>CM034474.1:19212063-19812063 GCA_019925255.1 Litchi chinensis
ATGTATCAGCAAAGAGGAATTAAAAAAGTGAAGCAAAGGAGACTGAAAGTTCCTTCCTTGTGTATGATTTCCAACAAGTAAGAAGAAACAGCAATTCTACTATACTTGGTTACAATGCTAATTTCTGAAACTAGAGATTCATGTCATTGATTACTCAAAATACTGAGAGTTACTGATCATCTCATAAATTAAAATAACGGGGGACTTTGGTGTACAATCAAACTAAACTTGATAATTTACAATCAAACTGCATCATCAAATAAACAACTTGTTCATGTATCAGTTGAACAGAATCTCATAAAGTGACAGACAGTCGAAAGAAAAACACCAAGGTCCAGCATCATGTTCTGTATACAAGAAAAGTTAAACAAAAAATGCCCAGATACGGAAAACATCAACAGATACCATCAAAAGCAAAAGCACAATGAAAAACCCCCCATGAGAGCAGAAACCGATTACCAGACAGACTGCGTAAGTGAAGATGATAGGGGAAAAAAGCAAGCACCGAAAGACAAAAAAGTAATGGGTTTTGTTTTTATAAAAAAATCAACTCTATGGGAGTTGGGCTGTCAGATAGACAATTCAGATAATGGTCATGGTAAATTGGTAATGGACAGCCTCCACACCGACGTACGTATATACGTATGCGTACGTATGCGTATGTCATTTCTCAATCTCTCATTTTTCTGGTTTTTTTGGATGTCTTGTTGTCCTCCTTCATTTCGCTACATGCTTTTGTTTTGTCAATTATTCAACTAATGACCTTCATCTTTACTTTTCAATCATCATTCACTCCATAATCAATTTTTTTAATTATTATCATTTTTTTTAAAGCTGATATCTAACAGGCCAGATCATTATTGACATCACTAATAGCACAACCCGAATGATTATTCTCATAACTTAAGAGAAGATCACGTATTTTTCTCTCTTGATATGCTTGGATATGATCGTCACATAATAATAATAATAAAAGATATGTAATTAATTAAAAAAAAATACATAAACTAACTAATGGTCACTCATTTGAATGATTCGTCTCTTAAAAAATCAATGTGTGATGAGAAATTGTGGATTGAATCTCAAGAAAGATCTGATTGTTTTATTAGTTTATTTGTAAGAATGGAGTCAAAGGACTCATCTTTTCATTTTCAAGATGTACAGAATACGCAAAAGAGATCCTTTTGCAATCCACTTCTGTTACTTGCACCACATTTTCTTCTATTTGCTTTTGCCTCATCACATTTTAGTTATGTAAGGAAGAAGTAAGCGGTAGATTCTGTGAATATAATATTACAATGAAATCAAAACTTGAATAAGACTGCAAGAAAAGAGGGCAGGACACAGAATGTCAATGAATGATTATAATAAGGCTACAAGTAAGGTATAACTAAAAACATTTCGGGGCGACACTCTTTGTGACTGTTAGTCCCAATTCTGGTTGTGCCTCGCAAATTTGATCTATGGCAGGCGTTGAATGATGGTTTCAAATCAGGAACCAAAACACTACTGTGTCAGAGTGGTACTATTGGCCTTTTCTCTGACCATTGTCTTAACAAAGAGTTCCCCTGCCCGGTAGGAGGATCGAACCTGAAAATATCAATACATCAAGAAACTTAGTGATTGTCGGTAACGACAAGTTTTGGAGAACTTGAACAAGTGCACTTAGGCCAGTCTACACTCATTCTACTTCAAATGTTTGTATCTGTTATTTTGCTTGGTTTCTATATAGAAGCTAACTCAATCCATTCCAACTCATGCTAGTTAAATTTGAAAAGAAAAGGACAGCTGGTTACCAAAAAAAAAAAAAAAACCAAAAGACAAATTGATCTTCTTACTTCATTTCACTCAAACCACCCTTTCTGTTGTTCGTTCATGTCAGCATGAAATACATAGATATTAAAATCATCTGAAGTTGACGGTTAAAAAGAGAGCTTACCAGCGGTCCACTGGCTACATAACGAAATCCAATAGACTCTCCATATTCCTTCCAGTAGTCAAACTTTTCTGGTGCAACATACTCTTTGACGGTCAAATGCAGTGGTGTTGGCTGCAAGCACGTAAACATTTTATGGTCCATATTCATTAAGTTCAAGAGAATGATATTGGGGAAGGGCAATCTAATGCAAGCCTGAGTAATGGTAAGCTTAAACCTACTTTGAAACATTGACAGAAAAAGCCAGATAATAGTCAGCTTAATGTAAAGCTACTTGATAAGACTAAGTTCTCCCAAATGTATAGGCCCAACCTTGCATAGGATTCAAATTCATTCACCTCTCATAACGGCCTAAGTTCTACTATGGCACATTAACTGATCAAAATAGAAGTCGTGCAGGATATATGCACATTTACTTACCTGGAGATACTGTCCAAGTGTCAAAATATCAACATCTATAGCCCTTAAATCAGCCATCGTTTCCTTCAACTCATCATCTGATTCTCCAAGGCCCAACATAATAGAAGATTTCGTTATCATCCCCTCTTTGCTCAACTTTGCATGTTTTAGAACTGTTAAACTCTGTTCATACCTGCATTTCCAAATGAAGTAGCAGAATTATAACTATCCCTTAAAAATAATAATGCAGGAGAGGACCACCAATCTACACAAACCACAAAATATTCAAGGACATACCAATACACTTCCCCCACATAAGAACAGAAATTGTTAAAAAGCAAAACGTAAAGCTTCTATTTCAGAGATGCTGTCAACAAGACCCACTTCTCTTAACAAGTGCTCATGCATGTGCACACACGTTACACGAATGCAGTGTTAGGCATGAGTGAACATACATACAAGGACGCCAGCAAAGGCATAGTTATGGATGCATCTGACCTCAAATTGTAGGAAGATATATGTTCAAATGTATTACCAGGTTAGCTACTAATTTCAGTTTCAGACATGCTTTAATCTAATATTTATGTAAATACTGTATTCATGAGGAAAACATCCGGTGCCACAGTTGTTTTAAAAATGGAACTCCTATTTCAAGGGCATAACGTTTCGGCCAGCATTGCCACAATCCATAAAAATTCATTCCCAACTTAAGAAGTTGAATGAAATTTTTCATCCTACAAAGTTCAAGGAACCATTTTCATTGGGTCTGATAGCTACCAAACATAAAATGTGAAACTTTGGGGAGCATTACTATGAATAAATTTGAAGCTTTAAGAACAAACAGAGATGTTTTTGACATTCAAATTAGTAGTGTAGCATAATTCTAGATACTTGATTTAGACTCCCTTAGTGAAAATCATTACGGGAAAAGTTTTTAAGCATTTTCCAACTGTTAGTGCAACATAGGGAAAACCTTCAAAGGAACCAAGTCAACTATTAAATGAAAACTTAAAATTCATAAAATGATAATTAACTTTAACTTGATAAATTATTTCCAAAAACATTTTGCAAACCCTTCATGACAATCATTGAAACTGACAGCATCTACTAATGTCATTCACCCATGCCTATCCACACTTGCCATTCACCAATGACTATTGGCAACCATTGTCAAATAGAAAAAATCATTTTCTAGTATAAATCTTTTACTTTGTAACAGACACTGAAAAATTACATGAAAAATAAAACATCCTATAAATTTTCCACTGATGTTTTAAACATCCTATATGTTCAAACCATGCGCAGGAGGCACAGATGTTTTAAAATTCATAAAATGATAATTAACTTCAACAGCATAACACTTTACAGATAAAGTTTCAACTATTAACATCAGAACAGTTAGTTCAACGTTAAGACACTGCAACTCACCCTGCCCGAGGATCTCTGACAATTCGCTGGAGGCGTTTGACAGTCTCAATGTTGTGAGCAAAAACATCTAATCCAGAGTGAACCAGAGTTTCTACAGCCTTTAGGTCGCCTCGAAAGTCAGAAGTTAGACACTCAACCATGATGTCAGGTTTAAGTTCCTGCAATCAAATTAAATTAGTCATTGAAATTCTAATCTCTTTACAAAAAAAAGCTACTTTCCTACAGGAGTCTACTCATGCTCCCTCCTCTCAGCTAGTCAACAAAAAATTGGCTTCGTCGTTACGCCCATAGTGAATAGACTCATACATTAATTAAGACAGCAAGCGATAAAACCGTTACACTTGCAATGTAAAAAGAAAAAAAAAATGAAATGGGTAAAGAGATTATAAAACATACAGAAGTAGATTCATTGGACAATTCAAGTTTCGACTTAACAACATCCAACTCACAAAACCAAAATGACAGTAGACTAACACATGATTTGGAAATCAATAGACCTAATATAGTTCGTCAAGTTGAATAGTCCCAGTTGCAAAGCGAAAAACCTAAATTTTTCTACGGATGCAACGTAATTGGATACGTATAGCAAGAGAAGAGAGAGCTGCAGACCTTGATAGCTTTGACAGTCTGTGCAAAATGTCCACTTCCACCATCAGGTATATCATCACGATCAACACTCGTTATAACAATATAATCCACCCTGCAGATGATAACATTTTTGTAAATGTGTTTGAAAATGTACGGAAGGAAGCAGCATTTGGCGTGGTAATACTTATACTTACCCCCAAGTTGCGATTGCCTTTGCAGTGTTGTATGGTTCCATGGGGTCAGGTGGGGGAGGGTTTCTGCTGGTTTTGACAGCACAAAACCTGCATCCACGGGTACATGTATCTCCAAGAACCATGATGGTTGCAGTGGCAATACCATCCCCACCTCCATTCCAACACTCGCCTATGTTGGGGCACTGAGCCTCCTCGCAAACCGTGTTGAGTTTCAAAGTGGAGAGAGTCTGTTTGACTTGTTGAAACCTCTGTCCCTGGGGAGCTTTCTGTCTCAGCCACTCCGGCTTCTTCGCATTTGGATCTCTACCCGTCAGCTGCAATGGCGGTTTTGCCATCTCTGTCGTCTTCGACTCGCATCGGATCGTTCTCACGCCCACTGGAGGCTTTAGAATCGCGTGATGGATCATTGTCGTACTAAACGAACAAAGTTGAAACAAGGTTTTTATTTCGCGTAAGGAGACTTTCTGGGTGTTGTCTTCGATATCTCCGTCGGATAATCAATGAAGGGTTGGCTTTGGTAGTTTCAACCACTTCACCGTCCGTGTATCCACTAACATGTCACCTCCAATTTCACAAATTTTTATTTTCAAATTTCATCAATAAAACAACGATTGAGAGTCTACGTGGGTAGCTCTATCCCATTTTCGAGAGTGAAAATCTGAATCATACTTTATAGTTTTATTTTAGTCATCTCTTATTTTTAGAAGTAGGAAGCTGAATCGTGTTTTTGATTAAAAACTCGGCTGCTGAGTTGGCTGATTTCTCGTCGAGAAATTGCCGCTCAACTAGTTTTCTATTAAGAGTTCAACTCGGTTTTTGTGCAAAATCAGCTCAACTCGGCATGACTCAGCTTCGACCTACTTGATCTTTTTTTTTTTTATTTTTTTTTTTTTTTGCCAAAACGATGTCATTTTAGCGTCATATATAAAACAAATCAAAGGGGTTAGGGCTCGACATTTGACTCATTTCTTCTCCAATCTTCTTTAGTTATGCCAATTTGCACTTTTGCTCTGTTTTGTTTCTGCTGTTAGTGTGCGACTTCTACTATCGCCATCTTCTCGTCATCATCCGTTGCTTCGTCTGTCACAGTCACCATCTTTGTCACCATCTCCATCCGTGACTGTGAGTTACTATTTTTTTTTTTTTTTTTTTTATGTTTTCATTTTTTTTTTTTTTTTTTTTTTGTCTTTTGCTTTCACAACTTTTTTTGTTTTTCACATATATTTGTTTAGGGGCGGATGATGAATTGATAATTGATGGATTATACAAACTATATTTGTTTAGGTTTTGTATATTTGTTACATTGATGGGAACACGAGATTTAAATTCTTGTGTTATATGTTTCAAATTTCAAATCATCTTATGATATTGTGTTTTATATTATTTGCTTTGTAACATATGTTAGACATACTAATATGTACATTTGTAATAGATGATAATTAATGTTTGTATAAAAGTTTCCATACTTAAATATTTGCTTGATGATTAGGTTGTTTTATGCTTATCAATTATGAATAATGAATCTTCGTGAGCTTCCGTTACCTTATCTCTCAAACGAAATTCAAGTGATGTTGGATGGGATTATGAAAAGTTGGTTGATCCAAACGTTATGGAAAGAGTGCAGTGCATATTGTGTGGGAAGATTATGTCTGGAGGGATATATAGATTGAAAGAACATGTGGCTCACATATCTAGAAATATGGTTAAATGTCCAAAGGCAAAACCTGAGGATACAAATAGATGTAGGAATGCACTTATGGAGTTAAAAAATAAAAAGAGAAATAAGATGATTGAGGAGAAATTGAAGAGAGGAGAAGTAAATATCAATGAATCAGAGGAGATGAAAGAAGTAGAGGTAGGAAGGGTAAGAAAAGAGCCTTATCATCTTAGCCCAATAGACAGATTTACAAGATCCATTAATCCGAGTTGTCACAAAATTCAAAAAAGTTAATGCGACAACAAAATGTCAATGAAGCACTTTTAAAGAGAGACTCGATCATGTGTACAATTGGATAACAACTTGGATGTTTAATAGAGCCATTCCATGACATATTGTTGTGAATAATAATTTCATGCGTGCTTGCAAAGCAATTGGTCAGTTTGGGTTTGGTTATAGGCCTCCAAATTATTATGAAATTGGAGAGCGATATTTACCAAATAAGATGGAAGAAACCAAGTTATTATTGAAAAGACAAAAAGAAGAGTGGGCTAAAAATGGATATTCAATTATGACGGATGCTTGGACGATTAGGAAAAAAATCAGCATAATGAATTTGTGTGGGAATTACAAGTATAAATTTCATAAAATTTATCTACTATACAATATTAGTTGCATATTATATTATTTAATTTATGTTTAATTGATATTTGATTATTGCAGATCAGAAACCGTTTTCCTTTCTTCCAAAGAGTGTTTTGATGTGGCATACACTACCGAACACATTTTCAAATATGTGAATGCATGCATTAAACAAGTCGGACTTACAAATATTGTTCAAGTAGTAACTAACAATACTAGCAACAATATGGCCACTGTCAAGATTTTGAAGGAGAAGAGGCCAAACATATTTTAGACCTCATATGCTGTTCACACCATCAACCTCATGCTTGAAAGTATTGGTAAGCTTTCGAGGTTCAACAAGTATATTGAGCAAGCAAAACAGCTAACAATATTTATTTATACTCATCATAAGACTTTGAGAATGGTCTTTTGCAAAAAAGAAGGATATAGTGAGGCTAGGAAATATTAGATTTGCATCTGCTTTCCTTACTTTACAAAGCTTGATGGATAAAAAAAAGATGCTTTGAAAGCAATGTTTAGTAGTGAGGGATGAGAGAAGTGCAAATACTCAAAAAGTTAAAAAAGGAAATTCACCTACGAAATTATTATGAATTTGGCATTTTGGAATGGTATAATATGTTATTTGAAGGTTTTTGTACCTTTGAATAAAGTGTTGAGACTGGTGGATGGAGATCGAAAGCTATCAATGTCTTGGTTATATGGAGAACTAAGAAGGGCTAAACAAGATATTAGAGAGGCCTTAAACAACGTGAAAAATAATTATCGACTGATTATTGAAATAATTGATAAAAAAATGAAAGATTGGTTAGATTCTCCATTGCATAAGACGATATTTCTATTAAATCTCTATTATCACTACAAGGATTCAAATATTTCTGATGAAACTGAATTGTTGAATGGCTTTATGGAGTATGTGGAGATTTTTCATCATGGTAATATAGCCTTTCAAGATGTAATTATCATGACTGAATGACCACTGTATCAGATAAAATAGGGTCATTTTGGGAGACAATTGGTCATTAGAGGATGTGACAGTGATTCTAAGGATCCAGGTAAAAAATCGAACATTCTAATTCATATAAATTATTTTTAGTTGTTTAACTTATTTACTAATTCCTATTATAGATTATATTTTTGACATTGTATTTATGAAAATATATTTTTCAAGAACTAGTTTTATATTTGATTATATTTTATGGTGTAGTTACTTAGTAGAGCATATTTGGAAATCACACACCTAACATGCTTAAAATGGTAAAAATGATTTTTTCATTGACAACCAGTTCATCAAGATGTGAAAGAAATTGGAGTAATTTTGAATGAGTAAGTGCAAATATGTAATATCCATAACTTATTTTAATGTTTTAAATTTTAATTATTTACTGATTTATTCAATTTTAATTTTTATATCTTATGTACATACATTTGAAGAAAATGAATAGATTGAATATAGATCGATTGAACAATTTGGTTTTTGTTAATTTCAATTCACAATTATCAAGTAAAATAAACAAACAAGTTGAGAAGAATGTTGGTGTGCTACTAGCAGCTAATGTTAATGCTGCTGATGCATAAGAATGACTTGTTCCAGGGGGTGATAATGATGATGAAGTAGGGGCTGGTTTGGAGCGACTGAGACAACTTGATGAAGATGATTTTGATTCTGGAGAGGAGGAGGAGGAAAAGGAGGAGAGAGGGAGAAGAACATTGATGTAGAGTTTGAGTCCGACAATGAACAAGTTATGGAAGACGTTTATGAAGATGATGAAGATTAGTTGCATCTTCCTTCTCGCCCTTAAGATTTTTAGGGCTTTAAGTCTTTAACATACTTTCATGAACTTTTTCTTTTGATGACTATTTTATTCATGGGTTTTTGCTATGTTATTATTTACATATTATATATGATGTTGGTTGTGTACTTGTGTTTGAGAATGAAAGAATGATGAGAGGTTTTAAGTAGTTTAAATGTGATGGATTTTTGAAGTATTGTTATTTTTGTGTATTACAGGTGGAATTGTTGAAAAAATAACTGTTATATTGCCCAAATTTTTAAGGTTATAATTATGTAATTGTACTAAAGTGACTTTGGAGGTTGCATGAGATAAATTTTAAGGGTTTTTGTGGTCATATGATTATATTTTAATCCTATAAAAAAAATTTAAATTTTATTTTTTACAAGGTTGACTGTCAACGAGTTGACCGTTGATTGACGATCAAACCAAGTACTCCCGAGTACTCTCCGAGTTATTGAGTACTCGCTGCTCGCTATCTCATCGATCGAGTTGCGAGTAGTGAGTTTTAGAGCATTTCAAGAGTGTTATCTCAACTGATTTTGATAGTAATTTGACATGATGCCAATAGAAAAATAATAATTATCAAAGCTAAAATAAATGGTGATAACATGGATCGATCGATTTGGTTTAAAACTGACCCAAACCGAAATAAGGATGGAAATCGAATGAACTGACTTGGTCAGGTTGGTTCAAGTCGGGTTCCCATCAAAGAAAAAGAATTTTTTTTTAAAAAAAAATGATAATGATGACATGCTTTGAATCGAATTCGTTACTCTACAACTTTCAGGTCGATTACAAATTTACAATATTTCCAATTTCCCACAAATCTTCAAGTAAATCAAACAGAACCATTTTGTCATTCAATCAAGAACTTTCATTTTCTTTGGTCTTTTGTTCATTTTGTTAGCAGACAAATAGAACCCAGAACAAGGAACCATCTTCAACCAAATTGCGCAACGTTGAAACTTTCTATTAACTACAAGTTACAACAATTCCTCATATACCCATAACTACTAAATTGTTAACTCGCAAGAATATACCTATGCAAAGAAACACAACATCCAAATTAAGACAAAATGAAAACTTTAATATTCGTTTAAGAAATTTTCTCAAGAAACAAGTAGAAAATTCAAAAAAAAAAAGCAAAAATGAAAACAAAAACTATAGTAGAGAAGTAACTGACTTCAAAGAGGGCCAGTCGAAGAGAAGTGAAGAGGGAAGAGAAGCTCTCGGCAATGACTTGGATTGTAACTTTCTAACACTAGGAAAAGAGGAGATCGACCCGAAATCGAAAATAATCAGATTTTCAACTGCTAAAACCAACCCAACCCAAAGTAAAATTGATAAAATTGAGAAAATTGAGAAAATGGCGCTTTTTGGGAAGCCATCCTCAAAAGTAACCTTTTTATTTTTTATTATTAATAAAAGCACTGAAAGGACAAAAACGCCCTTAATGAGTATTTTTTGAAATCAATCCCAACCTATAGGTTGGGATCTCAACTCCGAGGTTGGAAATTTCAAATAGGGTTAAATATCAAAGATTGAGATTCTCAACTTTTAGGTTGGGATCCCAACCTAAAGTTGAGAATCCTAACCTTAGATGTTTACTCAAGTTTGGGATTCCCAACCTCAAGGTTGGGATTCTCATCCTTGAAGTTGAGATTTCAAATATGAATATTGAATCAAGGTTGGAATTCCCAACTTTAGGTTGGGATTCCCAACCTGGAGGTTGAGAATGTCAACCTAAATGTTCAATTATATATATTTCGTAATTAAACAAATTTTTAGGGTTGTTTCGTAATTATTAAATTTAGAATAGAGGGCGCTTCTTAGGTAAGAAGCGCCTTAAGATATTTTCTAAAATTACAAAATTACACTTTTATTTTTTGAATTATCAAACCTGACCTTATTATTATTTTTTGAACAAAATTACCCCTCTCATTTCTTCAATATCAAAATCCATAATCCCAACCTCAAGGTAGGATCCCCTATCAATCTAACTTTCAGATTGGGAATCCCAACTTCGAGGTTGAGATTCCCAACCTTACTTGAAAATTCAGGGTGGAATTAAATTAAATAAAATTTTGGGGTTATTTCATAATTATCAAATTTTAATAGATGGCGCTTCTTATCCAAGAAGCGCCCTTAAAAGTATTTTTAAAAATTACAGAATAGACTTCTAGTTTTCTGAATTATCAAAACGGACCTTATTATATTTTTTGAACAAAATTACCCATCCCATTCCTTCAATATCAAAATTCATAATCTCCCACATTCATCAACATCATCAACCACAACAACAAAAAAAATCAAATCATCAACATCATCATCATCCACAACAAAAAAAACAATAAAAAAAAAAAAAAAAACAAAAAAAACACAAAAAAAAAAAAAAAAAGAAATCTGGTTCTGGGCTCGTCGCCAACCAGAACCATATGGTTTTGGTTCGCGACCACCATCGCGAACCAGATCCAACTCAGGAAAAAAAAGAGAAAAAAAGGAAAAGAAGAAGAAGAAGAAGAGAAGAAGAGAGGATGGGTCAGTGGAGGGAAAAACAATGGTAAGTGATAATTAGTTGAACTATTAAGGGTATTTTGGACCAAAAAGAATCATGCTGCAGAAAATTAAAAAAAAAAAGGTAATTCCCAAAGGGTTATAAAAAAAGGTTAGATTTGGTAAAACCCGATTGATAATCTACATTTTATTGGGTCAGAAAGGATTGGATCGGTCATTTTTTTGATCGTCCTTAATAATTAATTTGACTTAAATTGATTAGCAAAGCTAACATAAATGGTGATAAATCTTAGTATGCCCCACAATTCTACAACCCTTTTAATGAGTCATTATGTAATTATCATGGTAGTATAAATAGTAATGGACGAGTCATATCTAATTATTTAGACAACACATATAGTTATTGACCTTAACAATCCTATAACTAATTATTCTCGGTATGCCTTATAATTCTACAACCCTTTTAATGAGTCATTATATAATTATCATGGTACTATAAATAGTAATGGACGAGTCATATCTATTTATTTAGACAATACATATAGTTATTGACTTTAACAATCCTACAACTAATTATACTTAATATATCATCCTATAACTAATTATCTAAACCCACAAGTAATGACAAGTCCTGAAGTTCTTTTAATCTGTTTAATATAATTTTTTTTTAAATAAAAAATAAAAATTAAACTTTACTCTTACTGGTTTCAAGTTGTACATTCCTCCTCACTTCCATTACACTACAAATAAAGTTTTTTTTAATTGTCTACATAATTTTTGAACTCTGAAGTCTCAACCATAATAACAAAACGAAAAATGAATAAGGCAAAACAGATAAGGCATTGTGCAACCTCTTGTGAAAAAACTCTTAGGACCTCAATTACACTTTGTTAATTGATCCAACAATTAAACTTGTCAATGAATCTGTTATAGATACTAGAGATAATTAGGATGCATTTAGTTTAATTACCTGGATATCCAACTACAACATTATTGAAAACAAAGGGTGAAAAAAATGAGTAAAACATACTAGTAGACAGAATAGGGAGACTAGACCATAAACCTGTCTTGTTCAATTCAATTTCTAGTCCATGTAGTAGTTTCTACCAAAAATTCAAGTTCACACTAACAGTATAATAATGAACATGAACTGGCCGACTCAGCAAAAGTTCTGAAGTTCACAAAATTCCGGATATGACAGCTATTGTAAAACGATCTGGCTACGATCATTGAACACCAGAGAACCACCCCCACATAGACTACAAACTATCTCTTCACCTAATTGATCTGCAAAATGATCATGTGAATGATGGAGCATCCGGTGAGCCCTCACCAGTGTCTTCTGAAACTGAATCTGAATCTGAGTCATGAATCATCTTCTCAAGTGAATCCATATCGCCAGCTTCAGAGAGGGTATGAAGCCGAAGTTTGTCTGCATCTTCACTGAGAAAAACAACAGAAATGCAATAATGTGTCATGAGCATGGTTGAAAAAGTTGGCAATAACAAAATGCTCAAAAATAGTTTATTTCAGCATTTCTGTTTCCTTAAAAAACTAAAGAGTAAGAACTTAATGCGAAAGCCTACTCTGTAACCCCAAATATTTCCTTGACGATTAAAGAGCTATCCCTTGAACAGAACTCTGGCAGCTGGAATAAAAGAACAATTAATTCGACATATTATAAATAAAGCTATGTAGGAGGAAGTGCATGTACATTGTGTAATGAATTTTCAATCCAATAGCATTTCAGAATATCAGAGTAACCATATCAAAATTGCCATCCATATCTAACTTTTGGATATAAACAAAACAATCAGAAGGCAAAAGCACTTCTGCAGCCAGATAGACAGTTCAAGCAGTATAGAACCACCCCATGAGTCAGGACCAAAAGTCCACTCGTGGCCACAACCAATCAACTATTCCAAACGATAGGACATCTTTGGGAAGAGTTGAGAAACTACAGAGAAGTTGCTCACTTCTTGCAACAGAATAAGAATGATTTAATTATTACAGAATGCACAAAAAAAAAAATAAAATAATAAATAAATAAAACAAGAAAAAGGAGTTATTAAAGCTTATCTCACTGACTATTAGGCCACTTACCTCAGAAAGATAGAAAACCTTCCCAAAAAGAGCCTTCACGGCAAGTTTTCTCTTAAAACCCTTTTCAGAGTACCCTGACATATCCATGACAACTGGACCTGAAATCATATGTAAGCATCAATGTTAAAGGCAAGAGTATATATTAGTTTTAGACAGTCCCTTAAGGAGGGTTAAAAAATTAAGGCAGAACCTTGTACTAGAACCTCCAGTTGTTAAGGGCATGTAAATCAAAAACAAGAAGGATTAAGAACATGGAAGCCCCTGTATGGAATAGCAAGCGCAGTGAAAATAAGGAATGACCCAAGATTTGATTCATTGAAGACCATAAATTATTTTTACATTGACAAATCTCTTAAGACCATAAATTAAAATGTAAGTATGTAACCTTCATTTTAAGCATGAATTTGTTAATACATATATACATATATGGTACACAAAATATTCCTCCCAGCTTTCCAGTGACAATGATGGCATGTTATGACAAACAAAAGCATCACAAAAGCCAATCTAGAATCTAGTTCAAGGTTCAGGTTAAGGCATGCATTAACAAGCTATTGAATAAGCGCATACATCAAGAACAGAGTCAGTGAAGTTATGTGTGTTGACCATCAACCAAGAAGATAGACATTTCATGTAAGCCTACAACAATGAAATATAAAAGGAAAAGCAATTTTCTCAAGTCCTAAATTAAGATAAAAACTAACAACTCAATATATTCTAAGAAGCTTCAATTAAGAGGGAGTATAAATTTCGGAATGATTCAAACCTCATAGCAGATTAAATTTGCCAACAACTAGCATACATCCATCCACACACACGTGTGATACATTACATTCAGAGTTTTCTAACATGACTAAATTATCAAAATCTTGAATCATTTTGAGCATAATAATAAGGCGGTTAGACCGGTCAATAGGCTTATCAAATAATTTGCAATTCTAAGACAAATGGAGGAGCATATACTGTATAAGTCAACATTAGAATTTTTTACCTTTCTCTCCCACAATTCGCCTAGAAATCTCGTTTAAAATCTCAGCAACCTGAGTGTCTTCCAACGTAGTAGCTTTCCTGAGCTGGATTAAGTTGACAACCAATTCTGGATTAAAGGGTTTCTCATTCAAAGCATACCGAATATACTTCCTCAAAATGTCCTCCAAACTAAAACCTGTCTGGGATGCAAATTCTATCAGCTTTAACGATCAAAATCCAATCTTGATTTCAATGCTTCAAAAAAAGGAAAAACAAAAGAGATACCTTTCGAATAAGACCCTTCAAAGCTGATGGTTGCACTGCATCTCTTCCACTCTCAAACAACTCATCAATTGACTTGCACAGCATAGCGTTCTTGTTCACCTGGACACCAACAAAAACATCAAAGAATCGCAATCAGAATACAACCCATCAATCAAAATGGAATCTTTGAATGAACCCACCAACTGTTTTCGTTTAAACTTGGGAGAATTGAACTTCTTGACCGTTTTGACCAAGGCAAAAACGAAAGTGACGCCGAGATAGGCCAGAGGGATAGCGAGAATCCAAGGGAGTTTGCTCTGGCCGACTCTGGGACCAGGAATGGCTTGAGTGACCGACCCCGTGAACTCCACCAAGTCAAGAGCTTTCTCCTGAATCCAGGGAAGCTCTTCTTCTACTTCCACTTCAACTTCTTTCACTTGCTTTTTGCTGCCTTCTTTTGATATAGCTTGTTTCTTGTCGTTTTTGGCCGAAACCACCGTCAAAGAGAATTGACGGGGTCTTCTGCTTAGACGAGGTGATGACAAGGGTAGTTTCGGACTTGGGAGTCGAGGCAGGAATTGAAGAGAAGACGACGATGAAGAAGAAGCAAGAAAGGCCATTCTGCAGCACTCTTGTCCTGTTTACTTTGCGACGAGGTTTTATAGGTTTTAAGCAGGAATAGTAGCGGTCAAGTTCAGGTTGGTTGTCCGAAACCCGAATACTGCACCGCACCCGGATCCGAATCCCATCACACGCCCGTTATATTTCCCAAAAAAAATTCACACTAGTTTTCCTGTAAGTTTTCAGCTAATAAACACAAAAAATAGATTTTTTTTTTTTTTTTGGGAAAGCACAAAAAAAATAGAATTTTGAAATGCTAATAATAACATTGTTACCTTATCAATCTTTTCCATATATGTCATAGACTATTATTGTAACATATTTAGTTTCCATATATAATATGACTCTAATTGTCTTATATAGAATATTTACTTTATTTTTCTCTTTGACCTATAAGTAAAATATACAGTTCATCCATATTTATCGATTAACCACAAAATAAAAATGAACTTAATAATCCAACTTACAAAGAATTAAATTCTAGCATCTAATAAAAAAATTTAAAATAAAAGGCATTAGCTACATAAATCTCATAAATCTAAATACAACACAAAATATGATAAAACCTTGACCAAATACATAATAAATGTATTCTAAATTAACTCTAAACATTTATTCTGAATTATTATAATGTACAAAACTAACAATCTTTTTTTTTTTTTTTGCAAAGTTTGGAGAAGAACATCAAATTGTTTGAATTGTACAACTAATATTTCTAAAAATAATAAAATAAAATGAAAATGTGGGATCTTGTACATGGTTGAAAATCATAAGCAATTATTTTCTTTAAACTGGTGCAACTTGGAGAGAAGAACATATTTTGTGGGCAAAAAGTTTTTACTTGAATGCTATTATTGAGGCATGCTCATTAAAATTACATCCAATATTTGGTCTCAACATGAAGAACATGTTCATGCAAATCTCAGGGAAGCTGTGGAAGTGAAAGCAGCTCGAGTCAACAAAGTCTCCATCAGAAACCTTCTTACACCTCAATCCACTCAATCAATTACTTTGCTCTATATACAGATTAAGTTTCACCTAATTAGTTAGCACTAGCAAATTTGAAGATCCTTCAGTCTCATAAGTTCTCCCAAGCGAGTCCAGGTATTGAACCTTCCTGATCACCTATTGACTCAATCTGCGTAGGGTAAATGACCCTTCTTATCAAGACTATTGATTCAATTGATTCCTTCGTCTGCAAAATAATCAACAAAAATGGAAGGCAAGTTGGTATTTATTAAAGACAAACAATGCACAATGTCTCTTGGGTCACTATGTGTTGAAAAGCAAATGTTATACAAAAAGTGTGCGTTAACAAAGACAACCAAGATTGAAACCACTTACATTTCTATCAAAAGTTACCGAGATAGCAGATTACATAAGAAGGTTACTATAAGATATATACATTCATAGTTTCACATATATCATACCCAATGAAAGCAAACATTGCCAAAAAATTATATATTTACCTCTGTAACAAAATATAATGCCTTTTGGCATCTTATTTTTCAATATAAGATATAAAAAATAGCTATAATCCCATTATTTTCAGGGTTCTCATATGTAAGTGCTTTCTGTAAGTTGAAATCTGTATTTCAGGACACTGCTAAGACACCATAATTATCAAATCAGCTTCTCAACAAAAAATAATAACACACCCACAGGAACGAGAGGGACTTGTACCATTAGCTATGGAAACAGAGATCACAGGTGCTGGGCTCTCCAATCAACGGCAAAATTCCCACCATCATCATCATCACTTGATGAATCTTCATGGGTAGAGTCCTTGTCATGAGCCACCTCTGAATTTTTGCTGCGTTTGGCTAACCTGGCAGCCTCCAACTCCATTCTTCTCTTCTTTAGCATCTCCACTTTCTCCATGGAAGCCCTGCATATTACATAAAAGAATGGGAAAACGTAAGTGAGAATCATAAGTAATGAAAGCCGGCAACTAGGAATAATGGCATTTTAGCTTCTCTTGACAACACTAAAACTTACTTCTGTTCCAACAGTTCATACTCTTCTATCACTTCCGCAGCATCAATCTGCATGCCAATTCCTCAAACAAATTACTTATACTATTCCAACAGATGCATATCTAAAAAAAAGACATAAAAACACTTTGAGTGACCTCATCTTCTTCCATCCGGTTATCCACCTCTTGCAAGTCCTCTTGGATCAACTTTTCGAATTCCTTGTACTCATCTCTGAACAGCATTTATCAACACCTTTACTTAAAATCATAATGAAGAATTCAAAATTCAAAACAAATCATCAAGTGCAGGGACTTACTTGACATCAGGCTTAACAATCTTAATACCACGAGCACGTAAATCTGCCTCTTTGTTATCGAAAAAGCCTTCCGGAAGAGCTCCCTTCATCTGCTTAATCTCCGAACCAACAACCACCGGCTCTGGTTCTTTGTTATCGAAAAAGCCTTCTGGAAGAGCTCCCTTCGTCTGCTTAATTTCCGAACCACCAACAACCACCGGCATTGGTTTCTCTGCAACCTCCCTAGCAGGCCCATCCTTTTCATTTTCAAAATGCAATGACTTTGTGCGTGAATCAGAATCAACCAACTTGACACCTAAATTGTAACATTCAGTCATTAATATATATACATAGATATAAAAGCAACAGTCACTCAACAAAAGCATATATGAAAGACGAGATATTTACCAGTTTTGGGCTTCGAGGAATCAGGCTTGGAAGATTCAGAGGAAACATCTACATGGGGATGTGATTTCGCAGATGAACTGCCTTTTAGATTATTAATTGCCTATGCAAAAAATTTGAACTTTTCTCATGAACAAATGAACACATATAAACAGACCAATAAAATGAAATAGACGAAAAAAAAACCTGATGATGTTTGCGAGAAGCTTGGTGGGCGTCCCAGAGAGATTCGGATTTCAAAACAACGTCGCAGACGCGACAAACGGGTTGATCCAGGTCGTTGTACCTGACAAGAGGAGAGTTGATGCGGCCCTGCTTTTCCTTCTTCTCGTTCAATTTGGCGCGAAATAGAGCTTTCTTCCTGTCCATACCCAATACAATCAGATTTCTCTTAATCCTGGATTCGTATAGACCTCCTATCCAAATTGGAATGCTGATTCCAGAAACCCTAACACCCAGACCAGACGACCCAGAGAGACCCAACTTATGGATTCGGCCGGGTCGGGTTACCATCTCGGCCCATTATCATACTCTCTCTCTCTCTCTCTCTCTTATTCTCTCAAAAATAATATTTTAATTTTTTAATTTGGAGAATATTGATGTAAAAACTATATATATATACCCTAATTTTTTAAAATTATGAGATTTTAATGATAGAATTATTATATATATTAATTCTACTATCAATATCTCCTAACTTTTAAAGTTAAGGCAAACCAATCAAATTTATGTATTACATTCTCTTATTAAATAAATATATCTTCTATTTAATAAATACAATTGATAAATTTGATTGGTTCGTCTTATTTTTTAAATTAAAAGATGATGATAGTAGAATTATTATATATATATATTTATATATTTGAAATATCATCCATATATTTATAGCACACTTAAACAAGTGTCTGTTTGGGATAGCTGATTAAAGCACATCTATAAGTATGATTTCAATAATATAACTTATACAAATAAAAATAGTACATATTGGCTTTTTTTTTTCAACGTTATTATATGAATATACTTTTTTGATTTTTTTTTTTTAAATTTTTTTATCTTTTGAATTTGATTTTATTTTCTATGAATTATTTTATATTTAAAATCACAAATTGATTTTGATGAAAATCTATAAATAATACACATTAAAAAAAAAGATAATAATGAAATTGATTTTGTTGATTTAGGTTTAAGGTGTGTTTTGGGTTTGTTCAGAATGATATTGATTTTAGAGGGTTAAATTTCGGTTGAGTTCATGAATTCTCATTTTTTTTATTTGATTTATTGTTTAAATTAACACAAAATAAATCTAAAGATAAACTCAAATTTGGGTGAATTTTGGTTGTTAAATTCATAATTTGTATCAAACTTGAAAAAAAATCCATTTTAATTTACAAGATATTTTTATAATCAATTTTATTTTATTGTATTTTCAATTCCTAAAAGTCAATAAACACTTGAATATCCTATTCCTATAAGTTAGTCAACACTTGAAAACCTATAACTTAATTCCCATTGCTCTCCACTAGAAATTAATTTCTTTTCATTTTATTTATGATTACACTTAAATGTTGTGAGGTTAAATTATTATATTACAATTATTTTGTGCCATTGATGATTAAGTGTTTACATGTGTGACAGACTCTAAAATAAATATAATCTTTGAATCTCACTTGATTAAATTACACGTTTGCTATTAAATAAATATTAATTAATCAATAAATTGATTAATTTTATACAACCCGACATTATTAATTGATATTATGACTTTATAAAGGTCATAATATTGTATTTGGTTCAACGAATTTGTTTAGAATGATATAGCATAAATGCATTTTCATACTAAAAATATATGTCAAACTGTAAAAGAGGTTGTGGTGTGATACTAAATCACAGCCCACTCATGTAAAGGTCACAGGTTTTAATTGCATAAATCCCACTTATGTGAGTATTTTCTCCATGCATGTGGATTGCTCTCTCCCGTTTTATGGGAGTTGATTTTCGAACCATATCTCAAAATCAAATTGCAGCTGATCTTGATAGTACCCTAAGTTGACATATATATATATATATATGTCAAATCCTAACATCTATAGTGATTAATAGACCTGAATTCGTTGCCAAGAAACTAACCTACAAGAACATCTAATTTGTGGAGTAAAATCTTTCTACAATTTCATCAACACTTCCAATGGTTAAAAAAAAGAAAATGAAAGTAGGCGTTATCACGAAAACATCATATCAAAATATATAAATTCCACGTAGAAAAGATTTATAGAAAAACAATGTGAAAATGGGAAATTTTGAATCGTATTTCTAAAGCTTTGGCTTTGGCTTTGGCTTTGGACTTTGAGGTTCCTTAGACCATACGGGAGGAATAACTCTGTATTCATGAGGTGGCTCTCCCTCCTCCTTGACTTCATCTTCTTCTAAAATGTCCTTAGAAAATGCATCAGGGTTTGCTTTTATACAGTTCTGCAATGCCACAAACGGATGCACACAGTCCGAACCCTGTCCAAGAAGAAACATTCTTTATGTCAGTCCTCCCAAAATGCGCTCAACTAATGCCCTGGCTAACCAGCATTCAATCAAATCGAATTATAATTTCTTTTCGGAGCTAGGAAACATCAACAGATCCATCCAGGCGCACAACGGCAAGATATGTAAGGAACTAATAGGAAAATGATTAAGCAATGGTGTGCCCAATTTGTCTGCTTGAAAAGAGGACATATTGAGGACAAAAGTTGAATCCCAAGTAATCAAGAGAAAACTCCATCCTTAAGGAAGGAATAGCATCATCATCAGCGATTCAGCATACATTTTAAACCAGAATACGATCAAGAAAAGACCTATAACGATAGCTTCCGCCACAGAAGCATGTGCTGAAGCTAGCTTCATGCTGACACAAATCACACTACCATATAGGCTTTAATAAAAAGTGCACAAAGTATGTTTTAACACAAATCATATATTGTTAAGAGTCAGATCACGGTTTTAACTAGATCAAAAGAATGAGAATTACAAGTTGCTGATGAGCTACCTTTTCATCGGAAGTGCTTTTCAGAAAACAAAGAAAGGCCTCTGAAAACTGAACCCCACAAGGACCATTTCGCAAATCAGCTATGCAGGGGCAATCTAAAGCTTTCTGAGCTTTCGCATCGAGAGACTGAAAAAACGAATAGTTGATCGTTAACAATGATTTCGAAACAGCAAGTTTGTTACATTATTATAGGAGGTAATGAGTGCACCCACCTCCTTCTCGTCATCACCATATGCTGCAGCTTCTGTACAAGCAGATAATGAATTAGTCAAACAAGTGCAAGGATGGAGAACCAGGAAACTGAGAAGCATGGTCTAGTCGAGAATTGAATTGGAAATTTGATTACGTGTACATATGCAGACAAAGCACCCAATATAGTCATTGAGACATTTTCACAAACACCCATCAGACCATCAATAATAGACATATAATATAAAGAGAAGAAAGAGAGATGATGCCTGCAATGAGAGATTCCATGGAAGTTGCAGGCTGAGATTTCTCGCCTTCTGTTGTTTGATCAACTGCCTCGCTTTGAACTTGACCCATGTCTCTTGGTCATACAACAATCCAAACCTTCTATTTCTATCAGCATTTTGGAAAGTTGCTTCCATATGATAAAAATATAATATGCTCCAAAATTATTCAAAAAAAATAAATTGCTCAAAAATTAGTATGCCCAAACCAAACAAGAGTTAAAATAATTATAGCATTAATTTTGATTTCAAAAAGTGATAACCCTACTTTTCCCTACAGTTTGATATAATCGTTATTATTTTTTATATTTTAAAAAATTTCATTTTATCTTTATTATTTATTTAAATAATCGAAACAATCAAATATCTATTTTTTTGTCACTTTATTTTAACGGATAAATTTTTAATATCAAAATCAGTTTTGATGACAATAGATTTTTTGGACATTTTTATAAATAAAAAATTGATTTATTTCATAAATTGATAAAAAATATTAATAATTTTTAAAAATATCAAGAGATTTTAGTATTATATCAAATTATAAAAAAAAATAGGATTATTTATTTAAAAAATCACTAAGTACAAAAAATACCATGTTTCAAATAAAACTTCAACAAAGAAAAGAAGTTTAATTATCTTATTCGTTTAATATATATTTATCAATAACAACCATAATATTAGTTTCAATATCTATCATTGTAATCAATAATAGGTTATTGCTACGGGTTAGATAAATAACCAAATCCAAAAGAAAATATATTTTCATTCAAAAAAGGGATATTTTATTTTCAAGGATTTAAAGGAAAAAAAAAAAAAAAAAAAGGCTGGTAAGGAGAGAAAGGAGGAGAAGAGAGAGTTAAGAGATGTGTGATTTGAGAAGGAAAAGGGAAATCTTGCATATGAAATGGAAGAGGTTGTGAAGAATTTGATGCATAGCCATCAAGAGTCACTCAAGTCTCTTTTCCAGCGCAAGAACAAACCACCTTTCTCTCTTGAAGATGTCTCCTCCCCTTCTTCTGATTCTCCAAGGCCCATCCCCCAACTCTCTTCCATCGCCAATTCCGTCGTCTCTCGCTGCTCCAAGTACCACCATTTTTTTTTTTTTTTATTATTTACGTTTTGTCTGTGCCTTCAATTCATCAGATTTGGATTATTAATGATTTTGTCTTTCTCAGGATCCTTAATGTCCCTACTGAAGAATTACAACACCGTTTCGACATCGAGCTGCCTGAGAGTGTGAAGCAGCTGTTTACCTACGCTAGGAATTTCGTAGAGTTTTGTGCGTACCAAGCACTCCATCATGTCGCCACTACTAGGGGTGGTGGTGATTATTTGAGTGACCCGGAATTGCGCCTTTTGACTTATGACATGATGCTTGCGTGGGAGTCCCCCAGCGTCCAGACTGAATCTGATCAAAATGTCTGTCTCTCCTTTCCTTTCCTATTATTATTCTAAACATTATCTAATATAATTGTTATTGAATCTGATTTTCATTTTCATTGTAGGAATCTCCTTCTTACACTACTATTAATGAGGAGGATGAGGAAGGGTTGTCACTTTTTCATTTAAGTTCCACAAATATGGCCGTCCAGGTATTATTATTATTTACACATGCTAGTACTCATAAGAATTGCTAATGCTTACTCTTTAAATACTATAGTTGGCCAAGTCCAAGTGTTACATATTACAGTTGGATAATTTCCTATCTATCAAAGCTTGAAAGTTTTAGTTCAAACCTTCTCTCCCTCCTTTATCTATCATTTTCTATCGGTTTAAACTTTTAGGTCTGATACTAACTAAGCCTCTTCATCCATCAGGTTGATAACAAGAAAACTGTTGGGCCAGAGGCTTTTGCTCGAATAGCGCCTGTTTGTGCTGCTGTTTCAGATATAATTACCGTCCACAACCTTTTTGAAGCACTCACCAGCTCTTCCGCCAATCGTCTTCATTTTATTATATATGACAAATACCTCCGCAATCTTAACAAGTATCAATATTACTTCATTCATCTTTGTTCGTGATTTGGATATAATTTGGCTTCTTGTTTATTAGTTTTTACATCTGCAGGATTATCAAGGCTACAAAAGCTGCTCTGGGCCAGTCAGTTTCCAATCTTCATCTTGCTGAGGGAGAGATCACCCTTGCTATTGATGGTGCAGTTCCCACTCAGCCAGTTCTCCAACATATTGGAATGTCAGCTTGGCCTGGTTAGTCATGCAGCTTCAACCAATTTTATCTTGTCCATGTTAGTTTACAACTTACTGTTGTTATATAGAATGTTGATGTTTTTTCTTTCAGCTGCTGTTGTTAAGAATGATGTGTATTAGTGAGTGTAAACAATGTAATTTTATGTTCTTTATGATTTATAGCATAGTATTATAGCCTTAAGGCTTAAGAATGTTGCTTTGAGTACACATTAATTTCCATATTAAGGATAGTGAAACTCGTGGTACACTATCTTCGAACAAAGGTAGCAAAATTTTGTGGCTGGATGCAGTAAAGATAGAATTAACTACCACTCATACATGTATTAAAATGCCCATGCAGCTGTTTAGTTTTTATCAGGGATAGTACTAGTTCCAGTATTTCGTCAACTACAAAACTAAAGACACTGAGGTTGACTCTGCTTTTGTACAGGATCTATAATAGGATATAATTTATAACATCATATATTAAGTTGGGTGATCAGTTGGGGAGATGCTCTAGTAAAGATAGAGTAAGAATCTCTTTTCAAGTCTTTGGAACAGAGTACTAAGAGTGTAATGTATCTGTGGACAATGTTGTAACGTGATAACGTGTAAGTAAAACCACATGTGGAGAAATAACACCGGTCACATCACTGTTTCCCATTCTCTCTAACATTCGCATTGCCTTGAATTTTATAACATATCTTATGAGCAGATGAATATATCAATTTTTTTTTTATAGATTGGTGAAACTGTCTGTGATATATTGAGATGAGTTATCAAAGTCAGCTAGCTGTAAGTCTTATAAAGTAAAAAGTAATTTCAAATGTTCAACATTTTTTAACTCTTTGCTTGTACATGCTTGGAAATAACTTAACTGTATGAAACAAAGCTTGAGCCTGTATAACCTTGTCACTCACTGATGTGAGACCTGAACCTAATTTGAAGGAAGATTGATGATGTGCTTCAATCATTTTGTTTCTGAACTTTGTTTGTGTTCATTGAATTCTGTTTGTGTAGGGCGGCTGAGTTTAACTAATTATGCTCTGTATTTTGAACCATTGGGAGTCGTTTCATATGAGAAAGCTGTTAAATATGATCTGGCAACAGACATGCAGCAGGTCATAAAACCTGAATTGACAGGACCACTGGGGGCTCGGCTCTTTGATAAAGCTGTAATGTACAAATCGACATCTGTGTAAGTTGTCTGACAGCCTGTCTCATTTAGTTTGTATACTTGTATGTATCCTGGGTCTCTCTTAACTTCATTTATCTTGCCTTTTTGTCATTTGGCCCAATCTACAGAACAGAACCTGTTTATTTTGAGTTTCCTGAATTCAAAGGCAATTCTCGCCGTGACTATTGGTTAGATATATGTCTTGAGATTCTCCGGGCACACAAGTTTATTAGAAAACACAACTTCAATAAGATTCAACAGTCAGAAGCATTAGCAAAGGCTATATTAGGCATCTTCAGATACCGTGCTATTAGAGAAGCTTTCAACATCTTCTCATCCCAATACAAAACATTACTGGCTTTTAATCTAGCAGAAAGTCTACCAAGGGGAGATACAATCTTGCAAACTCTGTCAAGTCGGTTGTTGCTGTTGAATGTTGGTGGTGGTCAGCGTGAAATGGTAGGCAGTCCATATGCAAAACAGAAGCAGAAGTTATCCCCAGTTGCTATTTTGACACTGGATCAACTTGGATTCACTTTACAAACAGAGACGAATCTGGATGGAGAAACAATAGCAGTTGGAGATATTTGTGTTGGGGAGACAAATCCCTTGGAGATAGCAGTTAAACAGTCAATATCTGACACAGGAAGGGCTGAAGCTGCACAAGCAACTGTGGACCAAGTGAAGGTGGAAGGGATCGATACAAATGCTGCAGTAATGAAGGTCAAATTAATGTACTTTTCTGATACATTGTGTTTTATTGATTAACACTGGGTTGAACTTTAATAGAATATGTCATTGCTCGGTAATAGTCATCACAAAATCTAGATATTTTGGTTTCTATTATGGAGGAAAGGGATATTTTCTCTTGTGCTCCTTCAGGCAGATGCCTGTATGGATCAATCACATCTTAAATACAGGACTGGCCTCTGGGCTCTTAACCGACAAGTGAAAGGACATTACCACGTTGCTAGTCAGTGTTGATTGAAATAAGCTACTAATGCAATGTTGGCAATCAAAGTGTTGTCATATCTTTATACATGTTCTAAGAGCTACTGAAGTGGAGTTCTGTTCTTAGAAATTTTTTGCTTTCATTGATGCTACTAATTCCTTGCAAATTTTACACTCTAACAATGAGTTTTTGAGTTTTGCTGTGTCTAGACCTTCTGGACAACAATTTTTAAGTTATTAATCTGAAAGATGACATTTTCTGTTGTTTTTATTCTGGTGTAGGAGTTGCTTTTTCCTATTATTGTAGTGGCTAACCGTCTTCAACTTTTGGCCTCTTGGAAAGAACCTTTTAAGTCAACAGTGTTCCTGGTGTTAACTTGCTATGCCATATTAAGGTAACTTATCTTTAACTGGAATGCGAAATGCTTGCTATTAAGATGTGAAATATCAATTTTATTATTCCATATTACTTGAAAATTTCATATTGATTATGTATGTAATAGTGCTCAAATGTAATAAGTGCAATAATCACATCACATGTGCATGCAAGCCTTAGCTCCCGTCATCATCAAATTTAATCATTATTTACAAGTGAAAGTGTACATGTAGAGTCGGATGGTTGGTTTGTGCATGAAAGTGTGGATTATATATTAATCCATTCAGTGAAGGAGATGGGAAAAAGGGAATATACTGGGTAAAAGCTGAGAAGAGACAGTTATGTTGAATGTTTCTCTTAAAACTTTGTATTTCAGTGTACAGCAGGAGGAACTTCCATGGCATTCCTCATTCTATGGAAAGTGGAGGAATCAAATATTAGGCACTTTCAGAATTGAGATGTTAAAAAAAATGAAAATCAGAGATTAAGATTTATTTGTCTTTGCATGCAGTCGCATCTTAAATATTTTTGAAAAGAAAAAATTGAGACTTGAACTAGAATTCCAAAAGATAATTGTATAATGATGGAAAAATAAATATTTATAAAGAAAGTTGCTCTTTATGCAAGATTACAGAGTTTGGGACACTTTCTAATAGATTTGATTTTTTTCATTTCTTATCATGGAACGTCTGTAGATGTGTGCGTGCGCATGCACATGCACTCTCCTTTTTTGTTGTGCATGCTCTTATTGCATCAAGAGTGGATTCAATCTGGAGTCATTTTTATTTCAGTTATGAAAATTGAGCTTTTCAGGGATAATTTAGACAAAGCTGCTCAATAAAGCATTTTGATGTGCAGAGGATGGATCATCTATGTATTGCCATCAATTTTAGTATTGTTGGCAGTTCTCATGCTCTGGCGCAGGCATTTTAACAAAGGAAAGCCATCGGAAGGCTTCAAAATTGCACTCCCCCCAAATAAAAGTGCCGTAGAGCAGCTACTGACCTTACAAGAAGCTATCACTAAATTTGAAGCACTAATTCAAGCTGGAAACATTCTTCTTCTGAAAATAAGAGCTCTACTATTTGCTGCAGTTCCGCCGGTATGTGTTCTAGCCATGCTATTTCCAATAAGCCAAATCATGAACTAGAACAATTGGACATGAACATATTGTTGTTGCATAATGTATGTCTTTATAAATTTGTATTTTTGCAAGAGACTTTTCCAGCATTTACATACTCATACAGGGTACAAATGGTGTTTTGTCACAGTTTTTTTGCCTGTAATTTTAATGGGTCCACTAGTTTATTATAATTTCAATACACTTTTTATGCTGAATATGTAGAATTTACATTACAAATCATAGTTAAATCTTTATAGAAAATATGATACTCAACTAGCTTCAACCGCCGTTTTTGAAGTTTCATCTTCTTCGTATGCTTGTAGGCAACAGACACAGTTGCATTATTGCTGGTTTTCATGGCTGCAGTGATTGTATTTGTGCCGCTGAGAGTCACAATTCTATTTGTATATCTAGAGGCATACACAAGGGAACTACCATACAGGAAAGAAAGCAGTGACAAATTGTTGAGACGGGTAAGAGAATGGTGGATTAAAATACCAGCAGCTCCTGTTCAGCTAATCAAAGCTGGCGACAAGAAAAAGAAACGATGAGCACCATGAACAGTTTTCAATTGTAAATTGTTAACAACGAACAGGAAAATTTGTCCTCATGGTTGCTCCTGCACGAGTTCCTTGATGTGTACATATATACAAACTTGTTGAGGATCATTTTTTCAAATTCTAGCTATTCCAATTCCAAGATATGCTCACGAATACTAGTTAATGTAATTGATAAGCTCTTTTGAACGTGCACAAGAGTTTTTGGAATCGATATTCGCTTGCACTTGAGTTAATTCAAAGAATTGAGGTAGAGGTAAAGAGCGTTCTTTCTGAGTGCAACAACTTGAGAAAACAGACCCTTTGAGGTCACAATATTGGCACCATAACATAAATATACTTCATTGTCTTGAACTCTGAATCCTCTTTGAAAAGCATGTTGCATAATTACTTGATAGGTACACCCACATGATGTGTTTCAAAATTTACAAAATAACTCAAGGCCAAGTGAAGCCATCAAATTGCATGTTCATAATCCCTGCAGACAGCAATATCTGATCAGGATCCATCTATGGATTCAAGATCCGCCCTTCTACATCTTCAAGGCAAGGTCTCTGAGCTGCATCACTGGCCTTAGAATGTAATATAACACTTTCTTCAAACCACCGGATGAAGGAAAAACCACTTGACATAAGGAGAAGTGTTTGGTTTCCCATCATATAATTAAAGGCCATAGTTACAAATACAAAGATGAATACAAATGAAACAAGCAGTCTCCTAAGTCAACGACTACTACTTCCCTCACCCTCACCATAAGAAGTAAATATTCTTCTTGAAAATTCATAAACATTCAGATACCGTTCTAAATCTATGTGGGAATTACTATCCAGACGTTGAAACAATTGTTGTACAGTTCAACTTCATCCAGAAAATGATCAGAAAGTTCTGAAAACAAATCAATGATATTATATGACGATGTGTAGATACCATTCCTATTATGAGCATGCAGACAATTGCAATTTGACTTGCAAAATCACAAATCAAACAACAGAATGGCATAAACAAATCAAAATGCCTTTACAAATTCCGGAAAAGGTGGATGTATGTAATTGCAATCTCAAATATTATCTGGCCAGAAGTCCCTACGAAATGCCCGCTCAAATTCAGTCTCCTGCAAATGTTTTTCTAACTCCTGCATCCTCCTCATCCTTTTAGACGCCTTGGATTTCTTCGGAGGCATTTGTTCCTGAAACTTACAGCAAGGGTATTATTAGCGCTATGCAGAAGAACACACATGATAGAACAACTGGTAGATCAAAATAAAGACTATTAAAGCTCACACATTTAAAATCTGTATAGAAATTAGTTAATGAAGTCAACAGAACTCAACCTTCTCAGGACCGGGTGGCTTCTGTATTTTCTTCTTTACTTTCTCTGCTCCAAGACCCCGTTTATCATTCTTCAAATAAGTTTGTACAGGCTCCAACCTACCCTGTTTGCACCATAAGTTGATTGGTTACTTAAAAGACTTACAAACACACAATTCACATTCTACAAGATCAAATGAACGCAAAAAGCAATAGCAATTATCCAGGAAAAGCAAACAGTAGTCACAATTTCAAGAGAATCCATCCTCAACTCCTATCAAGTTGAGGAGATATGCATTTAAAACAATTTAATCAAGTAAAAGTTTTGATCTTGTCCAATCATAAACATTCAACGATTATATCATGAGGGGTTAGCTCTAACCTGCTCACAAGCTCCAAGCCCAGTTCCTTCTTTCCAACCGTGCTTCTTCAAAAGCTGCCACAGAAATTAACTAATCAATCGAAACAACAAACCCTAAAAACGAACTTTACAAAAGATATCAGAATAACATACCTTGAAGCCTATATTGGACGAGTCGATTGCTGATGATGAAGCCGATAAATCCTCCCCCATCATCTCAATTGCTCTCCCTCCTATTCTATTCAAAACCAACTATAAATATTCCGTTCGTCGGTTTGTTAAAATTAATAAAATTAAATCTTAAATTTCATAAATTATAATTGTGATCATCAATTTATCATCGAGTGACCGAACATCTCTTAATCTAAAAGATTAGAGGTTCAAGTTTTATTCTTAATTTATTATAACACAAAGGTGTTGATGTGAGTTTCTTTTTATTTGTGGAAGTAATGATTCAAACCGCATTATAAGTAATTTATCTTAACGGATCCTAATAATCGTTAATATTTCAAAAGAAAAAAAAAATTGTGATCAACTAGACTTATTATTTATATATCTAAACCAATTTGAGTTGATTCAAACCACTCTATTTAATTATATTCAATCATTTTAATGCATTTAACCAAAATTATATAAAAACACCAATATACTCTATTTTTATTGAAAAAAAATATATTAGGTTAATGGCAAAACGGGTTGGCGTGTCGGGTCGAGTCGAATTTGATTCGATTAATTTATGAATTCAACCAATTCGACACGAATTCGTTTAATAAACAGGTCAACATTTTTGGATTCAACACGAATTCGTTTATAAATGAATGACACAACACGATTCATTTAATTCATTTATTAGTTTGATCATAAAATATTCAAACTCATTAACTCATTAATTCCTTTAACCCGTTTAATTCGTTTAAACAAATTCGTTAATTCGTTAAAGTTGTATTCTTCAATATTGCTCTTCAATATTTAAATCAATTCAAAATCTTCATCAATATAAAATCTAGTTTGAACTTTACGTAAATTAATCTACCATGAACTCAAAAAAAAAAAAAAAAAAAAGAACATGCAATCCAGAAAAACATACAATCCAGAAAAACAAAAAACCAAAAGCTCAGATCAAACCAAGAATCATGTTTCACAGATATCAAATAAGCCAATTTCAATCACAGATATCCATCGCATCCAAAATCATCAAGAGCACAATAGTTTCACAAATAAAACAAAAATAATTTTACACAAATTAAAAATAATAATATCAGCAACAATCAAAAGGAAAAAAGAAGCCAGGGGTAGATCTACTGTAATCTGAAAGGTGGTGACTGTGAGCCGTGAGGGAGAAGGGGTGGTTCTGACCGTGAGCCATGATGGCACAAGGTGGTGACCATCACCGTAAGGGAGAAAATGGGTGATTTGGTGGGATGGATGGTGTCATCATGTAAGCAGCTGTCGTGGTGGTGTCATCGTTGGTGTCCTCATGTCGTCGTCGATGTCATCGTCGGTATCGTCGTGTTATCATTTTCTAAGGAAGAAGGAGGAAGAAGGTGGTCGGGTTACTCGAATAGGGAAGGGAGGCTACCGATAAAGAGTTTGAAAATTGGGTTTAGGGATTTGTTAAGTGTTTATATCTATAAATGTATAATTACATGCTAACTTTTCTAATATGTTAAATTATAATTTAATCCTAATTTTAATCGTGTCAACCTGCGATTCGTTTAATCAAACCCGATTTGATTTGTTTAATAAACGGGTTAGACGGGTTGACACGATTACAACACAAATTCGTTTAACTCTAACCCATATCCATTTATTTTTCACGAATTCATGTCAACCCGTTGTGTCGTGACCCATATTGCCATCCCTAGGTTTAGATGTGTATATATTATTTTGCCCCTTCAATTGCCATTGTTTTGTATTTTTTTTTCTAATAATTTAATTGTCATTTTTGTTCAATGGCAAAACCATCGTATGAATATTAATAAGATTATGATTCAGCTCATATTTGGCTCTCTAAACTCTCAATTATAATAAATTGAATTGAATTTTAATCCAAAACTACATATAAATTTGTTTTATTTTTATTACATTTTTAAAAGGATAACCCAATTTCTCTCTCTAGTTTGATAAAATAGTCAAAATTCCCTTTATTTTAAGAAATCGCTAATATTCCCTCTTGATTTACAAAATAGATATTAAAAAAAACCCTTACAGTTTATTAAATATTTGAAAAACCCCTATTATTAATTTGAACGTTAAAAGTGAATATTTATAGTTAATGTGGAATGATAAACTGTCAAAGCAAAATAAAATATAAAAAAAATATTAATATTTAAAAAAATTGAAAAAAAAATCTCCACCTCCATCTCTAATATAAAAGTAGTGATTAAAACTACTAAAAAAAATTAAAAATTAAAAATATTAATATTTAAAAATATATATTATGTCACTTTTATCAATATGATGGATAGTGGACATAATTTAAAAAAATTAAAAACTAAAAAGTAAAAAACTTAAAAACATTTCTTACTCTAATTTCCACTCTTTCTCTTCCTCGCTCTCTCTTCTCCACCTCCATCTCTAATATAAACAGTAGTGATTAAAACTACTAAAAAAAATTAAAAAATTAAAAATATTAATATTTAAAAAATATATATTATGTCACTTTCCATCAATATGATGGACAGTGGACATAATTTAAAAAAATTAAAAACTAAAAAGTAATAAAACTTAAAAACATTTCTTACTCTAATTTCCACTCTTTCTCTTCCTCTTCTCTCTTCTCTCTTCTTCTTCTTTCTTCTTTCTTCTTCTTCTTCTTCTCTCTCTCACTCTCTCTCTCTCGATAGTGGTCTCTATTAATGGAAACCTAAATTAGGTTTCCATCGGAAACCTAGAGATCTTTAAGTTTTCGCCGTAGAAAACCCAAGGATTTTTAGGTTTTCAGCATGGAAACATATAGGTCTTTAGGTTTTCGACATCGAAAATCCTAAGAAAACTGTGTTTTTTGTTTTGTTTTATTTTGTTTTTGTTTTGTTTTTGTTTTTTTCATGTTGTTATTGTGTTTGATATTGTTGTTACAATATTGGGGGTTTTGATTATGGTGTTTGCTGTTAATGATGGTTTGATTGAATGGATAATTGAATGAAGCTGAGTGAAGATATTTGAGTTGGTTGAATGGATAATGATGATGTTCTTCATGTTAAGAAGAATAAGATACAGTACATTGGAGATCTAATCTCTAGATTGGATTTCTATCGTCCATCAACATTTGATGGACGGTAGAGATTAGGAGATTGGATCTCTACTTTTTTATTTTTTAATTATTTGATTTTTAGATGAGGAGTGGTTTGGTCTTTTCATGCACTTTCATGGTCAGAATGTATCTTTTAGTAACAGAGTTAACAAAAGGGGTAAAATGTGATTTTTAGAAACTACAGGAGGTAATTAATGGTTACTTTAAACTACAGTGCTTATCCCTTTCAAAAGTGATGTTTTTGAAAACTATTTTCAAAAACAAAATACATATTTTGAAAATAACTTTTTAGAAAATCGTAATGCATTTGGTTGCATTTTTTAAAATTCATTTTGAAAATGAAAAATGATAAAAGATGTTTGATACCATTTTGGAACATGAAAAATAATAAAATAATTTTTTCTCTCACCTCACTTCTCTCTGTTTAATGGTCTCACCTCATTGCTCACTCTCTCATCTTCCATCACCGATCTTTCTCTCACCCCTCCGCTCTCTCTCTCTCTCTCTCTCTCTCTTTCTCTCTCTCATCTTCCATCATCAGTGTCTCTCTCACCTTCCATTATTAGTCTCTCTCTTACCCCACTGCTCTTTCTCTCATCTTCACACACCAGTCTTTCTCTTCCCTTCCATTATCACACTCTCTCTCACTCTACTGCTCTTTCTCTCTCATCTTCACACATCGGTCTCTCTCTCACCCCACTTCTCTCTTTTTGATCTTCATACAACTTGACAGAGATGAAAATGGTGGTGTAAACGACTGGTTGCGTCATATGATTTATGATTGTGACACTGATTTTGACATCGATTTCTAGTTATTGTGACATTGATTTCTAGAGATTGTGATGCCGATTTTTGGAGATTGTGATGTTGATTTCTAGAGATTTTGATGTCGATTTCTGGGTTGTGTTTGTGAAGCTGATCCTTTTTTTTTCATTTTTTTTGTTGATGCAATTTCAAAAATAATAAAAAAAAGGAAAAAAAAATGTTTTCCATTCCTATGTTATAATTTTTGAAAATATGTTTTTTATTTTCAAAAACATGTTTTTAAAAATGATTGCCAAACACATTTGTAAGCATTTTTCATTTTTAAAATTGGAAAACCGTTTTCAAAAACGATTCCAGAAATCCACTTAGCAATTAGTTATGATCAATAAGTTTACGGAGTTTCTATTCTTTATTGATTATCGTTGATTATAAAGTGTTGAAAATTACAAAAGCCCGCCCAAAATAGACAATTGGGCCTTGGGTTATGGGTCGATTTTGCCCAGGATCCATAACCCAACATCCAATATTCAATTTGAGATTGGATAATGGATGATGATGATCAACTGTCAGAGCAGTTGACATCAGTTAAAACTGTTTGGCAATTTATGGCAAAAAACACGTTATTCAATATAATAGGATGTTGATATATTTCAACACGTTATTCAACTGCCAGAGCAGTTGACATCAGTTAAAACTACTTTGGTAGTTTATGGCAAAAAACACGTTATTCAATTTCACAGGATGCTGATACATTTCATATGAAGAACTTTTGCTTCTTCTTCTCCAGACAATATACAAACACAAAATCTATTACTCTAGGCTTTTACATTGTAAACAGTGTCTGCTTTCTTTATTGTGATCGCTCACCAGACTTGTAGCATTGTTTATTTTGATCCTATTGCAATTGTTTTTATTATGCAGTTGTTTGATTTATGCTTGAAAACTAACAATGGCATCATAATCAGGTTGAAACAGTGCTCGGTTTTATATATATATATATTTCATATTTTAGTTTCATTGCATTTATATCATGTGAAACTTAAATCTCGAAGTATGAGTTTTATAGGGCATTAGAGATTTGAATACTACATGAAAGTGAGATTAGACACTAATTGTTGAAGTTTTGTTTGACTTTAATGGGTTAGGAAATTAGAAAACTTCAAACACTAATGTCATGAATAAACCCGTAGCCCTTCTTTGAATATTGATGTTTTTATTCATTTTCTTTTCAATGCGATTAATACACCATTGGATAGGGTTTGAAAAGAGCTTTCCAACGGTATATCATATGACCAATTTTGATAAAAATTGAGTAAGAAAAACAAATTTCATTCAAAACTAAATATATTGAAATATGAAAAAAGCTTTTGAAAATTGAAGGCGATGAATAGTAACTAGGGACATGTGTCAAGTTAGCAGAGGCCCAGACCAGGCAACGTGGCTGATTGAAAAGAAGCCACGTAGTGCGACATGTGTCAGTATCTGGAGAGTCGCGCATCATGCGATGTGGCCCAATAAAATTAAGCCATGTGTTACGTGATGTGGCAACTTCTGGAGTGACCACGTGTCGATGTTTTGAACTGTTGGGATAGTGCCACGTGTATTGCTACGTGGCAGTGTCTGGAGTGGCCACGTCTTATGGATGTGTGGTCGTCCCTAAGGTTGGCAAGTGGCGTGCCGAAGCAAAGACGTGTTGGCGTGCATGCACTGTAACCGTGGTCGACGTGTCGCAACCGTCAGCTCGTGGCCGCAACAATTGCCGGTGTGTGTGGCCCACGCGCCTTGGTTGACGGTAGTTTTTGGCAAAATTTTTTTTTAAAAAATAAATATATAAATTATATAAATCAATAAATTTTCTTTTTATACATTTAGATTGAAAATTTATAGAATATTTGCTCCAGTAGAAGCTGAATTATATGCCCTGTTCTAATAAATTTTATTTATTTTTAGTTTAGTTATAATAAATTGTTTAACATGCTTAACATGATAAATTATTTTGTAGTTGGCTTATCATGTTAATTGTTATTATACTGATTCTGATGATGAAATCAAAGAAGTCATCGAGATAATAGAGAGTCCTGACATTATTGATATTTCTGATGATTCAATTGATATTATAGTCATTTCAAATGACCAGGAAGGTGTCAAGCTTCTAGACTATATGCGTTCTGACGCTCTGATTGATGTTATAGTCATTTCAAATGACGATGAGGGCATCGAGCCTTTGGACTATATTCCTTATGATGTTGCGACCGATTATCATAGTTATTTCAGATGATGAGATGGACGTCGAGATCACTGACTTCTCGGACAGTGAGTGGGATGTGGAGATCATTGAGATCTCCGATGACGAGATAACCGATGTGGTGGGGATTCCTGATGATGAGGTGGTTGAGGTTATAGATATCTCATCAGATGAGGAGGACCCCGAGATGGTGGCATTATGATGACATAGACTACTTTCGTTTTTAGTATGCTTATCTTATTTCTAAATGTTATATGTATTTGATTTCATGACATTTCTTTATTATTAATTCATTTATGTTAAATTAAATGTAATTACTTAATTTCATTTAATATAATTGTTTGTGCATTTGATTGAATGACTATTATATTCAATTGAAAGTGGGTGTCCTTTGCTTAATACTTGGATAGGACTAGATGCACAAAAACTGCTTACTTATATATCATGTTTGAAATGCTTAATAGTTGATGATGATTAAGCAGTTTGACTATTTTTTTCGACTCTACTTGCATTCACATATTATATTTGTAAACGTACGTTTGCTACAAAGGAAATATGAAATAGTATAATGTATACTAGAATAGATATCTTTTGCTTATCTCTAAATAAGATAAATTTCAGGAAACAGCTTCAGCGTCAAAGAATATCATAGTTGAACTTAATGAGGGTGAGAAACTGAATGGTGACAACTATGACATATGGCACCATAAAATTCAGTACATCCTTGAAGAGCAAGATGCTCTTGAGACTCTTACAAACACCATGGTACCACCACAGTTAGGTATATCTGCTCAAGGTAGGAGAGACATGGAGGTTTATCAAGCTTAGAAAAAGAAGAATAGTATTGCACAGATCACGATCTTGAACAACATGGATGATGGCCTCATATGTATCTATGAGAAATGTGAGACGACCCAGAACATGTGGATGGCCCTGAAAGACAAATATGGTGGCACTTCAACCACCAAGCTGAGGAGGTTTACCATCAAGTTTGACACCTACAGGAAGCGCCAAAATCATATAATGAGGTAGCACCTTAAGAAAATGTTAAACATGATCCGTTAGCTTAAGTCTGTTTGGCATAATCTCATTGATGAACAATAAGTACAGGTTGTAATCTAGTCTCTTTCCTCTAGCTAGGAGAATATGAAGATCAACATGACTTATAATGATAACATCAAGACTTTGATGACATTTCGTGTCATATTGAGTTGGAAGATGAGTGCTTGGAAGTGGCTAAGGCTTTCGGTTAGCTTTACATAGCTGAATCCAGCAAGCTTAAAGGCTCAGGCTTTAAGCGCAAAAGGGGGAAGAACTTCAAGAAAGGGAAAGGTAACCCCTACTTTAAGAAAAATGAAACAGAAAAGTGCAAGAGGGGCAAACGCACTAGGGTAAGAAGGACAAAACCAAAATAACCTATTTCAATCGTGGAAAGTTGGGCCATTTTGCTCGTGAATGCACTGAGTCAAAGCAAGAAAAGGTATATCATTACTCCAATTTGCCTAATCATGTTTATGTTTCTAACTTAGTATTATTTACTGAATCTCGTTCTTTGTAGACTGTAGACTTAGGAGCCAAATACCATGTAGCTAGAGACAGGGCAACGTTTGTGGAGTATTGTCGAATCAGTCATGGAACAAGATAGATCTATGTGGGAAATAATTCATGTGTTGAAGTGAAGGGAATAGGCACATGCAAGCTTGTATTGTATGATGGCCAGACAATTTATCTCTATGATATATTTTTTGCTCTAAATATTCGATGAAATCTGGTTTCTGTTCAAGAACTTTTAAAGTTAGGATATTCTTTAAATTTTTATGGTGATTGTATGGATATTAAATTGAATTCTATTCGAGTAGATACTGGTTATATGTTAGATGATTTTATTGTACTAAATATTGAGACAAACGATTTTAATTATGATGATGATTGTTTTTCTCTAATTACTTCTTTTGATGTTTTTCCAAATATTTGGCATGCTAGACTGAGTCATATTGGTCATGATAGGATGGATAAATTGGTCAAAGAAAGATTATTAGGCCCACTCAACAAAATAAATTTATCTATTTGTGAAAGTTATCTAGTTGGAAAAGCAACAAAAAAACCGTTTGGAAAAGGAACTAGAACTGGCCATCTATTACAGTTAATTCATTCTGACATCTGCAATCTAATGAATATTAGAGCAAGACATGGAGCCTCATATTTTATTACATTCATTGATGATTTCACGCACTTCGATCATGTCCATTTGATTTATCATAAATCTGAAGCATTGGACTACTTTAAATTATATATAAATTTGGTAGAGAATCAATTGAATAAAAAATTTAAATTTTTGAGAAATGATTATGGATGTGAATACCTCTTTGAACAATTCATGGAATCGTGCAATGAAAGAGGCATAGATAGACAACTAACAATTCCTGGAACTCTGCAATAAAATGATGTTATAGAGGGAAGGAATAGAACCTTGTTCGAAATGGTTAGGTCTATAATGACATAAGCAAATCTCCTAATATCCTATTGGGGAGATGCATTATTGATAGCCACATATATACTCAACTGAGTTCCCACAAAATCAGTTACTTCGACACCTTATGAGTTGTGGACAGATAAAAAGCCTAACCTAACTCACTTGCGACCATGGGGATGTACAGGTTATGTACATGATTTGTCTAACAAATATGGAAAATTAGGTGCAAAAAGTAAAAGATGTATCTTTATTAGATACTCTGAGCACTCCAAAGGATATGTACTTGTTAGAGAACATATGAATGAAGAAGTGACTGAATTAGAATCACGAGATATTAATTTTATTGAGAATGAATTTCCTAGTAGAGGTGAAAACTGATAAAAATGTTCGATTTTATGAATTGGATGATCAAGAAAATGGTGTACATCAGAATGCTCCTACAAAGATAATCTAAAATTTAATGGGACCTTCGATCCGTAGTGGGAGTAATTTGATGGATTTGCCATCTCGTAGAAGCAATCGTAAAATAATTCCACGTCGTCGATTTGAGATTGAAAGGAAAGCTTTTATGATTGCTTCACATGATAGTGATGAGCTAAGGAATATAAAAGAGGCTCTCAACTCTTCTGCTAAAGAGTTGTGGGTGAAAGTCATGCAAGAAGAAATGGAGTCAATGAAAAACAACCACATTTAGGACTTGGTTGATTTACCGCCTAATCGAAGAGTCATTGGAAATAAATTGGTCTTACGAATCAAATGAAAGGCGGATGGCACAGTGAAAAGATATAAGGCGTGATTGGTCGCTAAAGGTTATACTCAACAAAAGGGTATAGACTATAAGGAAACTTTCTCATTTGTTGTAAGATTTGCTTCCATACACCTTATCCTGGCAATTTTTGTGCATATGGATTTAAAATTGCATCAGATGAATATAAAGACAACATTAACTGGAAGAAGAGAATTATATGGAACAACCTGAGAATTTCATCATTAAAGGCCAAGAACGCAAAGTATGTAGGCTCAAACGATCCATATATGGATTAAAGTAATCTTCCAGACAATGGTACTTTCGTTTCCATCAAGTTATCATGTCTTATGATTTTACAATGATAGAAGAGGATCATTGTGTATACATTAAATGATGCGATGATAAATTTTTAATATTATCCTTATATGTGGATAACATTTTATTAGCTGAGAATGATAAAAAGTTCGTAACAATCATAAAGAAATGATTATTCTCAAATTTTGAAATGAAAGATATGGGTGAGACTACCTATATATTGGGAGTCAAATCATAAGAGACTGTTTAAGAAAACTACTTGCTCTATCACAAGAAACTTACATAAGGAAGATTCTTGAACATTTTAACATGGTTAATTGTAAGCCAATAGACACTCCCATATCAAAAAGATAAACTTTTAGTCTTAACATGTGTCCTAGGACTCCACAAGAATGTGAAAAAATACAGAAAGTTCCTTATTTTAGTGTTATTAGGAGTCTCATGTATGCCATGATGTGTACAAGACTAGCTATCTGTTATACTGTTGGACTCGCAAGTAGATATCTTTCAAATCCCAAACAGAAACATTGGAATACTGTTAAGAGAATCTTAGCGTATCTCAAGGGTACTGCAGATTACTCTCTTTATTATTAGGGAGGTGATTTTTATTTAGTCGGTTACACGGATGCCGATTGGGGAGGTGATTTAGATGAACGTAAATCCATCTCTGGTTATACATTTTTGCTCAATGGCGATGTCATCTCATGGTGTAGTAAAAAGCAAATATGCATAGCTCTATCAACAATGGAAGCCAAATTTGTGGTATGTTCAATAGCAGTACAAGAAACAATTTGACTTAAGAGGTTCTTAGAAGATCTTAAGATCATTACCGATGTAGAGCAACCAGTAACTGTCTATTGTGATAGTCAAGCTACAATTGCATATACAAAAGATTCCAAGTATCATAACAAATCCAAACATATAGAGACAAAGTACAATTTTGTAAAGGATATCATAATGAAGAAGGAATTGAAAGTTCAATATATGTCTACGCATATGATGATTATAGATCTATTGACTAAAGCAGTGACTAGAAATGTGTATAAGTCACATGTTAAGTCCTTAGGATTATGTAGATTGTAATATTGTTTATATATATTGAATTATTTGACTGATTTGTTCTTCTACTTATAAATATAATTATCAGTTCAATTTAAATCTTCATTTTTAAACTAGCATACATATTTCATATGAGAACTAGTCAAACATATGTCGTCAGGTAGAGACTAGCATTCTTACACATGTTGTCGCCTTAGTTGTTTGAGAAAAACAAGTTGAGATAAGACATATATATCATCAAAATTATAGGTAATATAATTTTTCTTGGAGCTTATATGATTTTGTTGTCTTGACCTAGTCAAGATAAGGTTTTCTCTATAAATAAATAAACTATGAAGACTGATAAATGATAATTATCCCACTGTCATTGAAACCTAATTAAGCCGGATGTGAGATCTTAATAAAACACTTTGAAAGTGAACAATTGAGAACTCAGGTTGAATGCTTAAATTTGCATTTGAACTCAGATTCGTATAGTGAAATAATTATTAACATAAGCATTTTTAATTTAGAATGAAATTCACTGTAACATATGATTTATACCATGTGTGCTTAAATGACTAATATGAAAAATGAGAGAATGAATCCCTACTTCCTTATTGTGTAAGTTTCATTAGAGCTGTAAAACTCCTAACTGTATCCTTAAAGACTATTGGGTTTGCCCTAAAGTCACAAGATAATGTTAGAGCCTTTAGCATATCTTTATATGGTCATGAAAATCTGACCTATGTGATATGTCTACGGTGGCAATTGTCTTTGTGGACCAAAGGACAAAAGTCGAGTGGAAAGAATCGATATTTCTTTCATCAAATAATATATTCATCGGTCGATCATATTATGATCAAAGTTGTGATTGCAATTATGAATACATAGAATCATTAAAGCCAAGTGTAGCTTCTTTATCAATTAAAAGAGAGATTAAGTATACTTGTATTGATGAAATTTTGAAATTGAATCTAGGATATATGTGAACAATATGTGATATTTCATCATTGAAATATCAAACGACAAGCTCCAAAATCAATAATTGTTCATGGGTCACATGATGTATTTGCTTGTATGAAAATTTGAGAATAGATTTGTGTTTGAATGTTGACATCCATTTTATAAACATTGTGCTATTTTGTGCGAGTGGGAGATGTTGAAAATTACAAAAGCTCGCCCAGAAAAGACAACTGGGCCTCGGGTTATGGGTTGAGTTTTGCCTAGGATCCATAACCCAACATCCAATATTCAATTTGAGATTGGATAATGGATGATGATGATGATCAATTGCCAGAGTAGTTGACATCAATTAAAACTGCTCTGGCAGTTTATGGCAAAAAACACGTTTTCAATATAATAGGATGTTGATATATTTCATATGAAGAACTTTTGCTTCTTCTCCAGACAATATACAAACACAAAACCTATTATTCTAGGTTTTTACATTGTGAACAGTGTCTGCTTTTCTTATTGTGATTGCTCACCAAACCTGTAGCATTGTTTATTTTGATTCTACTGCAATTGAAAAGGTATGTGCAATGCATCTCTCAATTTAATTTGTCGTTATGGTTAAATTGTTTTTATTATGTAGTTGTTTGATTTATGCTTGAAAATGACCATAAAGTAAATTACAATGTAGGGCACCAACATTTGATGAATGAGCAACAAAACCATACTCTTACAGAAACTACAAATTAGTACCTTTGACCAAATAATTGAATGATAATACTAAATATGTGTGTACGTGTATATATATATATCTATATATATATAAAGTTTAAATAAATAAGGAAAAATCATCTAAGTTTCTCCAGTGGAGAACGAATCAAACGTTTGAATTTTTAGAAAAAGATAAGATTATCTCCTTATAAATGAAGATCGATCTTTATAACAGTAAATCACTTATTTGATGGAGATCAAGTTCTTCTTGAAAAACAGAAACCTAGATCTTAATGGATCTCTATTAGAGGAGAGCCGAATCTTAGCTAATTGAGACCAATTTTGATTAATGGAGATCTAGTTTGCCTCCAATTGAGATAATTTCTTTCCATTAAAAATCTATGTTTCCAGATCTCATCCAAATGGAAGAAATTTCGAATGAGAGTCTAAATATGTAAAATCATTTTAAGAATTTTATTTTATTTGATTTTATTTAATGAAAAGAAATTAGCAGAGTATATTCTTAATGTAATGATCTTATCTTTCTGCTAGCCAGTCAAAAGTATGGGTAATAAAATTGTAACTGTGCCGCGTTGTTGTTATTAATTTTGTCTATATGAGGTATTGATTTTTCATGTAATCCCACCTAGTTTTAAGCTGCTTTTGAGAATTTTTTTTCCCAATTAAACTTTCCAACTTCTCAATGATTCGTTTCAAAGCACAAGGTTTTAAAGTTCCTTTTAATCTAAAGCCATTATTCACCTCATTGATGCAAAAATCAATAAAATGCTTTGGTTGGATAGAATTGGCCCAATTTGCCTTACAACTTTCGCTATTTTGAGACACTTATATTAAAAAATTAGAGTACAAGTTATCATAAAAAATCAATTATGCATAATAATTTTGATAAAAAAAAACCATATCGTGAAATTAACACCTATGTGGATATCATGTATCAATGAAAAAAAAAAAAAAAATCAAGGAATCAACATATTTTATAAGTTGGAAAGACGTGTTGGACATTCTTATCCAATATATGAGCAACATATATGCTGATGTTCAATGACTACATGCACCACTGGCAATAATAATGAAAAATAAAAACATGAAACATCAACAACACCAACAAGAATAATCAAACAGTCTGCCATCTCATTCATATGTATATATATATATATAGCATTTGTTCCTCATTTTTCTAAACAAGGTATACATGTGAGGTTCTCTTGTCCCTACACCCATCAGCAAAATGGGGTGCCAGGACGCAAACACAGACACCTTGTAGAAGTAGGCTTGAGTCTGCTTGCTTATGCAGGAATGTCTATCAGGTTTTGCTTTGAGGCTTAGCAGTCTTCTTCATAAACAATCTTCCAACGCCATTATTGTGGTTCTTATCAACTTATGAGAAGCTATACTGTACAACAGGAAACCAAATTATAGTTTTATCAAAACCTTTGGATGCTCATGCTTTCCTTATCTAAGCGACTATAAAAAACACAAACTTGATTTTCACTAAGTGTGCTTTTATTGGATATAGTCTCTCCCATCAAGAATATAGATGCTTTCAACCTTTAAGGAAAGTTTATATTTCAAGACATGTAATTTTCAGTGAGCTCGAATTTCCATATCTCAGTTTGTTTTTGAAGTCCTCAAACTCAACTTCAACTTTTGAAAGTCAGAGTCCTCCTATATCTATATTACTAGACAATAGCAGGTCAGTTTCAACATCAAAGGTGGATCTTTCTTGTCCAACTCAGAATTTAAGTACTCACAGTGCTTCACCTGGACATTCACAATCAATTTTCTTTTCTACAGCAACAGAATCAGATTCAACTCGTCAGACTATTGTAAGCAATGCACTTGTTTTTCTGACACCACATTTTACTCAACAGGGTAAGGACAAGAGAACCTCACATGTATACCCTGTTTAGACAGATAAGGAACAAATGCTACAACAAGAGAACCTCACCACTGTCATCAAATTATTTTAAAGATAAAATAAAAGCAGAAACTTTAAGACCAATAAAACCAACAAAACTAACACCAAAAACTTATCCTATTTATGTCAAAATAAATAATCAATATATACATGTCACTGTCATCAAATTATTTTGATGATAAAATAAAAGCAGAAACATTAAGGATCACAAAACCAGCAACACCAATGTTATATGCATTTTCTGGACTCACTCAATGGGCTGGTAAAAGCCTCATAAAGGCCCATTAAGTCAACTCAATGCAAAGACCCAGCAGACAAGACCCAACAAGTCAGCCCAATAAGATCACCCAGAGGCCAAAACCCAGTTATCAATCTCAAGCCTAGTGAGTTCTACAGCTCGTTCTAGTGAGCTCTTCAGCTCGCATCAGTGAGCTCGCCTCAGCGTGGCTAAATTGTTGTACAACTTGTTCTATGCATAGCTCGCTCATCAGCGAGGTCCAACTCGAGGTCGCTCAAGACAGTAAACAATTCGCCTAGTGTACAGTTAATGCAGAATCTTCCAGATATGACAATTATCCAATCTAATCGTGATTCTCTTACCAGAAATGGAAATTAATTCAAATTCAAACTTAGTCAACGTTATCTCGGATTTTGTGGAACAGTTTCCTGATTTTATCCCAACTGATTAGGAAGTGTAATTAATTCATGATTATTTTCCTATTTTGTCGTTACCAGATCTGTAACATTACTTTCTCTATAAATAGAGGCTGGAATCATTGTACCAGATATACAGAAAAATAATATACTGTCACTCTGCAGAATTTTAGAGAGACAGCTGTGGACGTAGGCGCACCCGCTGAACCACGTTAAAAATCTCCTGTTTTCTTGTGTTGTTCTTGGTCATTTATTGTATTTTTCTCGATTTCTATGTTTTCTTACATTGATTGCAGGCACTAGACATTGAATTCTCGTCGATTGGATTTCAACGTCGACATCAGTTTCCTGATTTTATTCTAACTGATTAGGAAGTGTAATTAATTCATGATTTTCTTCCTATTTTATTGCTTCCTAATCTGTAACAACTCTTCCTCTATAAATAGAGGCTGAAACTATTGTAACATATATACAGAAAATAACATACTGTCACTCTGCAGAATTTTAGAGAGACAACCGTGAACGTAGGCGCACCCGTTGAACCACGTTAAAAATCTTCTGTTTTCTTGTGTTGTTCCTGGTTTTTATTGTCTTTTTCTCGATTTCTGTGTTTTCTCACATTGATTGCAGACATTGGACATTGAATTCTCGTCGACTAGATTTCAACGTCGACAACCAACATTAAAAACTTGATCAAAGAAACAAATAAACACAATATATCGGGCAAACAATGAAGATAAACGAATAAATATAATATAGACTACTCCATAGGAGTTTAATAAAGAAAATAAATAAAGACTTTGATAAGAATTTGATCGGAGAAATATAATGATTCAGTTATAAAAAAAATTGAGAATAAGATGTTTAGGGTTTTTATTTTTCAAAGATGTTTGCTATGACATTAAAAGGAATACATATAATATAAAATTAAGATAAAATTGGAAATATATTATTTGGGAGGAGAGGGGGAGGGGGAGGGGGGGGGGGGGGCGGCGGCGTAAGATTTTGAATAATATATTTAAAAAATCATTAAATGATTTGGTATTTTAGATAGAGGTCAGAACTTGTCACTTTTTTTTTTTTTTTTTCTCTCAGTGATTTTTGAGTAGTTTTAAGTAGTTTAATCACTTAAATAAACAAAAAATATATATATATATTTTGAAACTAAACAAAAATAACTTAATAGGTTAAATCCAGACCATTAAGTGATAGGTACTAAAAACAAATAACCCCTAAATCTAGTTTCAAGTGATGGCTTAATTTCTCTTTAGTGGATTTACTTGGGTTTTTGGTTATTTGTTGAAACATGGATTGGAAGATGATTTTATTGGTGTTCTCATTGGCGAATGCTGATGATGTTGCAATAAACGTGGATTGAGAGATCACCTATACAGATCTAAGGAGCAAAATAAATGGAATTAAGTTGAGAATTCAGAATTTTTTTTTCTTTAATTTTTTGTAAATTTATTTTCAGTTGTTTAAATATATTTAGGGTGCATTTGGTTTCATTTTTAAAATTACTTTTAAAAATAAAAAACATATTTTTAAAATACAATGTGTTTGACAGGTTTTGTTAAAAAATATTTTTGAAAACATAAAATAATGTAAATGTATTTGATATTATTTTTGAAAATGAGTAAAGTAGTTATTTGGATTGAAAAATAATGATTTTTTTAAAAACATATTTTAGAACTAGCGAAAAATAAAAAAAAAAATTGTATTTTTTACCTTTTCATAATAATTTTTCAAAAAAGTTGTTTTCTATTTTCAAAAGCACAATTTATAAAACACATCACCAACTAGAAAATTATGCAGTTTATTGGTTTAAGGACATCCTTTTCTCTATTGTTGGTTAATTTATCTAGGAAAGGAATGAAATCTATAACAACTTTATGCTTTATATTATGATTTAGTTGGAGATGTCATTGATTAATGGCCAAGCAAAGCCGACAAGAACATTAATGTTGATTAATGATAGCAATGAATCTAAGAAATCAAGGCTTAACAAAGTCAAACAGGCAAATTGAAAGGACAAAATCTACAAAAAACTAACAAAATTGACCCAAATTGGGAGTTGCAAAAGTGAAAAAGATTGAATTGAATAACAAACACAATAGTTGCAAAAGTGAGAGAAGGAACACTAATGGTCGGATATTTCTGGTGGTCATCGAAGCAACAAGAGTGGTGGTTGATTGATTAAGCAACGATACTCACTTGGAGAAGGAGATGAAGTGTTGTGTTAGATGTGAATGGCTATTGGAAACTTAAAAATTGGTCAGAGTTTTTAAATTTTCACTATATATACTTATAGATAAATGAAATAAATATCCTTTAATAGTAAAATTATTAAATAAATTAGACAAGTTGACATGACTTGTTTATGTTCAACCCTAACTTGTGATGTTTATATTTATTTCGTATCGATCCGTCATGTCGTGACCTAAATTGCTATCCCTATCTAACTGTCAACTCTCTAGTAACATTAAGGGTACTTTTGTATACTTTCAGCAAAAGTACAATTTCGTTGCAGATTTATCAAATATCGAGTGCTTTGTTGTAATTTGCCCTATGCACCATCATTCAAAAGGTTTTAGGTTTAGATTCATTATCCGAATTCATAATACGGTTTAATTAATTTTATTAAAAGTTTTTAGTTAAAAAGAAGAGGGAATTATTAGTTTTTTTATTATTATAATTTGAAACGGCGTCGTGAAAGACGTCGTTTTCGATCTCCCCCCCTACTGCCTCCTCTTCACATATTATGATAAAATAAAAAGCAAATCAGCAGATCTGGTTTTCAAATTATTTTTAAACGAAAATTAAAAAGACAAGAAACAGGAAGCGACCAAAAAAAAAAAAAAAAAAGAAAAATTCTTCTTCTTCTTCTTCTTCTTCTTGGTCTCTGGAAAAACCCTAATTTTTGGAAACTCTTGAATGGATTTGGATCAGTGGATTTCCAAAGTCAAAGAAGGGCAGCACCTTTTGGAAGACGAGCTCCAGCTTCTATGCGAATACGTAACGTTTCTCCTTCTCCTTCTCCTTCTCCTTCTTCTTCTTCTCTTTCCCTAAAATTATTAGGGTTTTATAATACATTTTGTGTTTGGAATTTTTGTACGCTTCTTGTGATTAGAAATGATTCGATTATTGCTGTTATATTAGGTTAAGGAAATCCTGATTGAGGAGTCGAATGTGCAACCCGTGAACAGTCCAGTGACTGTTTGTGGTGATATACATGGTCAGTTTCATGATCTTATGAAACTTTTCCAGACTGGAGGTCATGTGCCGGAGACCAATTACATATTTATGGTATGATATGATGTTGTGATGGTTATTACTTCGCTTAATATTATTCTCTGCTGTTGTAATTAATGAATGTTCTCGTGTCTTTGTCTTGACAGGGTGATTTCGTCGATCGGGGTTACAATAGTCTTGAAGTTTTCACTATTCTACTGCTTCTTAAAGCCAGGTATGCCTTTTATTTTTTTTGTAACGTGGTGAATTTGATCGAATATTGTGATTTTTATGAGGAAGCTAAAACTATGTCTAATTTATTCTGTAGATACCCAGCTAATATTACCCTTTTACGAGGAAATCATGAAAGCAGGCAACTAACTCAGGTATGTATGCTTTTTTAATTGTTCTGCCTTGGTTGTCTCTGTTGCTAAGACTAGTTAGGCTGCAATTATTTCCATTTGAGTCGACAAGTCGGTCAAGTTTTCGTGCAAGAGAGTGAATTGAAATCTCACTATTGATTGTTCTCAGTCATTTAGAGATTCATGATGTTTATTTTTGTTCTATTGGTTTCCGATCATTGTAAATCCTTCTTTCTATATAGGCAAAATGAAAAGCAAAGTTATAGAACCTATTGAATGAATGTGGAGGAGATAGGTTCTGCTTTTGAGGAATTTTGTATAGGTTTGCATGAACTCTGATAAATTTCTTCTTTTTATTTTTATTTTTTTTCATGTTTCATTTCCTTTTACAGATCGCCCTTAATTCCTTTCATTGTTTTGCTTGATTTTTAAGGCTTATTATGAAGTTCTTGTTTGTATTGGAAACCTTGGTTTGTCTACTATAATTTTTGTGAGCTTTTTCAATCATTAGTTTATAAGACGTTTTAATGACCTAAGCATGAGTTAGTTTTGTGTGTGATTTAGAGTTCAGCTCGTCAGCAATCACTGTTAATGCAAAATTCTTGTACATGTGAATTGCGCTAACTTCTTTTCGTACTCCATTAAATCTAGTAAGCATTTTAGACTTGCTGTTGTAAGGTGAAAATTTTTGGAATTTCAACTTCAAGTTTCAGGCTGCAGGAAGAGCATGAACATGATACAGTTGTTTTAGTAGTCTCTTGGTATAATATTGTTTAATGCTTCATAGTTATGTTCCTAGGTTTATGGTTTCTATGATGAGTGCCAGAGGAAGTATGGGAATGCTAATGCATGGCGGTACTGTACAGAGGTTTTTGATTATCTAACACTCTCAGCAATTATAGATGGGACAGTAAGATTTTCTTTTCTACCGCTTCCTCCCTCTCCCTTGCTCTATGTACATAAGTTTATATCCATATTTGTGTTTTCTTGTGTGTGAATTGAATTTAACTCGTTGATTTAAAGAGATCTGTTGTTTATCATTTGTGCAGGTGCTTTGTGTTCATGGAGGTCTTTCACCTGATATACGGACAGTTGATCAGGTTCTTTCTCCCCTTTCCCTCGTGTTCAATTTTTGTTTATTATAAACTTTTATATGTGTGTTTGCTTATACATAGCTTAGATTTATTATTTTACTGTCTTAATATTAGTGATCTCCTAAATGCTTATACATTTATCAATTGTTTGCTTAGAATCTGTAACTTGAAAATTAAACTAGTGAAATCTGTATATGAAAAGCTGGGATGGAAGTTTGACCAAATATGCAAACCACAAATTCAACTAGAATTTCTAGAAGGAAAAAAGGAAAAATGGAAAGAGAAAGCCTAGACTGGAACAAGAGCGTTTTAGACACGACATGGACCTTCATCTTGATGAATAAGGGTACAACATGGTTGTGGCTTGTAGTTTATACCTTTTTAGCCTTTTCATGAAGCGGTTAATCCTGATTGTTACTGAGACATGGTTGTATGGCATTTAGGTTGGGTAGTATTGAGGTCAAACCTTAACCAAGAGGAAAAGTGAAGCAGTTAATCATGCATTTGTGCATTTACTTGATTGGGACAGTTTAAGATGTGATATGCGCCGTGAGATGCATGAAGCTCTTAATTTTCGTCTAATTGAGTTAGTAATCATAAACTTCTGAAAATATTATTTATAATATGCTTACATTTCACTGAGAGTTATTTTCAACTAGCTAAAATCTGATCACCTCTGTTTCATCCTTATTTAAGAGCATTAATTGGCAGGAAAATTGTGCTGTACTAATTATTTTCTTCCCTCTTTGGCAGATAAGGGTGATTGAACGGAATTGTGAAATTCCACATGAAGGGCCATTTTGTGATCTCATGTGGAGTGATCCTGAAGACATTGAAACATGGGCGGTTAGTCCGCGGGGAGCAGGTTGGCTTTTTGGCTCCAGGGTCACATCTGAGGTATTCTGATCTGATCTTACATTGGAATAGGTTTTTAATTTTTTTTAATTTTTTAATTTTTCGATTTTGTTTTTGTTTTTGTTTTTACCTTGCTGGATCTCTAATTATTTATTTTTCCTTTGCTTGCAGTTTAACCACATAAACAATCTTGATTTAGTTTGTCGGCTCACCAACTTGTCCAAGAAGGTCTTAAGTACATGTTTCAAGATAAAGGCCTAGTGACTGTGAGACTAAGATTTTTTTTTTCCTCATTGTTGCTTAACAATACTAAAGTTTGATGAAGTAACCTGGTTTTTGACTTTTGCAGGTGTGGTCTGCGCCAAATTACTGTTACCGTTGCGGTAATGTAGCATCTATATTGAGCTTCAATGAGAATATGGTGAGATATTTTACTGGCTTGCTTGCTGATATGTGTGTGTGTATGTTGAAATTACTGGACTCCATTTTGTGTTGCAACTTTCATGCTATGACAGTTAGGATATAGCCCTTCCATTAGTACATCTAAAATGTACGTGTTTTTTTTTTTTTTTTTTTTTTTTTTTTAATTTTAATATTATTATTAGTGGAAATTGCTTGTGCGTCCATGTGTGTTTGCTGTGTGGTGTGAGAAGAGGACTATTCATCTTCATGAGTGCAGGAGTCAGGAAAGGAGAGTAATTGGATATTTACTAGTGCAGAAGTTTGAACTTTAGCTGCAAATCTTCCAATGCATATGTCCCTTGTATCAGTGGAGAAGCTAAAAAGATTTATGTTTGAATTAGCTGAAAATCAAATGTAGAATATTGTAAATGCTTTAGATAATTATATGACTCCTTAGTGCATTAATTTTCCTGCATCTTGGTAACAAACAAAGCATCAGTGGAGTGACTTCTGTTCTCGGTGGATTACACAAGAGAGCTGTTCATGAACCATTAATATGCTATTAGTAAATTTTACATCTCCTGAAGTCTGAAGCTATATGCTGAGTTGAGTTGGCATGTTCTGTCAATTTATGCTTCCTGCTTGCATGGTGTTATTCTGTAGCTATCTGTTGGCTCCAATTGAACTTTTTGGCTCCTTGAGAATCAAAGTGAAGACACTTGAATCTCTCTCTCTCTCTCTCTCTCTCTTTTTATCTTTTTTTTTGTTTTTCATTTGTAGTTGAACTCTTCCCATTCATGTGCTCCTATTTCCTGTTCATGCCTTATGTGAAGGAATAAATCAGTGTACAGAAGGATGCTGGAAGATATTTTTTGAAAATTATAAAGCTACCTATAACGTATTTTGTGAGTATGAGTCTTGTAATTTTTTAAATCTTTTTAACGAAAATATTATTGACATTGTCATAATTAGCTAGAGATGCACATTATACTATTATTATTTAATTTATGATAAATTATTGCTTTAAAACCATTCATGATATTACCTATTATTATTTAGTAGGAGTGGTTGAAATTCATCTTGATCCTAAAAGGTTAAAGAGTTCAAGTTTCAGTCTTATCCTTTAAAACACAAGGTGTGGGTTATGAATCTCCTTTTGATAAAAGTTGCTCTTTTCTTAGTTGTGGGAGTAGTCATTCAAACCGCGCTATCGGTGATCCATTTTAGTAGGTCCTGATGGTTATCTGACTAATAAGGTGTTAGCGTTCAAAAAAGAAAAGAGAAAAAAAAAAAAATCATTTGTGATATTAGTTGCTATGTCTAGATGGAAATATAATTGTGATGATGTGTTGAATATACTTGTATTTAATTTGCAAGGGGTTGTAACCTTGCGAGAAAAAAGCAAAGTTAAACCTAGTCTTATTAGCCTGAAACAAGCTTTCTTAAAATTTTCTGTCTCATTTCTTTGGAATATTAATATCAGCCATATTTACATATTTTCTATGTTATTTCCCAAGGAGCGAGAAGTGAAGTTTTTCACTGAAACGGAGGAGAACAACCAGATGAGGGGGCCGAGGACAGGAGTGCCATATTTCTTATGATCAAAGAGGGAATAATCTGCTGCATTACTTGTAAAGATCACAAGTATTGTGATTGATTGTCGATGGGCTTGAATACATCATTACCTGTTTGCAGGTGGATCTCTTGTTTGCTTGGCTAGAATTTTGGGTCTGGTCCAGGCTGCGTATTTGTAGGTTGTGTACTAGAGTTGCTGTATGTTACTATCAGTTTAGTGTCGGATTTCCTTCTAATATGCCCTTTTGAATTTGTGGTTGTGTGTATCTGTCTTCTCTATATGTTAACCATTAATCAGCTATCATTGTTTTTCCATAGTAATGCTTCCTGAAACAATTTCAGATATTTTTACATTGGATTCTTGTCCTGAAACAGTTTATACGTATATCATCAAATGAAAACTCTATTTGTTTTTGGCGCTTAATATTGTATTTCAATTGGTTTTTTTTTTTTTTTAAGTAAGTTATGAAAGTGGAGACTGCATTAGTCAAAGGTTGGTCAAGAGCTACGAAGACCAATTACTAATTAAGCAATCTGGATAGCATAATAATTGTTGAATTTGTTTGAAGAGGAATTTTCAGGGCTTGTACTCATATTTGATAATCCGAACTTGCTGAATTCGTTTGAAGATTAATTTTCAGTGCTTGTATTCGCAACCAAGTCTGACAAAGCTCTTATATTAATAGTGCAAGATTAGCATGAGATTTTAAAACACAAATGCTGCCTAGTCCTGATATAAAAGCTCTCGAAGCATTGGAGTTGGTTTAATTATAATCTGCCTTGATTTTGCATTGGTTACATATAATATATGGTTAACGAAGTGTCCATTTGGCTAGAATCAAATGTCAATTGGAGGGAAAACCTTCTATAGATACTTATGCTTATGCAAAATCAAATCATATATTTTGAGAAAAAAAAAAAACTACATATACAAGGCACATAATAAAACATTCCCAGTAATCTTGTGTAAAATAGTCCCTGTGATCTTGTAGCGATAAGAAGCCAAACGTGATAAACATTGAAAAATCAACCATTTAAGCTTCAAACATATCTGCTTGCTCACTTGTAATACATCAAGTGAAGCTTATTAAACCATGTAAAACGTATGTAGTCAATAGATTACAAAATAACATTACAATTCAAAAGAGTTTTATTTTAATTTCGTATGCCTCAGAAAATCCAAGTACTCAGCCTCATGAATGGTTTAAAGAAACACAGAAGCCTTAGGACACAAAATAAGTAGAAAGGTATATAATAAATTTTCATTACCTAATTGATAACAAGGAATAGGTTTGAGGAATGAAAGCTCAATCATCAACCTCAGCTTTAATCTCTCTTTGCAACTCCTCCTTGTACTCCTCAAACGTTCCCGGAAATGCAGTCACTGTTCCATTATCGACTACCCAAATTTCACTTCTCTCTTCATCCTCACACACACGAGATATCAGCCTCGAGTCATGACTGACCAGGACTACTCCACCTGTGAATTCGTCCAGTGCATCAGCCAATGCATCAATGCTCTGCATGTCTAAATGGTTGGTGGGTTCATCCAATAGCAAAATGTGGGGCTTTGACATAGAGATCGATGTGAATACAACTCGAGCCTTTTGTCCTCCAGATAGTTTTGCGATAGGAGTTAGATGGTTATGACTGGGGAGTCCAAACTTGCCTAGCTTTGCACGAACTGCCTCTTGTTTGCTAAGTCCCTCTTGGTCAGGATGGAGACGGAGCAGGTACTGAACTGGTGTTTCTTCCATAGTCAGGAGGTCAACAAAGTGCTGTGAATACCTTCCAATCCTCAACTTCTGACTTTTTCGCACTTCACCCTCAGTTGGAACCAAGTCACCAGCAAGAAGATTGAGCAAAGTAGATTTACCAGCTCCGTTGGGCCCAACAATAGCCACACGAGTCCCCATATCAATACCCACATCAATGTTTGACAGCCTGAAATCTTCCCGCTTTGGATACCAGAAACTAACCTCAATAAGCTGTAACAGTGGTGGCGTAAGCTCGGTAGGTTCAGGAAAGTGGAACTCCACAGTGTAATCTTTCCATTTCGATGGGGCCTCTGCTGGAGTTTCATCATCATCAACCTTTCCCTTAGCCTTGCTCTTAGTTGCTTCTTTGGCTGCTTGAAACTTTGCTCGATCCTTGACCTTCTCTTGTTGAGCCCGATTCCCACTCCTTTTGGCAGCTTTCAGCTGTTTGTCGTATATATCGAACTTCTTGTTCATCTCCTTGCGACGCTGCTCGTACCCACTCTCAAAATCATCAAAATTACCGCGGTAGAAATGGAGTTTCTGGTCATGGAGATGAATAATTTCATTGCAAACTGTGTTTAGGAAATCTCTATCATGTGAAACAACGACCAATGTCTTCTTCCACCGGCACAAGTACTCCTCCAACCACAGGACCGCCCTTAGGTCAAGATGGTTGGTTGGTTCATCAAGTAATAAAAGAGTTGGCTGCACGAAAAGTGCCCTGGCTAATGAAATTCTCATCCTCCAGCCACCACTAAAGGACCTGGTGGGACGACCTTGCATATCCTTTGTAAAACCCAAGCCAGCTAAAATCTTCGATGCCTGAGCTTCAGCAGCATCAGATCCCAACAGCTGCAATTTTTCGTACAATTCAGCAAGTTTCTCTCCTGCATCATCTTCATCATAACCGTCATCTTCGTTCTCACTGCTTGGTGAAGAAACTTTATTCTGTAAAGATGCAACCTCTTCTCGCAGTTTGACAAGTTGTTCATTAGCCGAAACGACTGCTTGTAAAGCACTTCTATCATCACCAACTACCTCTTGTTCAACCAAAAGTACATCAATATTTTTAGGCACCGGTATCTTCCTCCAAGCAAGGAGCTTCAATAAGGTAGACTTGCCCATTCCATTGGGTCCAACCAGGCCATACCTCTTGCCATGAGAGATCCTTACTGATGCATTCTTTAGTAGTTCTTTTCCCCGAGCAGACACAGAGAAATTTTCTATTGTTATGTCTTTGACATTAGCATCAGCCTCATCTTCCCCTTCAAGCACTGAAGTGCGGCTTCCAATAACAACAGTGAATGCCTCACGGTCATCTCTAAGGGCCTCCTGCTTTGCCAGCTCAGCAGCATGAGCAGCAAGAAGCTCCTTCTTTTCACGCTTCTTGAGCTCTTTGTCTGTGATAGAAACATCCATTGGCCTTTGCTGCTGAGTGGATCGCTTTTGTCTATCAATTTGTTGTTCTTCTTCCTCTGAGGCGTACTCTTCCTCATCATCAGAGGGAGGAAGGTCTATTCCATCAGTGTAAGACGAAACTTTTGGAGCAGCTTTACCTTTGGGTTTACTAGAGGTAGAGCTTGAGGCTTTCTTCGGCTTTTCAGGTTTCTGGTCCATGCTGGCCAGCATTGCCGACACTGAAAGTTTCTCTCTCTTCCCATCTTTGCCGCCCTCAGTTTTCTTCTTCCCCATTGCAGCAACAACTGGTAAGAAAACAGATTGATATAATTATTTCTGCTCAGCCAAAATAAGAAGAATAAAACTAAATCACTATATAAATGATGAACAAACACAATGTCATGTATCAACCTCAAGTCATAAACACTATAGCTGGATTATTTCCTATTAGTTTATGTTTTTGAATTTAATGGTAACTAATATGATATCAGAGCTTAGAGGTCTTTTGTTTAAACTCTCTCTACTCTTTTAATTTCGAATTCTTGTTATATATATTATAATAATAAGGGGTGCTTAGTATGTGTCCAACATCTATTATTACGTCTATCATTTGCATATGTTATACATGAGAGGTGTGTTATATGTCAACTCAAGTTTTAAATACTATAACTGGACTATTTTCTATCGGCTTAAACTTTTGGGACTAATGAAAACTAACACACACCAAGATACAAAACAATTCTGGATTCAAAGAGAATTTGTGATTAAGCCTTAAAACATGTTGCAGTGACTTGAGCTGTCACAGAACAATTTCTTAAATTAATAAATATAGTCACTTTATCAAGCAGAGTAAGAGATTCTTGAAAAGGATTATAGCTTTGATACTTTATCTCTATCTATAGATTATATTGAAATTTAACTCCACCTACCTACAACATCTTCAAGCTCTAATTTTGATCAAACTACTCTTCAGTTTTCAGACAAAACATTAAAAAAATAATAATAACAACAATTCAATTTCACTCCTATAAGTCATAGAATATCAATCGAACATCCAAAGCAATAGAATTAAAAATCGTGAAGAGAATTTACCTTTAGCTGATCGGAGCACCCAAAAGATATGATTTTTGGAGAGGGGAAAAAAAATATAAAAAAACCAACCTTAAACTAGTGGTTATGGGGGATTCCTTGCTTAATTATTGATCGGATAACATTAACAAGATTGATCTCACAAGGAAAACTAGTTTAGTTTAGTTTGGTCTGGTTTTGATGCGGTGTTGTCAGTTGTCTTCTTCCATTTAACATTTAAAAGCTCCGTCCCTGTTTTTCTCATCAAAAAGTAAAACATTAATTCAATTTGTACACGTCATTTACTTTTGGTATTATTTATATATTTATTATACAAATCACAGATGTCTTAAATACAATATAGTTTTATCAGACATTTTTTATTAAAGTCTTTACAGTATGATACGAAACTGAAGCTCTCAAAATAGGAAGATTGCCACTTTTTATGTCAAGTGATTTATGAGTAAAGTCAAATTTTGCCTTTACAAGCAAGGACAAAGCATACCACTGATCACTGTTGCAGACTTGCAACTGATGTTGCTCATTTATTTTAGTATTTCATGCTTTAATTAGGAAACAAAAATTAATAGGAAAATGTTCATCAGTCTATATTAACTGCCGTGGAGACAAACAACAAAATAGTGTGTATTCGAGAGGGTATATTCCATTTAAGATTTTATTAAAATTTAAATATATTCAATCTATATTGGTATGAAATGTATAGAAATTCATATAAATTTTGATATATTCATTTCAGATTTATTTGAATTAAATTCATATAAATTGAGATGTATTTAATTAAAAATTTTAAAGTTCAAATAAGTTTAGTTGTATTAAAAAAAAACCATTGATTTTGAAAATTTTATATAAGTGGTATAATTCAATGGATTTTGATGAATTTAAAAGTAAATTTGTGAATACTTGTAATATTCCCTAAAATTTCATAGCATTTCATAAAAATTTTACAAAACTTATATCATATCTATAGATTCTATCAATTTCACAAAAATCTATCATTTAAATGAAAAAAAAAAATCAATTTATTTGGCTTAATTTTATTTTTTTGACCCTCTGATATTAAATCAAATAACTACCGCGATCAACTGATATAGTCTATATAATAAGTAGCCTAAAATGCCCGTTCACAGAATCAAGAGAGATCGACCCACAATTAGTGAGAAAATTACAACTCTTTTTGATGATCCTTGAGATTTGAACCATACACTTGTTTTGAGAAATAGGGCTAGGGAAGTAGATGCTGCTGCATCAACCTACCAGTGGTGCCATGCACTTGCTTTGAGAAGCAAGGCAAGGGAGGTAGACGTCACTACATCAACCTACCAATCTCGGTTTAATTTCATTATTATTAGAATTCTTCGTAATTAATATAATAAGAGTATGCGTATCTGATTCCCCTTAATTTCAATTTCAAGTTGTTTTTTTGTAAATTGTTGTATTGATCTTTATTCTTCAATTTTTTTTTTTTTTTAATTGGTATAACAAGTATCCTTGCAGACCTCGTTTTAGTCTACCAGTCAGTAGAGTCTTAAATTTAAAAGAAAGTAATTCAGAAGACGGCAACAACCAATCAGATTGCTGAGAAGCAGAATCTTAAAAGGGTCAGAGACTTGTTTGAGGATGCTGTCGAAACTCAAACGTGCCTGTGTTTGCATATTGGTTTTGAAGCTGTCTTCTGTTTTTTACTTTTTCTTTATGATGCTTTTCCTTGTAAGTCTGTGCTGATGATGTTATGTGTCGAAATTCTGAATATCATGTCTTTGACGTAATGTGATGTCTTAAATACTTAATGGTTGCTGTCCCAAACCCGTCCCGAATGGGATTTTTGCTTTTCAAACTCGCACCGAACAGACCCAGTCCCCCAAATTTGGGTCGGATCGCAATGCCATCATCTCTTATTTCCAATAGGCTTTCCACAGAGGGTAAAAGTGTATTTTCACATACCTTCCTTGGAAACCCTAACATAGTATAATTTTAAACTCCCAGATAGATGCCTACTCTCACCTTGTTCCAAGCAGAAGGTATTTTATATCTTTGTGTGCGTTTCTTTAATATAATAATTTCCAGTTTTGTAATAAATATTTAATATTTGAGTTGACCGTATGACATTCTTTAAGCATGTGGTGAAGAACATAATTGCATCCTTTTTTTAAGGTATAAATTTCTCTTTATATACTTGTGACTGCGCGAATGGTGTAACTTGATAAGTTGTATAACTCATAATTGAACCGCTAGTTAGAATTTGAGATTTGGATTATTCGTTTCTTCAAGCCATTTGTTAGAGACTATATATATATATATATAATGTTCGAATTTTGATATATATAATTGAGGGTATGTGTTCATTGACTGATGAATTTAAAACATTGCAATTTTTGGGATAGGAAGAAGAGTAAATTACAAATTACCTACATGATTAAAACTATTTCTTACGCAAGGTAAACTTTATTAATTTATTACAACTTAGTTATCCACCATTAGTTAAAGACCGTTAACTTAAACCTTTAACCATTTCAAAAGCATAAAAAGATAGTTGTACACTTCTATTTTTTAACCATTTATACTTTAAAAAAAGATTGTAATCTCCACCGCACGTCCTTTGATAGACAGTGGAGATGAAAACGGAAAAAAATATATATTTTCAATAAATTTTAAAAATTAAAATAAAGAATAAATTAAAATGAAAAGAATATTAATAAAAAATCTTGATACCTCTCTTCTTCTTCTTCTAATTATTTCTTCAATCTCAACACACAAGTCCAGAGGTGACACAGATCTTGTTTGTCTTGATTATTTCTTCAATCTCAATAAATTTCTTCTTCTTCTAAATTGCTTGTCTCACCTCTATCTCGCCACCATGGTCGTCCTAGTCTTTCTCTCCAACCTCTATTTTCCAACTCTCTCACCACCATAACCATCACTCTTCTCAACTCTTACCAATCCTGCTACTACCAAGCTCTCCTCCAATCATGGTCGACACCTTCTTCTTCATCCAATCTATCATTGCTTCTGCCTCCGCTACTGAAAATGATAAAGACAATGGAGATTCCCCATTGCATGGAGACCAGAATCTGGTCTCCATGGCAAAGGAAACTCTTAGGTCTCCTTCGTCAAAGATTCCCGATTTGGTCCCTAGCAAAAGAGACCCAAGGATTTCATAGTGTGGAGGCTCAATTTGGTGCGCTGTCTCAATAATTTTCTTTTTTGGAAATTGGTTGATTATTATTATTATTATTTAAAGATTTGGGTTGTGGATGTTTTAGGTTTGAGTTTGATTCTGGGTTGGCTTCAAGTTTAATGATTTTGGTATTTTTTTTTTGTTTTTATTATTTTTTTTAGTTGATGATGTTTGATTCTGGTTTGACTTTGAAACGGTTGATGATGCTAATGATTAGGGTTTGGGTTTGGTCTAAATTTTTAAATGAAATCGATAGTATAAATGCATTTTATAAATTAAATATATATATATATATAGTTTAAGTAGATATAATAAATCTACTTGCCTCTAAAAATTATAAATAAAATAAAAAAAAAAAAAAAAAAGACTTAACAAAATATAAAAGAAATATAAAATGTAAATAAAATCAAACATCAATTAAACTGTAATAAAAAATATTTAAATGATCAAATTTATCTAATATAAATTATAGCATAATAATGCTATAGCATCGATAATATTTCTTTATATATAGACAATCTATATTTTGACAATAATAATTTATAATTACTACTATACTTTAAATTAAAAAATGTATTAGGAAAAATATCAAACATATTAAAATTAAATATATGTTATGCAACTAATATTATGATTAAAAAAAAAGTAAAATGTGAAAAATTTAAGTAAAATTTCACATCTAATATATGATATAAAATTATTATATATACAGTATTAGAATAAAAATATAAATATAAATAAGAAAATAAATGCAATAAGTTTGAAACAAATATGTGTTTGTTTTGATATTAAAAGAATTAATAAATGAATATATATATCTCGAAGAAAACAAAACATAAAAAGCAAAGACAGAACTCAAAAAATATCGAGACAAAAAAGTAAAAGTAGTAGAGTAGTAAAAGAAGGAAGTACCAAAAGAGAGATGAGAAGCCTGGACCAAGGTTGGAGTTTATTATTAGAGTGGCGATGTTTCCACCCCTAAAAGATTGTTTGTATATCCCTTTGTCACAAAAATATATAAGTGTACATTTAGATACGATTTTAAAATGATGTTTTTGAAAAGTATTTTCAAAAACAAAAAACATGCATTTTCAAAAACAGTAATGCATGTAGTAGCATTTCTGAAAATTCATTTCGAAAAGGAAAAATGAAAAAAGGTTGTTTGATATCATTTTCAAAATTGAAAAATAATAAAAATAAATTTTAAAAAAAGAAATATAAAAGAATGATAAAAATATTTTTCTTTCTTCTCACCACCCTTCTCTTTTTCCATCACTCACCGATCTCTCTCTGACACATTGCTTTCTCTCTCTCTCTCTCACTTCACCCCTTTCTCTCTCCATCACTCATCAATGTTGGCAACTGGTTGTGTCCATCTATTATTGGAGATGGTGGTGTCAGTGACTAGTTGCGACATATGGCCAGTAACTGGAGATGGTAGTTTCCATTTGTGGCGATTGATTATGTCAGCGATGGTGGTGGCTTAGTGTGGCTATTGTGACGATTGGGTCTCCATCTATTATTGATAGGTTCGACGCTGGTGGTGGCTCGACAATGATGTTAGCTCGACAATAGGTGTTTTGTTGCTTTTTTGTTTTTGTATATATATATTTATGAAACGACAATGTGTAAAAATGATGTCAAGTCATTAAGATTGGGTGTTTTGGTGCTTTCAAATTCGATTTCTTGTTCGATAGTTTGCCTCCAACGTAGTTCATTGATAGGTTCAACAAGTAGGTTTTTTTTTTTTTTTCAACAATCCAATTTCCATTGTTTTTGAAAACGATGGAAAACGATTTAAAATCGTTTTTCACTTTCACTATTATATTTTCAAAAACTGTTTTTTATTTCCAAAAACATGTTTTTGAAAATAATTGCCAAACATGTTTTACACCGTTTTTCATTTTTGAATATGGAAAATCATTGTCGAAAACGGTACCAAACACCACGTAAAATTTTTCTAGCTTGTTTTTAAACTCCACTTAATATCAAGAATACTATTTTTCTTAATTTTATTATACAATATTTTTATAAGTACTTCTCATTTTATTACACTATATTTTTATAAGGAATGATAGTACATTCCTTATAAAAAAGTTTAAACTTAAACCATTGTTGATTATCATATCAAAAATTACTATCTAAAACTAAAATACCTCTAAACTTACCAAATATATTATTCAAAATATGTTGTTAATTTAAATAAAAACTCCATTATTTGTTTTGCAATAGTCAATGAATGAAGAAAAGTTTAAATATATGTTTCGAAGGTTTGTATGTTACTCATTACTAGCTTTTCCTTTCGACCTATTTCATTAATCCTATAATCAAAAACTTGAATTTAAAACTAAGAACCCATCATGATCATCATACATTCAAGAAAGACCTTTATCTTATATTTTTTAACATATCAAGTTGAAGCTAAGAACCGATAATTCATTTTTTGTATTTTTTTAACTATCATTTAGTAAGTTTAGAGTTTGTGTTGGTTTTTGATATGATAATCAATGATGGTTTAAGTTTAAATCTTTTTCAAAATTACGAACCTAGGACTTTAAAACAAATTTGAAATGATTGGCATGGGGGTAGTATTGTGTTAAGGATGAATGGTTGGTTTTCTTTGGATTCAAGTTGCCTTATGTTTGTATATATTGATTGTTGTGATTATCAAAGTTTTATTTTTATTTTGAGAATTTAAGCAATGTTTTATTTTGCTGATGTAATTAGTTGAATGTTTTATCATTCCTTATAAAAATATAGTGTAATAAAATGAGGTGTGCTTATTAAAATATAGTATAATAAAATTAAGAAAAAAAAGGTATTCCTGGTGTTAACTGGAGTTTAAAAACAAAATAGAAAAATTTTAAATTTTTTATGACAACAAGGGCATACAAATAATTTTTGATGGCTGGAACTATAGTCACTATTATTATTACAATTTTTATTTTCCAATGTGGGCAGCCTTCCTTAGCCACACAATGCTCCGACCCTGCTTCTGCTGTTGGTATATTGCAGGTAACTTTCATATTCTCAGTGCGAAATGAGCAAATTGTCAAAAACTACCTTAGATTTAACTTTTTACATGAGTAAACAACTTTTACAATAATTCATCAGTATATTTTGACTTGCTTGACCATTAGAAAGACAAAATGTCCTTAGTATTACAACAAAAAAAAATCTAAATTACCCTCATAGAAGTTAAAATGATTTTCACCAAAGAACATTAAAAAAATAATAACATTTAAAAAAAAATAATAAAAAAAAAGAAACAAATGACATCTCACTTGTCCTACTCGAGGAGATCAAAATTAAGTGTAATTTCTTCTTTCGAAAAATTTCATCTCCTTCAAGTTTTTATAAATCCGTCAAGTTGAAACTTATGTATCATTAAATGGTTTTTAGTATTGTATAATGTTAATGTTGATCTTCTTTGTTTTCAATATACATATATATATTTGTAACTTTCTTTCAAATTGAGAATATTTTTATTTTTGCTTATGAAATTGAGAATCTCTATGTTTTACATAAATAAAATTTAGAGTTTCATTATTATACTTTCAGAATATTGCAGAAGTACTTGGAATATGGAAACACAAAGAGGTTTGCAAATTACTGATGAATAGAGAGTACCTCTGCACAATTGCATTGTACACCTTCAGCCATGCAAACCTAGCAATTGTATCTCTCTACAAAATTATAGAGGAGCTTGACTCCATGAAAGATTGAAAGGTGACTTATTGAATTATAAGATTATTTTCAACTATACTAGCCGTCCATTATTAATAGCCAAAAAGGTTAATGATGTGATATCTTATTGACTCCAACCACACTCCCTATTTTTAACTATTTTGAAAAGTTAAATCATTCTAGTCAAATGAAGAGAACAAAAAAGTCCTAGCTAAACTCTTTCATATTATTTTAATATTTAATTTGTGATAAAACAAACAATTTTTTTTTGAAAAAAGTAAACTTTCATGAATTTGTACACTTGTTTAGTCAAAATGGTGATTAGAGTGACTCGACCAAAAGTTGTTAACTAAAATAATTTTCTTATTATTTTAACTACAATTAACTTAGCATCAAGGGAGTTCCCTTGAATATGCTCTAATATGCAAATAACAACTATTAGGTGAAGTGGCACCGTTCTTTTCCTTTCACTTGTAATTTAATTTTCTTTTTCTTCTTATCAGTATGAATACTCAAACTGGAATTATTTCTCCTACTATAAATATATTTGTTTACATCCGTTTAAATCTCTTTGATGCTTTCGAGTAAATTATACAAAATAAATTTTTAGCAAAATATTATGTTATTTGGTTGCCTACTTTTAAAATAATAGACGTTTGAAAAAAATTAGAAGAAGGTGTTTGAGACATAAAATAGATTTTTTTTTAATTAAAATAACATTTAAAATTTTATGAATATAATAATGGCATTTAAGTTTCCTAAAAAAAAAAAAAGGCATTTAAGTTATAATTTATTTCCTTTTAATAATTCTAAAATGCGCTTATTGGAGTAGTACTAAATTTATAGTGTGCGTGGTATGGCTACTTTTTCAAGTAAAGCTTTAACAAAATAGAGTTTTAATAAAAAATTAATGTTTAATTACATATTTTTAAAAATAATAGATGATTTGAGAGTTTAAAAAAAAAGTGTTTGAAAAAAAAATAAAATAGAGTTTTGAACTTTGGAATGTATATCTTAAATTTGTTAATTTAATATATAAGAAGGGTATTTAAGAAATTTTATGTCCTATAAAAAACTCAAAATGAGCTTATCACCTTGTAAACATAAAAGAGTATTTTAAGTGTTAAGTTAATGTAAAAATTTACCTTATCTCCTTATTCCTAGAATGTACTTATTGTTATTATACTTGAAAAAAAAATATAATTCTCTAATTAAAGGAATAATTTTACTAACCCTAATTTTTTTATTGAAATTGATTAGTTATTTGATTCTGTCAAATCTTTTCATCATTGCTTAGCCAAACCTAGCAAATGCATCTCTTTACAAAATTATAGAGGAGCTTGACTCCATGCGAGATTGGAAGGTGATACAAAGATAAATACCTTCTGCTTGAAACAAGGATGGAGGAGGTGTCTAGGTAGTGAGATGGGTGGGCTGATAGTTGAAATTATATAATGTTAAGGTTTAAGAAAGCTATGCGAAAATACACTTATACCCTTTATATAAAGGCTATTGGAGATAAGGATAAATTACTAGTTAGACCATCTAAGATATGCCCAACTATAGTAGGAAACAATTTTAACCCTTGCCCAGCCATTAGCAACCTCGAACTAGTAAGTGAACGGACTTCAAGTCCTTCTCAGCCTTCAAGTCCTTCTCAACCATACCAATATGAATTCCTTCACTATTGTCATCATCGTAAATTCCTTCTTCACTATCATTGCCTTTTGTCGTAGGAGTTGGAGAAATTCTAAATTGTCTGGTCGAAGAAGAGGTAGGGGAGACCTTTTCCAATTGGGGGAGATCTCGCATGACAATCTCTCCAGAATGGAGGAGATCGTTGAGATCTCCTCCTTTAGAGCAGATCTCTTCCAAATATTTATTATTCACACATTGGCCTTTTTACCCTTGGTACCATGTATTTAATGGGAGACCACTAATGACACTCCAATGGTAGCAGATATTTGTATTGAGTTTTTGGAATCTTAGAGGAGATTTGTGTTATTAGGGCCTAACCTATCATATTGGTGTAATTTCATTAAACGTTAGGAGAATTTATGTAATTTGCCCTAATTCACATATTCCATAAAACCCATTTTTATAAAAAATTTAGTAGAGCTTCTCTTGTTTATATAGTTTCCCAAAAATATATTTCACTTGCATTTACGGTGTTCAAAGCCTACAAATATCATTTATCACAATTAAAGACTCCGACTCTCCATAAAAATATCTACTAAATATTTTGGATCACCATAAATACAACACCAAGTGTATCAATTTTCAAATTTATGACATTAATAAGAGAAAATTATAATAACCCCACTAATTTTATATGAAATTGCATTGCACCTTGAAATATTGGTTTAATTGCATTGACATCCCATTAAATCATTGACTAACGGTTAATTGATGTTAAGTCATTGATGCTAGAAGGGTAATATAATCCTTTTATAACAAAATAGTTGTCTATCAAAAATTAAAGAATAAAAATACTTTCATCCAATTAGATTAAGCCATATCAGCCCTAAATCTATTTCATAAAAATTAAACAAAGGGCAAATTGCACAAATTTTCTAGGGTTTGATGAAATTACATAAATATGGTATGTTTAGCCTAATTACATGAAACCTAGTAGAGCTTCCAAAAATTGAACACAAATATCTCCTATCACTAGTCAACCATTAATCAACTACTATTAAATCAACATTATCTAGGGTGAAATGGTCCATCTGTACCTCATTAATATTTAATAATAAATTTATATAAAATTAATTAAATTATAAAAATAATTAAAAAAAACATAAAAAGTTTAATTTTTTATCATCTTCTATATTCACCATCATCATCTTCCATATCCATTACCATCTTCCTTCTTTATCATCTTCATCATCTCCATCCATCATCTTCATCATCCATCCTCAGTTTTCATCATCATCATTATCTTCATCATTTTCATTACAAATAAATATAATAAAATAAAATAAAATAAAATAACCCTAGAGACCACTATTCTCCATGGGGTCCATTGGTTCGGGGTCAACATTGTGAAACAAGAGCTTTCTTCACCCTCTGCAACTAGTTCTATAAGCGACCACAGTATGACCAAGAGTAGAAACAACAAATAACAAAAACAACACAAGCATTCCCCACAACTTCTTCAAATGCAGCCTCTGCCTTGATGGAGAAGACGAAGCCTCAGCTTCAAGTTGAGAATTTACAGTAAAAACACAAGCCTTGATGAAAAGAAGAAGAATCAAAACAACAGAAATCAATGTTACATTTCCAAGATAAGGTCCATATGATAGAGCAGGAGCTTACACATCAAATATACACCTACTCATCATCATCAAATAAAAAAACAATCATCTTATAAACATATATTTGTTAAAAATAAATAAATAAATAAATAAAATAACATAAAAAAGAAATTTAAAACATTTGCATTTTTATTTTGTGTTCTTGAGTTTTCTTCGTAACACTAAATTTGTCGTAAATAATTGAAACGATTGATGAATGATGGATAATCATACATGTGATTATTAGTGATCTAATGATAGAAACGAGAGGAATATTTATCAATGAGCTCTTTATCCCCAAACCGGTCTCCATGTAAAGACCCAAATTCTTTGCATATCTATCAGTGGAAACCTAGAAATTCTTGATCTCTCTCAACTCAAGAACAAACTCAAATCAACATCACAAACAACAAATCAATATGTACATATCATAGCTCAACCCAAGCAAATCACAAAACTACAAACAAAATGAAAAAAAAAAAAATCTTTTACAAAAAACTAAAAGTCTTTTAGTCCTTTTACACCTTTGACCATTGATCATTAAGAGTTAACAGTAGCTCTCTAACGGTAGAAGATATTTGGAGTTGTATTTTTAGAGTCTCAGGTAAGTTTAATGTTATATGACCAAACTCATTATTTTTGTATAATTTTACCTAACTTCGAGGGATTTGTGCAATTTACACTTAAATAAACTTAAAATATACAAAACAATAAAGCTGATTCTTTTCTTTTAGGGGCAGACATGAAAATATGGAACCAACCCAAACAACCCAACCCGTGGGTGTTCCATTTGGTTTTCATTATCAAATTCAAGGTATTTGGATCCCAGCCCAAGAAAACACTATGTTTTATGGATCGATTTGGTTCTAGGTATCCAGACCGATTTGATTCATGAAATAGAAGTACATGCGTAATTTTGTATACTTTTATATATACCCGTAAACCCTAAAAAGACTGAAGCTAGCCCTATTGTCCCCCTATTCTTCGTGCAGCCACCCACACTCCCACAACACTCCTCTCATCTTACCTCTGACCTCACCATTGTCATAATCTTTGCTCATCATCATTGCTGAAGCTGTCATCATAATCTCTCAACCTTGTCGTCGCCAGTTTCAGTTTCACTTTTCATTTCTTCACTTTGGTAAGTATTTGTTTTGCCTTTTATTTCTTCACCTTGCTTTCTCATTTCACGATTTCACCTTTCATTTCTTCACTTTGTTTTGCCTTTCATTTCTTCAGTTTTATCTTCTTTCACTTTGAAGCAGCAACTCCACACACTAACAACCACAACCACTTATATCCATCTACGACAATCATCAAAACATATTCTTTATTATCAAAAGCCTAATTTTTTTATTTTTTAAAAATACAAATATGTAAAGGAACAAAATTTAAATTTTTTTTTTTTAAATTACCTCGCGAGTCAATTGATGCTATTTGATTTTCTCATTCCAAAGACATCTACACATGAGAAAACAAAATATAAAATTATAAAAAAAAAAAAAATTGAGATGAGAAAAAAAGCGACCATTGACAAGGGTGTTAGAGAGACTGGCCCAAAAGAGGTTTTGCTGAGTTTATCAATGGCTCGTTTTTAACGAATCTCGTCTAACTGACACAATTCAATTTCAAAATTTGATTAGAAACTGTGAAATTGAGAGGTGGATGCAAATCGGGAAGAAGAATTAGTACTGTTCATCGACCTAATGATGTGTGATGCGAGTCCATTGTAAGAGAATTGCAGAGGATTTTTTTTTTTTTTTACTTGCATTAAAGGCAGGTTGAACATGTTCTCTACACTCACATAATTTTTGTTTTCCCCATAATTTTTTTTTTGTTTTCAACCACAAGACAAGGTAGGTCAAAACAGTCTAAAACAAGTAAAAATAACTGGCCCAACAATAATTAACCCAAAAAAAGTTAAAAAAATAAAACTAAAAAAATTTGGACCCAAAATCATGCCCAAATTTGGGCCTAAAACTGAAGAACCAAACTGAACCGAATCAAGAGTGTTCGGTTTGGTTTGGTTTTTCTTCATTACCGTACCATGTTCGGATCAAAAAATGAAGAACCAAACATTTTTCATGTTGAGTTTGATTCCATCGAGAACTGAACCGAATACTATGCCCACCCTTATGTTCTTGCACCAATCTTCTCGCTTTATTTTTGTTTCAAAGGAAGCAAAATCTTCTCTCTTTTATCAATCGTGGACTAAACACTGAACAATTGGAGTCCACCATAAATTCCTAAAGAATACGTCCTCAACAGTTTATTTTGAATAAACATAAACAAAAGAAATATTTTTTAACAGAAGCCAAGATATAGTGGAGAGAAATAATTTTGTATTTGGTTATAAATCCTAGGAAGATAAGAGAAATTCAAATTTGGCATTATTATTATTATTATTATTATTTATAGAAAACCGAACCCATTTTTAGGAGCCACGAAATCCAAGTTTCAACTTTCAATTGCACCTACGCTTGTCTAAAATATTGACTCCGTTCAAGGCATGCAAAATATAAAAATGTCCGGCTGCCAATCACATAAGTTGTAAGCATTGATGTTTTGCATTTGTGATTTTATGGATATGAAATGATAAAAATTGACTGCTTGTTTGGAAACTTTATCATACAATGTGGACTCTGAAGTCTACACATAAGAGAATCTCTGTATGTATTGTATATTGGTTGTGCTATGATCTTTCTCTTTAATTACTTTTTATTTATTATTTTCTTTTCTCACTGACCTAACGCCTACCACTATCTCCACTATGCTTTTTCTTATTAACTTTTTCATCAGGATAACGTAAAAAGATAATGTCACCATAATTCAATATTCAATCCAGAAAAACAGTTGACAGGCTTTTTTGCAAGCAAATATGCATGGGCATATTTTTACGTCTTGCAAGTTTTAAATATGATTTTGTTTCTACAGTGAATTAGAACACGTCACAAATTCATTCTACTGAAAATTTTTTACGTCGACGTCTGCATGTGATCTTTTTCTGTTTTTTTAGTAATTAATTTGCTTTTGAATATTAAATTATGTAAATCATTTCCATAATTTAATATTCAATCCCCTCCCCACCAATCATTACCATAATTTAATACTAAATCGCCTCCCTACCAATCATTACCACACCACACCACCGCCCCACCCAAACCCCAACCCCCCGACTCTATATAAAGATGTGAACATCAAGTACCATACATACAAAGATATGAAACTCATTACCATAATTTAATATTCAATATTTAAAAAAAAAAATGATTGGTTGGATCCTCAGTGGTTTGGTGTGTCTCATGCCACTCGTGTTGTCTCAAGTATCAATGGCTGAGTCAAAAACACCGTCGCCCCCGGTGGCCAAGAAGGTGGAGCACGTGATGAAGATGTTCGGAGACGTTAGAGTTGACAACTATTACTGGCTTCGTGACGACTCTCGCTCCAACCCTGAGATACTTTCCTACCTCCAGCATGAAAACCTCTACACTGACTCCATCATGTGCGGTATGTTCAACGTTTCTTTTCTTCAAACCCACATTTCATTGCATAATCATCTTTTACGTGTAGGAACCAAAAAGTTTGAGGAAGAGTTGTTCGGTGAGATCAAAGGGAGAGTGAAGGAGGACGACGTTTCTGTTCCGGTTCGAAAAGGAGAGTATTACTATTACACGAGGACGTTGCAAGGGAAGAAGTATGTTCAGTACTGTAGGAGACTTGTTCCCACAAACAACACTTCCCCTTCTGTCAATTATTCAATGCCCACTGACCCTCCTGAGCATGTTATCTTGGATGCTAATGTCAAGGCTCAAGGTCATTCTTTCTACAGCGTTGATGCTTTAGAGGTTGATTGGTTGGTTGACAGACTTTGGTGGCTGACTAATGAGTATGTTCAGTACTGTAGGAGACTTGTTGCCACAAGCAACACTTCACCTTATGTCTATGATTCAATGCCCACTGACCCTCCTGAGCATGTTATCTTGGATGTTAATGTCAAGGCTCAAGGTCATTCTTTCTACAGCGTTGATGCTTTCGAGGTTGGTTGGTTGACATATTTTGGTGGCTGACTAATGATTTTGTTTTTCAATCTGTTTCTGATTGTTTTGTTTTTGTTTGTGTGTTTGGTTTCAGGTTAGTCCCAATAACAAGTTGGTGGCATATGCTGAGGACACTAAAGGAGATGAGATATATACTGTTTATATCATTGATGCTGAGACTGGTGCTGTTGTGGGCAAGCCTCTAGCCAAGCTTACTTCCTATCTTAAATGGGCTGGTGATGAAGCTTTGGTTTACATCACAATGGATGAGACTCTCCGCCCGGATAAGGTATATGCCCTTGGAGTTTAGGACCTTGGTTTTTTTATAAGAGAAATTGAAGTTTGAGTGATACATCGGGAGAAAAAAATATTATAATCCTAGTTATCTATTATTGTTTATGCAGTTGTGTCGCCGGATTGTTAAAAATCTTGGAAAAAAAGGACTAGGAGAGAATCCTAGCTCATGCCCGATTTTATAAATAGCTTGATGATTACATGCTTGTATTTTGTCGTGCACGAAGTGAATTTGTTCATAATTTTTCTTAAACTGATTCCTGCGCCTCTTCTTGTTAGCTAGTTATAGAGGTAGTTATGGTTTTGTTTGATGACTAATTACAGGTGTGGTTACATAAGTTGGGAGAGGATCAGTTGAATGACATCTGCCTTTATCATGAGAAGGATGACATATTTTCACTTGATCTTGAAGCTTCTGAGAGCAAGAAATTTGTGTTTGTTGGATCTCAAAGCAAAATTACAAGGTCCATTTTCTATATTGATGTTGCTAAGCCTGAAGAGCTTAGGGTCTTAACGCCTCGTGTTGTAGGTGTTGATACATCAGTCAGCCATCGTGGAGATCATTTCTTTATAAGGCGGAGAACTGATGAGTTCTTCAATTCAGAGCTATTAGCATGTCCTCTGAATAATACATCTGAAACCACACTTCTTATTCCTCACAGAGAAAGGTAAAAACGTTTTAAGAGAATTTTGTTATTGTTGATGGCACCATGTCAATCTTTGGGTTGTTTATGGCCTCTGATTTTGTGAGATTATTCTTTCTTGTCTTTTTTTTTTTTTTTTTTTTTTATGTAAATTATGGTTTGAAATCATTTGTAAAGCATCTTCATGCTAATTGCTTAACAGCCATACGCATTAAATAAATGTAAAATGTTTCATGATTTTCCATTTCTCAATAGTATTACAGGGTCCTTGACATGAAATCATCCTTACGAACTTTCTATCATTTTGTCCAGCATAAAAATTGAGGGCATAGAACTTTTTGTGGAGCATCTTGCAGTGTATGAGCGTGAAAATGGTCTGCCCAAAATAACCACCTATCGCCTTCCGCCTGTTGGCGAGCCACTCAAAAGCCTTGAAGGTGGCAAGACTATTGATTTTATTGATCCTGTATACTCAGTTGAGCCATCAGAATCACAATTTTCTTCCAGCATTTTGCGGTTTCTTTATAGCTCAATGAAGACCCCTGCCTCCACATACGATTATGATATGAACACAGGGATTTCTATTTTAAAGAAGATCGAAACTGTAAGTTATATAGAGAAAGTCCAGGATTTTCCTGGTTTCATACACTTCTGCTAGTCATATATCATTCTTTTCTCTGTCTAGTCCATTTCTTGTTTTTCCTATTTTATGCCAAAACATTTAGTTGCTTGGAACCCATACAACGTAAGGTTGTTTAATCATAATCAATTCACAATAACATTTCCTATTAGTCCCCTTTCTTTGCATTTGTAGTCCAATTTCGTAATCTATTTTGGTTATGTGGTTTTCGAACTGTTTACAGCCGATGGTGAAAAATTGTTTAAATGATGTTCATAGAGACTGGTGGAAGTCTAGGTGCTACGAAGTTGATTTTTCTATCTGTTTGTTTCTTTTTCTGTTTTCTATCCTGGACATTGTATTTGTACGTCAAAGATATTGACCACATTTCTTGGAAATTTAATTTTTAATTCTGCGCTAATTTATTCAGTATTGATAAATAATGTTGTCATTACCATCTCAAAGAACATTATGTGAAAGGTAAGATGGTAAAATGTCTTGTACATATATTAATCTATTTTGCTATTAAAAATGAATAGAAAGTTGGGGAAATCATTCATTTCTAAGCTGTTTTGCATTTTCATTTGTATGGAAATTCTCCAAAGCTCTTTAACATTTCGAACAATCCTTGAGTTGTGCATAGAAATTTTAATTTAAATCCATGAATGTTTTTTATCGTCCTATGTGTCTCTCATTGAGCACTCTTGTTCACTATATCATTCAGGTCTTGGGAGGTTTTAATTCGTCTGATTATATCACTGAAAGAAAGTGGGCAAATGCTTCAGATGGCACACAGATTCCTATATCCATTGTTTACCGGAAGAATCTTGTGAAACTTGATGGGTCTGATCCATTGCTACTCTATGGCTATGGTGCATATGAGGTAATATTGAATTTTATGTTGTAATTTGTAAAATAAAGAACCTTTATTGTTTCTATCGTATCCAACAATTATATGTCTGGAAATTGTACTGAATGCAGATCAGGAATCTGATCTTAATATAGATGTGCACTTTATGTATTATAATGTTTTTGTTCAAACACTACCTAAATCTATTCTGATGCATAGCTTTGTCATCTGCTAGCAAATTTGGATTAAATGTTGAATTTGTGCTCTGGCTGTTGCATCCTAGTTTTTGTTGCATTTACTTTTATGAAATTGCAGATGATTGTTCAGGTCCCTACAATCTTGTCCTCTTAATGTCATTTTCAGACCTTAGTGAAAAACTTGAATGACCTGCTGTGAGAAATCAATTCTAGTTATATGAGTCTTTGTTACCAAATACATACCAAATTTCCTGAAGATTTGTATTGAAACATGATTTTCTCTTCCACATTCATTTTCTAGGATCGTTTATTATGCATCAATCTGACAATTTCTTTTAGTTTCTTAGCCATACAATTTGGTGCAGACTCCGGAGGCATTGCCCTTCAGTAATTGTACAATAGAGTTAAATTTTGAGTATATATTGATTTGTTTGCACTTCTTAATGCTAAATTCTGTGTTGTCAAATGTCAATAGGCATGTGTAGATCCTAGTTTCAAGGCACCTCGACTTTCTCTATTAGATCGTGGTTTCATCTATGCAATTGCTCACATTCGGGGAGGTGGTGAAATGGGGAGGCAGTGGTACGAGAACGGGAAGTTGTTACACAAAAAAAATACTTTCACAGATTTTATTGCTTGTGCTGAGTATTTACTAGAAAACCGATATTGCTCAAAGGAAAAACTATGTATTAATGGAGGAAGTGCTGGAGGCTTGCTTATGGGTGCTGTCCTTAATATGAGGCCTGATTTGTTCAAGGCTGCTGTTGTTGAAGTCCCGTTTGTGGATGCCCTGACTACAATGCTTGATCCAACCATCCCTCTTACAACTGCAGAGTGGGAGGTACTCTAGTTCCCCTATTAAAACTCCATAAGTTATAATGATGTTAACATTTAAATCCAGGAAAAATAGTGAATTCCAAATTTGATCCTTTGACGATTAATTTGGAATCAAACACTGATGCCATACTTCGCTAGTTAATGTGGAGCTTCATACATTGATATCCTGGAGAGCATATAACTTTTAAACTATTGATATTCTTCAAGTTCTATTACTGTCATGTGCTTTTAAAGAACTACATTTTGTTATTGTAGGAATGGGGTGACCCTCGGAAGGAAGAATTTTACTTCTACATGAAGTCATATTCGCCTGTTGATAATGTGAGTCTATAAACTCTGCAATTTTTGCTGAATTGTTGGTCAGTATTTGTATCAACCATATAGCTAGAACAGCTAATATTTTTTGCTCTATATTACTGTGTGTATTATAATCAAGTTGTGCTTGACCTATGATTTCTTTTACTTAGGTTAAAGCCCAAAATTATCCAAACATTCTGGTCACAGCAGGCTTGAATGGTAAGCATAAATTCAATCATATAACTTCTATTTTTTTTCGCCACTGAAATTTTTCATTTTCAGAACATAACTATGTATGATTTTGTCAGCATAGTATTCTAAAGGTGGTTGTCGAAGAGAATGCATCAATGTGTGGCTCTTCTTTCCTAATAAACATGCCTATTTTATAGCTTCCATCTAAAATATATGATAGAGCATCTATAAAATGACGGTTTTCAAGCTTTCATTGTGGCATCTTGGTTTGTCAATGGGGTGGCTATGCCACTTAGGATATATTATGAAACTAGTTTTAGGCAGCTACATCTGTTTGATACATTTAATGAAAAAAGCCCTTGGAACGAGCCTTGTATTTATTGTCGTAGCGCTTAAATTAATCTCTTGGTTACCATAATAGATCCATGGGTTATGTATTCGGAACCGGCTAAATTTGTAGCAAAACTAAGGGATATGAAAACTGACAACAACACATTGCTGTTTAAATGTGAATTTGGTGCTGGTCATTCTTCAAAATCAGGGAGGTAAGCTACTGTATCTTTCAAGGTTTTGTTACAAATGTGTTTTAACTAAAGGACATTCATTGATGTCCATATAGTACTAATGAAATTGATTTTTCATGTTGTTGCAGATTTGAGAAGCTCCAAGAAGATGCCTTCACTTATACTTTCATACTCAGGGCTCTGAACATGATTCCTGCCACCTTTTCTGGATAAACTTGCTGCTAAATGCCATCAAAGGATTCATAAATTCCACAACCGTACTAGTTTATGGTCGAATGATGTATTTCTCCCTTGACAAAGCCATTGCAATCTATACATCAATTCTTCTGTTAGTAAATTTTCGTCAGAAGAACTAGGAACCAACTAGTTTTCTGCAATATGAAAAATTAAACAAAATATGTTTTTACTTGACAGATTAGGGAACGAGTATGATTGTTGGTGTTTACTTATTCTAAATTAATTCATAATGGAAATAGAATTGTGGGTCTCATACAAATTTAAGATTGTGAAATGAGATTGACATTCTCCGTTCTTCCTAGGATTCCTAGTCCTCTTACATATTACAATTTAAAAAGTCCGTTTTACCATTATTTAAAAAAAAAAATGGAAAATTATTGTGGGTCTTTATTATCATTCTTAAAATAATTTCTTGAATGTTGAATATTAAAGTTGTTTTTTGTTCAATGAATTTGGGTCTTTTTATTTTTTTTTTTTTAAAAGATTTATACATGTGATAAACCAAATGAAATTAAGTGAGAAAGATAGCAATTGATTGATTTGTCAGGTCGTTGCAATGAAATTCATAAATATTTTAATCCATGACCAAGTGTGTTGCTGTATTTTAATCCATGACCAAAAATAAAAAATAATTCATGATATGACACAATAATATATAATAATTTTAAGAAATTTAAAAATTATAATAAGCATAACATTATTATAATAAAAATATACATTTATTGAAGATAAAAAAGTTATATAATTTTTTTTTATAAAAAAAACTTATAAGTAAATCATTTTAATCAAAGATATTTTTGTACTTGTAACTAATTCATTTCGATTCAAAATAGAAATAAACATCTTAATGGAAATATTGCTGATTCCAATTATGATTCCACAATTAGAAGTAAACAATTTATTCTGATTTCGATATATCATTTTGATTGTAGATCAATTTTATTCAAAATTATTTTAATTCCAAATCATTTCAATTACATGCAAGTAAACGCAGCCTCAATCGTGTTTACATATATGTACTACAAATATTTGAGGTAAGATTAATGTCACTCAGATTCATTTGGTTGATATTTGAGACAAATAATGGCAGTATTGGTGTATTCTCACAATCAATTTAATTCGTGCAAGCGAACATGGTCAATAGATTATATAATGAGAGTTAGAGTATCGTCCTAATAAATAATTGTTAAAGAGCCAATTTCAAATACTAAAATTATATCTCTCTAGTTTTATTCAAACAATTAAATTTTGAAAGTTGAATGAAACCTAATTAATTACCAATCTAAAATTAAATGAATTACAGAGAAATTATGAGAAACTTCTTATAATTAAGAATATACTAGGAGTTCTGATTTCCCTTGATTGTTATTAACTATTGCAAGTATTGTTATCAATTACTTCTTGTGCATTTTGATTGTCCCTTTTGGACTTATCAAATCTAACTCTATCTTGTCTTGGACTACCTTTGGATGTTCACCAGGATGCATTAGGACTAATAGCTAATAAGGCTCATGAATTGAATTATTATATTTCTATACAATCCCTAACTCATAGTAAACACCATCAAACTTATTATTGCATGCATCACTTTTCTTAAGATAACATTTTATTCACATAAAAAAAAAAAATCAAAATCATATACAAGATCAACATCATCAATCCAATGATGGAGACCTAGTTTTGGGTGTCTAACTAGGCTTACTAGATCTGGAGAGACTTAGTTCTAGATCTCCACAATAGAGACCCAAAAAATTGGGTCACCAATGATGAAGATTAGTTGGGTCTCCACAATGGTCTGTATTGTGATGGAGACTGGTCTGATTTCCACAGCTTCAATTTTATTTCTTGTAATTAGATATATATATATATAGTAATAACGGTAGAGAGATGGAGCAATGGAGATTAAACAAATGAGAGTAGAGGTTTTTTGGTGCATCTCCATCAATTTATAAAGAAAGAATGAGAACTAAAAAATCCAGATCTCATTCATCCACATTTTTTTTAATTATATTTGAAAAAAAAAATTCAATTGACTTTAATTTTGACATATTTTTATATTTTGTGCAAATATTGCCATCCACAAATCTGATTTCCACATGCAAATTATTAATACACTCATTGATTAAGTTTAAAAGTATTATATAAGCACCCAAAAATATGTCAATAATAACCCTATACAAACAAAATTAATTAAATTTCTTCAAACAAACTTTCCTATACAACTCAAATTAACTATATTCCTTTAAAAATAAACTTTCCTATATGAACAAAATTATAATTAAATTCCTTCAAAACAAATCATATTATACAAACCAAATGAATTATATTCTTTTAAAAAAAAATCTATATGAACAAAATTAATTAAATTCTTTTAATACAAACTTTCTATCTTTAGTATTTGTCTTTATTTCTCTCAAACATAAATTCTTAAGTCTAAACCTAACTTTACACTTTATCAAGAAGAAGAAGAAGCACCCATAGTTGAAGGTTAAAGCCACCAAATTTGTAATCAAGAATTATTTTCTGTTTAGGCCAGCCTTTACTTTGTAGATGAATGAAAAATAAAAATTTGAAAAAATTAATGTCAAGCATTTTAAAAGATTTAAAGAGTCATTTTAAAGATTCATAAACCTTTTTTTTAATAGATTTTCTTTATAAACATTTATGAAATTTTGTTTGTTTTATTTTTAAGTAAGGAAAGAAAATGAAAATTGTTTCAAATCATAGAAGCAAAAAAATATATATTATTTTCCTAATTTGTGTTTGTCCTTAGGGGTGGGCATATAGTTGTTCGGTTAGGTTCCAAACCGATCAATGTTCGGTTCTCGACATGGATAACTAAATATGGTAATTTAGGGGGAAGAACTGACCAAAACCGGACACCCTAGGTTTGGTTTGGTTCCCTCAATTTTGGCCTAAATTTGGGTGTGTTTTGAGCCTACTTTTAGGCCAATTTCTCAACAACCAAACAATGAAATACCTAGATATGCTACCCAATGACATCAACTCAATAAGAACAATCAAGCCCAACCATAAAAAAGCCCCAGAAAACATAACATGAAGTGAAAAACTTGGACAATATATATACAAATGAAAAGAACATGTGCAATACAACACTGAAATCAACATTTTAAAATATTATTGTAAATTGTAATTTAAAGTTCATACCTCGATGGTGATGAAGAGAGAGATAGAGAAGTTCTGGTGGTCGAAGATGATGAAGTAGTCAATTGATGAAGCTTGAAGTGACAATGATGGAGGGAGAGAGAGAGATAGAAAGGTGCAGTCAAGTAGAGCAGATGGTGGTTTAGAGTTTTTATATATATAGTGAAAATGGGGCATAAAAGATGAGATTGAGATGAGAGATTAGAGATAAGAGATTCACGGAAACGGGGATAAGCAAAAGGTGACGTGGTTGAGATGAGAGATGAAGAAAAAAATGAGTAAGAGATGAAGAAGAAAATGAGTGAGAGATGAGATGTGTGGTGGCTACGTGAAGAAGAAGAAAGTGGGAATGGAACCCAATCAAGATTGAGGTTTCTTAGGTCCTTTCGGTTAACCGAATCGAGAAACACTTGATTTTTCAAAGTTGTGACCTAAACCCCTTTTAAATAAACATGGAAATCGAATCAAATACCCTCAAGTCAAGTTGTTCAGGTCGGTTCCCATGTTTTATGTCCACCTTTATTTGCCCTTACCTTTAATTATATTTAGGGATAATTATGTCATATAAGTATTTTAAGAAAAGTGGGTGGGCAAATCATTTTCATGGGTGGTAATAACCCCACCTTTTATATTTTAAATTTTTTATTTGATCAAATGATATTACCCTCAATAGAAAGTTGATGTGAGAAAATTTGATTAGATACTCTATTTTATTTATTTAATATATCATAAAGGGACCAAATCATCATTTAATAATTACTTTAAAGTGTGGTCAATAATTACTCAATTAAAGTGATTTTACAACATTTACAAAATCTACAATGATATTAATATTGAAAAGCCAAAATTCATTTAATATTAAAGAAAATTAGTTGTGTTGTAAATCAATTGTGTGTGCGTATTGCCCTTTGCTATTCCATAACCTTCACTTAGATCATCATTATCTCTCAATAAGACTCCTTTTAATAGTATTTTAATGTTATATGTAATTTTTTTTTTCTGTTAGCTCTACTTATAGTTTTTAACCTATAAATAGAGGAAGAGGATGCATGTGTAAATATTTTATATAAGTTTCACAAGTGAATGAAAGAATATAAAGTTACCATCTGCTAAATTTATTTTGCCTTTTTTCATTTATTCTTTCTAACATTCTATAGTACTTAGATAGTACATTTCTTTTATAATACTTTGTATAATTTAGTTTTAATTTAAGAAGTTTCATTACTTTACTGATTGAATAAAGTTATCTATCAATAATATTATAAGAGTGATTATTGAATAATATATGATTGTTATTGATAGATAATCTTAACCTAGTCAAATCTTAATTAAGTGGAGCGAAACGTGTGGCTCCGACCACTTGCAACTTGAATAAAGAAAATGAAAAAAGGAAATTATCCACGTTTCTTCCTCGTCTATAGAGTTTGAGGTCTCCTCCATATTCCCCCACGGGTGTTTCGTGTCGTGTCCCACAAACTCCACGCTTGTTGTAATTGCTTTTGCTTCTGGGTCTAAAAATTTTTCCATCACACGCACATGCACCCACACTACGTTTGAAAATCTAAAATTGATGATGAACTTGTCCACTTGTCTACAGTTCAGTCCTGGCGCCTGACCAAACCCAATCTCAGTTGGATGTCTGTTTTGTTTGGTCGCTCCAGACATGTCCATCTCTCTACTCCCTGCTGCTTGATCACTTTCCCACTAAATGATTTTACAATCTTGCTCTCTCAATTTCTGGCACCCATGTCAAATAAGACCAAGGACGAAGAAGAAGAAGAAGTCTCAGTTTTCGGGCTTGTGTCATCCCAACTGACGCCAAAAACAACAATCTCAGGAGCATACAAGCCGCCAAAAAGTATGTTGCTGCTACCCATCAAGTCTCATATGAAATGGACACCGAACCATCATCGTCTTCATCAACCATTCAGGTGGGTGGTTCTGATTTGACGGGCTTTCGAGAGGACCCAATTGTGGATAAGCTTAGAACCCAGTTGGGAGTTATACACCCAATACCCTCGCCTCCATTTCCTATAAACAGAAACATAGCGGGTCTGTTTGTCTTCTTTTTCTTCGTTGGGGTGGTTTTTGACAAGCTATGGACTTCGAGGAAGAGAAGCAAGGTGGGTGGGCAGATGCAGGTGCCCCCCACCAGCTTTTCTTTGTTTTTGGAGAGGAAAGAGTCGGTGGAGTGGGTTAACATGGTTCTGGGCAAGCTATGGAAGGTTTATAGAAGTGGGATTGAGAATTGGATAATTGGGTTGTTGCAGCCTGTTATTGATAACAACTTGAAGAAGCCTGATTATGTTCAGAGGGTGGAGATCAAGCAATTCTCCTTAGGTGATGAGCCCTTGTCTGTCAGAAATGTCGAGCGTCGCACTTCGCGTCGCGTTAATGATTTGCAGTATGTTTATAAGGCTCTTGTCTTTGTTTCTTTACATGTTTTCACTGATAATGGATTCATTGCATATGATTTTATTAACTGTCTTGCCATGATCAATGTGGAGGGTAGCTTTATGTTTGAGGTTAATAGATATCATGGTGATTCAATTATCATCTTCCTTCTTTATCATGTTCATCATCTCCATCCATCATCTTCATCATCCATCCTCAGTTTTCATCATCATCATATTCCATCATTTCCATTACAAATAAAATATAAAAATATAAAAAAAATAAAATAACCTAGAGATTGCTAGTCTCCATGGGGTCCACTGGCTCGGGGTCAACATTGTGAAACAAGAGCTTTCTTCACACTCTGCAACTAGTTCTATAAGCGACCACAGTATGACCAAGAGCAGAAACAACAAATAACAAAAACGACACAAGCATTCCCCACAACTTCTTCAAATGCAGCCTCTGCCTTGATGGAGAAGACGAAGCCTCAGCTTCAAGTTGAGAATTTACAGTAAAAACACAAGCCTTGATGAAAAGAAGAAGAATCAAAACAACAGAAATCAGTGTTACATTTCCAAGATAAGGTCCTTATGATAGAGCAGGAGCTTATACATCAAATATACACCTACTCATCATCATCAAATCAAACAACAATAATCTTATAAACATATATTTGTTAAAAAAATAATAAATAAATAAAAGAACATGAAAAAAATTTAAAACATTTGCATTTTGATTTTGTGTTCTTGAATTTTCTTCGTAACACTAAATTTGTCAAAAATAATTGAAAGGATTGATGAATGAGGGATAATCATACATGTGATTATTAGTGATCTAATGATAGAAACAAGAGGAATATTTATCAATGAGCTCTTTATACCCAAACTGGTCTTCATGTAAAGACTCGAATTCTCTACATCTGCATCAATGGAAATCTAGAAATTCTTGATCTCTCTTGTCGACGTTTGGAATTAGTCAACCAAGAGATTCTAGGCCCAAACTATAGCTCTAATAACTAAAGACAATAAAGGTAGATAAAAGCAATTAAGATGGAGAGAAGAGAGAGAGAGAACAATGCAAAAAAAAAATGATTTTTTACGTGGTTCAACAAGTGTGCCTACGTCCACGGTTGTTACTCTGAAATATTTTTAGCAGAGTAATGGTATCACTAATCAAGTTGTCCAATACAAAAGATTTCACCCCTATTTATAGAGTAAGGATTACAATTGAGTGTAACACACGTTAAAGAAATAATAATTACATTAATTGTTCTAACATAGCCACCATTGCATTAATTGCTCCTACATAGCATCATTGCAATAATTGCTCCTACATAGCCATCACTGCATTAATTGCTTCTGCATAGCCATCACTGCATTAATTGCTCCTTTGGATCAGAGACTGTAGTAGATTTTACCTTCACAAAATCGGGAAGCCTTAATCCAAGGGATTTAATTGGCACCAGCTTCTAGAAGATTTGGCATGAGTTAGCGAGCTGACGTATTCACTCTTGCGAGCTGAAGATGCATCAAGTTAGATTTGGTATAAGCCACGAGCTAAAGAAGAAGACAGTGAGCTCAGTATTGCGACTTGAGCATTGGACTTTCTGGGCCTTTTTACCATTGGACTCAACTATTAGGCCCTTAGCGGCTCATTTATCTATGTTGCGAAAACGGCCATAACATTAGCCCTCAGCTCTCAGTGCGATCTGCAGACTAGAGTTTATCACACTGATTTAGATAGGCGTTTGAGCTCAAGAGACATCGCTTCAGCTTTTGACCTTCACTTTGACACGTGGCAACCTCTTCGAGAAACTGCACCTTTAGCACGTCTCGTGCCATGCACATTTAATGTGCATGTCTCTCAACTGACAGCGCATGATGACAAAATTCATATTTCGCGCTGCACCGTCAGATTTAAGGCAGTTGAGCTGCCATCAGATCGAACGGTTAGGGTTAGAATCCCACGCCTTTATATAGGTAAAGCTTTTTCATTTTCTATCTTACTTTTGCCATCTTCAAACTCACACGCTGCTAAAATTTCTTCTTTTCTCACTATTTTCTCCATTTTCTTCTTGTTCTTGTGTCGACATTCTTTGGCTTCAGAGCCAGAAAAGATCAACATCTTCATTCAAGTAGTTGAGGAGTACTGCATTCACAGTAAGTCTTCATAACTGACTCCTGCTTTTTTGTGTGTTACGTCATATTTTCTGAATTTGGAATTTTGTTTGAATGCTTTCATGCTTTTGTTCTTAAAATACTTTGTTTGTTGATTGTGACCCTTTGATTTCCTGTTAATTTGAACCTGTTGCTTGGTCATTCGCGACCTGCTCACTGTGTGGTTGTTTGCCTTTGAACTGTTTGATAGAAGTCTTATACAAGAAGGACCATAGTTCTAAGTGTCAAACCTTTCGGTTTGATGGGCCTTAGCGACCCGACGGGTATACACACCGAGCCTCCATTGCTTTTGGCAGTTTTTATGGCAAAGCGCACGACCTGATGTGTAGGAGAGTAGAAATAGGAACCTCTTACTTTAGCTCACTAGGCTGGGTCTGTTTTCAGTGTCCTGATCCATTTCCTCTTTTTTTGTAGATGTCAGGTCGCACACACCATGACCACCGAGTTAGGGACGCTGATGAAGCTTCCAACCCTGAGGAACAAGTAGAGCAACAAGTTAGGATAACTCAAGGAGCGACCTCTCAAAGTGGTGAGGTCGTAGGAGAGCCTGTGGGACGAGTTGATCCCTTTACAGCTCAGCTCTTTGGTGAAGGGGTGAGCAACTTACGAGGTTTTCTTCCGCTATAATTTAAATATAAGTCTTCGAGACCTAACGGGTATAGCTGAGGAGTTCGACCTCCTTTCGAGATGCCACACCATGATCCCGTTTCTTCACGACCACGCAACCTATCTGCCTAAAGGGTTTACTGTAATTAGCTGTCAGCACCTAGCGTTCGAGCTTAGATTCCTTGTTCCCAGCTATTTAATAGACATTTTGAATGACCTGGGCCTTGCCCTCTTCCAGCTGATGCCAAATTCCTACGCTTAGATCACCTCTCTGACTGCCGCTTTCATTAAGAATAAACTAAACCCTTCAAGCCCGCAAATTTTTCGCTACCTATATAACTTTAAAGGCACCACTGGTCGCCAAGTGGAGAAGCGAGATGGGCTATATTATCTCTCAACTCACAATTCTCCCTATAAAGAGTTTCTGTCCAAGGAGAGTGACAGGTCTAATGTGGGAGATTACAAGTCCCACTGGTTTTATGTTTCCTACATCTCCCTTTATAACTTGAAGAATTTTTTATTTGTCGCTTCTCCAGGTGGGCGTGACTTCAGCTTGCAACATTTTTTTTTTTTGATAAAAAAATTGCTCTGCTTTACAGATGTCACCAACAGTAAGGTTGGGCTCACAAACAATGAGACAGCAGCATTAAACAGATTTGCTGAGGTTAAAGACTCGCTAGACGATCAGCTACTATCTAATTATTATATTTGAGCTTACGGCGTTGCCCCACAACCTGCCAACAAGCGTCTAAGCATCAATCGTGACCTTGGAATTAGTGAAAAAAGGAGGTCACATCGGTTTTCGAGGCCTTTGAAGAAGGAACTCCTAGCCCTACCAAAAGGACTCTTGCAACAATGGTCGAACTGGACCTGTTAAAACCACCACCTTCTCCTGTAGCTGAGCTCATGGAGCCTGAGCCTGATGTTATGATCATGGACTTCGCCCCAGCTTCCTCTCATCTTGCCAAACTAGTTCAAGCTTTAATGGGTCCTGCTCAGCAGGCAGCTCTGGGACTTGTAGCTGCATCCGCTCTCCAGGTGGAGATCACGATAGCCTAAAAATACAAGCCCTCAAGCCTAACGCTGCACCAAGGAGGAAAACAGCAGACAAACCTACTCCCAAATAGACGAAGGCTCCGATTGGGGAAAGCTTGTTTGCACCAAAATATGGGGCTAAAGACAAAGGCAAGGCTATGGCTCAACCCCCATCTTTCAAACGCCAAAATGTCGGTAAGGAAAATGGGATAGTGATTGAAGGGGTTACAGATGAGAGAGCTGAGAAGCGAGCTGGAGAGCAAGCTGAGGGACGAGCTAAGGAACGATCTGAGGAGTGATTTGAGAAGTTCTTAGCAGAAGAATATTTGGACGACCTCCTGGATTATATGCCACAGTTCATGAGGGGCCGCGCTCAGAACCTATGTAGGGAGGATTTGGTGGGCCAAAAGTTAATAGGTTACAATGCTCGCCATGGACTCCTGGTAAACATCAATTCCCTTTACTGTTTTTAATGGTCATAGTTCGAATGTTAACTCTGACCTTCTTTCAGGCCGCCATGAGTGCGATGAAGCTGTTCAGGAGATCGGGACCCATAAGGATGAAAAGACAGCTTTTGAGGTTATTTAGGAGGAGTTTAAGATCGAGAGGAAGAAGATGAAGGATGAACTGAGCTCCATTCAGAGGAAGTCTGAAAAAGCGAAGAAGTTCGTTGAAAGCCTCAGAAGTTGAAAGTTGAAGACCGCTGAGGATGCTCTATCCTATGAGGTGGCTCACTGGGAGAGCACGACTTTGAGGTTCAACAAGGCTAAGGAGGAGTTGAAGAAAATTAAGGGCGAGCTAAATTCTGTCTAAAAGTGAGCTGAGACTGCAGAAAAGAAGGTTGAGGCTGCCAAAAAGAAAGCTGAGGCTATCGAAAAAAAGGCTGAGATTGTGGAGAAGAAAATTGAACTGGCTCAGCAGGATGCAACCGCAATTAAGTAGAAGCTCGTTAAAGCCCATAAGGAGATTGCTCAATCTGGGGATCACACTCAAGCCATAGTCGCTCAAGGGTGTAAGGATGCTACCTCGGAGACCAGCAGTACATTCTTATACATGCTCTGGAGGCAACATTCAAACATAGACTTCTCATTCTTTTGGCAGAGCGCAGTAGCAGAGGTTCAGAAGTATGCAGCTCGCGCTGCTAGAGCTCAAGGTACTCAACAGAGCGTTGCTTCCCCAACTCCTCATTGTACGGCTCTTCAAGGTGTAGCTTCTTAAACACACACAAACGATAGCTCCTCAATCTCCCTCATTGAGCTAAGTTCCAGAAGGGACTTCAACTCCTCAATGTCCTCCAGCTTCTCAAGGCCCAAATGGACCCTTACAAGACTAGCCTTCTAAGAATGCCCCTGTACCAACTTCAAAAATTTTAATTTTTGCATGGAACAAAAACACAAAACCCCTCTGAGATAAGACCTTAATCAGTCATAGTCAAAGTTTCACTTTTATAACAAAATACCCCCATGTTGATGGTCAAAGACTGTTAAATGTAACGATTGACTATGACTCAATGGACAAATACTAAAATACCCTTACTTTTAAAATTAATTTTATTTTAAAATTAAAATAATAGAAATAATTTAATAAAAAATAAATTAAAAAACAATAAATCTCTACCATCCATCAAAAGATGGACGGTAGAGATAAAATAAGGTATATAAAAATATGAAAAAAAATTTCAGAATCATCATCATCAACAAATAAATCAAACTCAAACATCTTAGAATTATCATCAACAATCTCTGGGTTCGACATCTAGGTTCGTGGAACCCAGATTTCATCATCTGGGTTCGATGAAACCCAGATGAAATCTGGATTTCATCGACGAAACCCAGATGATGAATGAACCCAGATCTGGGTTCAATTTGAACCCAGATCTGGGTTCAAATCAAACCCAGATATCTCTGGTCCGTGGAACCCAGATGAACTTTGGGTTCATGAAACCAGATGAAAGGGAGAAAAAGAAAAAGAAGAAGAAGAAGAGAAGAAGCAGGTCGTGAACAGAGGGGAGGGGGGGTGGTGGAGGTCGGCGTGAGAGATGAAAAAGAAAGATAATGGTCGGTGTGAGAGGGGAGAGGGGGGGGGGGAGGGGGGGTGGTGGAGGTCGGCGTGAGAGATAAAAAAGAGAGATGGTGGTCGACGTGAGAGGGGAGGGGTGGAGGGGGAGGGGGGGAGGGGTGGTGGAGGTATGAGAAATATGAAAATGAAGTTTTTTTTTTTTTTTAATAATCTTTTTTAAATTATTTTGAATTTTTAATAAATATTATTTTTTATTTACATTTAATTATTTATAATTTAATATTTTTGTTAGTCAAGTCAAATAAAATGACAGAAATGCTCTTGGTCAAACTAACGCTCACTAACATGTACTTCCGTTGTGGGGGTATTTTGTTATAAAAACAAAACTTTGACTATGACTGATTAAAGTCTTACCTTAGGGGGTTTTTGTGCATTTTGCTCTTTTGCATGTAATTCTGGGACTCTTCATGATTTTATTTTTGATTTTTATATTCAACATTAACCTCGCTGGTCAAGGTCATAATAAATTCTACCTTGCAATTTGCTCATTTTATTTTTTCCAAGTATAAGATGTGCATTGCTGAGTTCATGAGCCAATGTCATGGAATCATAATAAATAATGAGTTATAAACAAGCATTGTCGAACAATAGAATAAGTATATGTAATTGATCACAATAAGAAACTAGGTTGCGGATATATGCTTGGGGTTAACTCAGTTGTGCCATGAGAGAAATAAAAAATAAGTGCCCACAGGTCGTGTATATATATATTCCACGAGGCGTTTGTTTAGGCGCGCCTTCTAAGGCTTAATAATAGTCTGCAAGTCGCATAAGTATTTTCTCGAACTTTGATACTCGTAGGGTTCAAATGCACCTTCTAGAGCTTGAGTGCTCACAGGTCGCACATGCACCTTTTAGAGCCTAAGAGATAGCAGCTTGCAGTTAATACCTTCCAGAGCGTAAGATATAGCAACTCACAGGTAGCACATTCTAGAGCGTATAGATAACAGTTCATAGGTAGCACCTTCTAGAACGCATGGATAGCAGGTCGCTGGACACGAATGTAATTTATAGAGCATGAAAGACAATAGTTCGCAGATCGCAGAGGCATTTTATAGAGTGTAAAAGATAATAGCTCGCTGGCTGTAGAAGCAACTTCTTAGGGCATACAAAATAATAGCTTGATGATCATAGAAGCATTTTCTAGAGAATAATAGATAATAGCTCATTGATCGCAAGAACACTTTCAGAACATAAAAATAATAGTTCTGACCCCTTGTGATAATAATTCTTTGCCCAGTAAATTAGCTCGCTTTCTGCATTGAACATGTCATAGGAAATAGCAGAATATGCAAAATAACTTCATTAATAGTTATCAAAATAAATTGTACAAGGATTCGAGAACAAGCTAACAATCAAGTATAGTACGAGTAAAGGTGCTCTGCGTTCCAAGCACGGGGGACTTCAGCTCCGTTTATGTTGGTCAAGTGGTAGACCCCGTTCCCCAGACTTTCCTTAATGATATAGGGGCCTTCCCAATTTAGGCCAAGCGTCCATCGCTAGCTTTGCGAGCTGTCGAGAGGATGAGACTCAGAACAAGGTTGCCTGTCTTGTAGTTTCGAACTCGGACTTTTCTATTGTAGTACCTAGCGACCCTTTGTTGGTAAATCACGACCCTCATACGAACTTCCTCCATCGATTCCTCGAGCAGATCTAAGTTTGCAGCGAGCAATTGATCATTATCTTCCGGTTAAAATATAACCTTTCACTAGTTGGTGACTTCAAACTCTGCTGGAATCATGGCCTGTAACCCATACACTATTGAGAAAGGGGTCTAACTGGTAGAGCTGTGAGTTATCATCCTGTAAGCCCAAAGCACTTTTTGCAGCTATCTACCCCATCTCTCTTTTTTGCCTCCAGCTTATTTCCAGGTATGCTTAATGATTTTGTTTATTGCTTCGACCTAACTGTTGTCCTAAGGGTGGTCCACAACTGAGAAGCTCTTCAACGATTCCAAGATCATTGCAAAACTTGATGAACTGGTCGTTGTTGAACTGGGTCCCATTATCCATCACGATTTGCTAAGGGACCCTGAACCTACAAATAATGTTACTCCACATAAATTTTTCTATTTTCGTGGTAGAGATCTCTGCTAGCTCTTTGGCTTCGGTCCACTTAGTAAAGTAATCCACAACGACCACAGCGTGCTTACACCTCCCACGAGCTATCGGTAGAGGTCCAATCAGATTTATCCCCAAATCGCAAAAGGTCACAGGCTCACCATGTCTTGCAGGTAAGCCGGTGGAACGCACGGAACCTTGATGAACCTTTGACACTTGTCACATTTTTAACTAAGTCGATGGCGTTCTGCTTCATGGGTGGGCCAATAGAATCCTTGTCGGAGCGCTTTTTGAGTTAGAGATAGCAGTCTGGTGTGATTCCCACAGTGGCCAGCAAGTATCTCCTTCAACACGACCTCGCAGTGTTGGCCATCGATGCATTTTAGGAATGAAGTTGAGAAACCTTTTTTATATAACATATTATTGTATATGCAATACCGAGCTGCTCTAGCTTATAGGCGGCGTGCCTCCAATTTGTCATTGGTAACTTCCCCTCTTACAAGTAGCTCAAAATTGGACTCATCCATGAGTCTGAGCGGACAACTATGGCCATTACTATATCTTTCTCTTTATGTTTGGGGCCGGTAGGAATTCTTTAGGATGACTCCAAAAAGTCTGCATCTTGTGTAGTTGCTAAGCGAGCTAACGCTTCTGCATGTGAGTTCTAAGCTCGCGGGATCTGATTTACTCCAAACTTCTGGAAAGTTACCAACAGTTTCTCGAACCTTTTGAAGGTAGATGGTCATCTTGGATCCCCTTGTCTGATGTTTCCCCCGGATGTGGCAAACCACGAGTTGAGAGTCCTTGAAAATTCTTATATGCTCAGCTCGCATCTTTTGCTAGACGGAGTCCTACAAGCAACGCTTCATATCTGCTTCACTGTTAGTGGCCAGGATCCTAACCTTAAGGCACAGAGGATCTTGTGACCTTCGGGACTAATTAACAACATCCTAGCTTCAGCTTTTTGCTCGTTAGATAACCCATCCACATGCAATTCCTAGGTCGGGCCATCGAAGAAGATTCAGCCTTGCACATAGCCTATCCCATTGGAGGTTGGAAATTTGATTGTGAGGGTCTTGGTAGAGGTGACCACATCTAGGTCGTTCATTATAAGTCTTCTCAGAACCACATTGTAGGCTAATGGACAGTCAATGATCAGAAAATCTGCCAGCACAGTTGCTTTCGACTCGAGTCCTTGAACGTGAGTGGAAGTCTTATTTGGCCAATTGGTGTAATGCGTCTCTAGTGAAGCTATAAAGAGATTCTAGGGAAGGCTTCAGCTGCTCTGCTCTCAGCCTTATTTGATCGTAGCACTTTTTGTACATGATATTCACGGAGCTTCTTGTATCAATCATTATTCTCCACACTTCGGTATTGGTAATCCTTGCTTGGATGACCAATGCGTCATTAGGAGGCCAACACATACCTCGGGCATCTTCTTCAGTAAAGATAATGTTATTCGAGGACGTTCTCGGCTTCTTCACAGGTCCTTCTAGCCTATTGTGGCCTATGAGCAAGACATGATTCGCTTCTCGCACATGATGCTCACGGATTTGTTGGATGTGTCTGTAATATGGGGACCCCCATGTATGATAAAGATGGTTCTTACTACAGGCTTATGTCCTTGCTCAAGATCTGCTGATGCTGATGCTGTATGCTGTACTGACTATTATTGCTGAGGTCTAGGACGCTGTTGCTAAGATCATTGATTCGCAGGTCATACTATATATTCTCCCAAGCACCTCACCTAATTAGGTCTTCAATAGCGTCCTTCAGTTCCCAACAATTTGAAGTGTTGTACTCGGCTTCATTGTGGTAAGTACAAAACTTTCTTGATTTTCGGAACCTGCTTGGGACATTCGTGGGGTTAGGTTTCCCAAAGTTCTTCTTGTTCCTTTCTGTTGCAAAAATTTTGTCCTGGATGTCTGATAGGACGCTATACTTTCCGTATCGACCTTAAGGTGGAGGTCGTTCTCTCTTGGGCTCATGTCTAGCCCACTTTGCCACTAAGTTGGTGGAGCGATTCTTCTGGTTACCATTTTCATCTCACCATGATCTTTCCTTTTCCCTTGATGGGAAGCTGCTTGCCTCATTTCGCTGGTTATTGGGCTTCTTTGGCCCAAAAGCTTCTTCACATCTTATCTCATTGGCAGGTTGATCGTGAACTCGCTCAGGTCTTTTACCGGAGATTTATATATACTCTTGTAAGCTTTCCATCTTTTTTAAGCCTTGCTAAGATCACTATTAAAACATTTTCATCTGAAGGACTCTTCACATTACTCACCTCATCCTGAACCTGGCAATGTAATCTTTCAAGGACTTCTGCTAAAAGATTGTGACGAGGTGACAAGGTGGTGCGAGCTGCTTCTTCAATGCCTTGTACTGGTTTACAAACCTTCTCTATCATTCTTCCTAGTTGTTTATGCTGCGAGCTGGGAGACTTCTCAACCAAGTTCTGGGAATCTCCCCTAGCATCGCTGGGAACATACGGCATTTTACTAAGGGATTGGAGGTCTGTAGATCCATCTGTATATTGAAGGCATCTAGATGGTCGTAGGGGTCACTATCCCCATTGTAAAGTGAAATGTTAGGGAGCTTGAATCTAGCAGGCAAGGGCTCTATCTCGATCTCCCTAGTGAACGAGACCCTCTCCTCATGCTGCTCTCTCTGATTCTAGGGTCCAAGTCGTGCCTCCAGCTGCTGAACTCTCTGTAGGAGTTCTTTCACCATTAGGCCTCAGGGCTCAGATCGCCTTGTTTAGGACTATCTACTTCTACTCTCTTACTCAGCTGGGCAGCGATCTTGCGACCTGCACCTCTAGTCGAAACTTTCTGCTTGGCACAGACCTCTTCGTGATTCACATTCGTCATCATTACGACGTACACGAGCTCACTCATACTCGTGACTAATTTCCACGCGGCGGCTACCATCGTGACTTACCCTTACTCTCAGGCCTACAGGGCAAGGTGTCACTTCTCTCTGCGAGCTCATCGTCCACCTTCCTTTGAGTTTAAGTTAGAGAAGTAGATCGAACCTTCTGACAACAGCCTTTCTCTAACCGCTCCCCCCCTCCGGAGTCAGGATTTTATTAACTGGTTACCGGTAGACTTCTCCGGGGGGTGCGACCTCAATTTGTCTCTGCGAAGTCTGGACTTGAGCTTCTATCAACGCTCTAACCGCTTTCGCCAACTGCATTACAGTGTTCTCTAGGGCTTTCTAAGTTGTTGCCAAACTTGCATGGCATCCCCTCCGACCGGTAGAGTGTTTTGTTGGTCTGCGTAACCCTCGGGCTGTTCAGCCACCACATCAAAGCTTCTGGTCGTTCTTCCTCTGGCCATAGTAGTTGGTCGAGATTCAAGTAATCAAAAAAGACCTTAGAGTCGCAGTTGGGCTCTCCTTCTAGTGCCAAGATGTCGACGTCTGGAATTAGTCGACTAAAAAATTCTAAGCCCAGACTACAACTCTAATAACTAAAGACAATAAAAATAGATAAAAGCAATTAAGAATGGAGAAAGGAGAGGAAGAACAATGCAAAGAAGATGATTTTTTATGTGGTTCAGTAAGTGTGCCTACGTTCACAGTTGTTACTTTGAAATATTCTTAGAAAAGTAACGGTATCACTCAATCAAGTTGTCCAATACAAAAGATTTCACCCCTATTTATAGAGTGGAGATTATAATTGAGTGTAACACACGTTAAAGAAATAATAATTATATTAATTGTTTTGACATAGCCATCAATTGCATTAATTGCTCCTGCATAGCCATCACTGCATTAATTGCTCCTCTAGATCAGAGACAGTAGAGATTTTACCTACACAAAATTGGGAAGCTTTAATCTGAGGGATTTGATCTGACACCAGTTTTTAGAAGATTATTTGGCATGAGCTAGCGAGCTGACATATTTACTCTCGCGAGCTGAAGATGCATCAAGGTAGATTTGGTATAAGCCACGAGCTGAAGAAGAAGGCAACGAGCTTGGCATTGCGACCTGAGCACTGAGCTTTCTAGGCCTTTTTACCATTGGACTCAACTATTGGGTCCTTAGCAACCTATTTATCCATGTTACGAAAACGGCCATGATATCTCTCAACCAAAGAACAAACTCAAATCAACATCACAAACAACAAATCAATATGTACAAATCATAGCTCAACCCAAGCAAATCACAAAACTACAAACAAAATGAAAAAAAATTTGATCTTTTATGAAAAACTAAATGTCTTTTAGTCTTTTTACACCTTTGACCATTGATCATTAAGAGTTAACAGTAGCTCTCTAATGGTAGGAGATATTTGGAGTTATATTTTTAGAGTCTCAGGTAGGTTCAATGTTATATGACCAAACTCATTATTTTTGTATAATTTTCCCTAACTTGAGGAATTTGAGCAATTTACACTTAAATAAACTTAAAATATACAAAACAATAAAGTTGATTTTTTTTTTTTTAGTGGCGAGCATGAAAATATGGAACCAACCCAAACAACCCAACCTGTGGGTGTTCAATTTGATTTTCATTATCAAATTCAAGGTATTTGGATCCCAGCCCAAGAAAACACCATGTTTTACGGATCGATTTGGTTTTGGGTATCTAGAATCGACCTGATTCGTGAAATAGGAGTACATGCATGATTTTGTATACCCTTATATATACCCCCAAACCTTAAAGAGACTGAAGCTAGCCCCATTGTCCCTCTATTCTTCGTGCAGCCACCCATACTCCCACAGCACTCCTCTCATCTTACCTCTGATGTCACCGTTGCCACAATCTTTGCTTGTCGCTGTCGTCGTGAAGCTATCATCATAATCTCTCACCTCTGACCTCTAACCTTGTCGTCACCAGTTTCAATTTCACTTTCATTTCTTCACTTTGGTAAGTATTTGTTTTGCCTTTCATTTCTTCACCTTGGTTTCTCATTTCACGGTTTCACCTTTCATTTCTTCAGTTTTATCTTCTTTCACTTTGAAGTAGCAACTCCACACACTAACAACCCGTAACCACTTATATCCATCTACGACAATCATCAAAACATATTCTTTATTATCAAAAGCCTAATTTTTTATTTTTATTTTTTAAAAATACAAATATGTAAAGGAACAAAATTTAATTTTTTTTTTAAAATACCTTGGCGATTCGATTAACGCTATTTAATTTTCTCATTCTAGAGACATCTATACATGAAAAAAGAAATTATAAAATTATTAAAAAAAAAAAGTTAAGATGAGAAGAAAAGAGACCATTGATAAAGGCGTTGGAGAGATTTGGACCAAAAGAGGTTTTACTGAGTTTATCAACGGCTCGTTTTAATGAATCTCCTCCAATTGACACAATTCAATTTCAAAATTTGATTAGAAATTGTGAAATTGAGAGGTGGATGCAAATCGGGAAGAAGAATTAGTACTGTTCATCGACCTAATGATGTGTGATGCGAGTCCATTGTAAGAGAATTGCAAAGGTTTTTTTTTTTTTTTTTGCTTGTATTGAAGGTAGGTTGAACATGTTCTCTACACCTACATAATTTTTTGTTTCCCCCATAATTTTTTTGTTTTCATCCACAAGACAAGGTAGGTCAAATCAGTCCCAAGCAAGTAAAAATAATTGGCCCAACAATAATAAACCCAAAAAAAGCTAAAAAAAAAAAACTAAAAGAATTTGGACCAAAGTCATGCCCAAATTTGGGCCCAAAACTGAAGAACCAAACTAAACCGAATCAAGAGTGTTCAGTTTGGTTTGGTTTTTCTTCATTACTGGACCATGTTCAGATCCAAAAATGGAGAACCAAACATTTTTCATGTTCGGTTTGATTCCATCGAGCACCAAACCGAATACTATGCCCACCCCTATGTTCTTGCACCAATCTTCTCACTTTATTTTTGTTTCAAAGGAAATAAAATCTTCTCTCTTTTATCAAACGTGGACTAAACACTGAACAATTGGAGTCCACCATAAATTCCTAAAGAATACATCATCAACAGTTTATTTTGAATAAACATAAACAAAAGAAATATTTTTTAACAGAAGCCAAGATATAGTCGAGAGAAATAATTTTGTATTTGGTTATAAATCCTACGAAGATAAGAAAAATTCATTTTGGCATTATTATTATTATTTATAGAAAACAGAACCCAATTTTATGACCCACGAAATCCAAGTTTCAACTTTCAATTGCACCTCCACTTTTCTAAAATATTGACTCCGTTCAGGGCATGCAAAATATAAAAATGTTCAGCTGCCAATCACATAAGCTGTAAGCATTTATGTTTTGCATTTGTGATTTTATGGATATGAAAGGATAAAAATTGACTACTTGTTTGGAAGCTTTATCATACAATGTGAACTCTAAAGTCTACACATCATAGAATCTTTGTATGTGTTGTATATTGGTTGTGTTATGATCTGTTTCTATGGTTTCTCTTTACTTTTTATTTTTATTTATTATTTTCTTTTCTCACTAACCAAACGCCTACCACTATCTCCACTATGCTTTTTCTTATTAACTTTTCCATCAGGATAATGTAAAAAGATAATGTCACCACAATTCAATATTCGATCCAGAAAAACAGTTGACAGGCTCTTTTGCAAGCAAATATGCATGGGCGGCTTGCTCTGCCTCCTGTTACTACCTTGCTTTATGGAATCAAATGACCAACTTGCCCTATTTCTTTGGGAATGGATTTAAATATTAATCCCTCTCTCTCTCTCTCTCTCTCTCTATATATATATAACTTCTACAATTAATATCTTCTAATTTTAAAAAGTTAAGATGAATCAATTAAATTCATTCATTATATTTTCTCTCATAAAACAAATTTTTTATCATATTTAATTCAAATATAATTGATGAATTTAATTGATTGGTCTGAACTTTTTAAAATTAGGAGACACTGACCACAGAAGTTCTGTAGTTCTGTGATCAGTGTCTCATAACTTTAAAAAGTTTGGTTCAACCAATTAAATTTAGTTGTTACATTTTCTCTCCTAAAATAATTTCTCTTTCCTATTTAATTCAAATGCAATAGATGAATTTAATTGATTCGTCTTAACTTTTTAAAATTAAAAGACACTAATAATAAAATCACTATATATATATACACATGCACACGTATATATACGCACACACTAGAGCTTCTATATTTAGGAGAGAAAATTTGACTAAGAGGTCGTTTGTTTTTTTGTCTGACGATTGAACAGTATGTTAAAGACTAAAAATTGAATAGTGATGAAACTTGAAATCTGAATAATATGTTTTTTTTTTTTTTTTTTTTCTTATCTTTGAATATGTTGTAAACTTATTTATTTTTTACATTTAAAATTTTCTGAAAACTAGTAAGTTGACATTTATACTTTTTTATTATTTGTTGTTATGTAATTTTAATTAATTTAATACAAGCATATGAAAATAAATAATTTAATAAATTCTAAAATATTTGTAATACATATTAATAATATTTTATTTATAATTAAAATATGATTAAAAAATATATTAGTATTAACCATTTATAATTTAAATATATTAATATATTTAAGAAAATGATTAAAAAATCAATGCTTAAATTATAAATTAAAATATATTAGTTTAATTTCAGAATAATTTGAGATGAGATATATTTAGGTTTTTCTTTTCAAATATATTTTTGTAAGTATCGACGAAAAAAAAGAAAAATAATTGATAATATAAAATTATGATAAATTTGAAATTATATTATTTTTTAGAGAATAGATTTGGAATAAAAAACTTTTAAATGTTATTAAATGATTTGTAATGAAATGAAAAGTTAAATATTCTTACTTAATTTTTTTAATTATTTTTAAAAAAAAAAAAAAAAAAAAAATCAATTAAAAAATAAATAAAAATAATGTAATATATATAATTCAATATTATTAAATATTAAGCGAAAAAAATAAACTGTCCTTGAGACTATTTTGCTCTTTATATTGAATTAGGGTGATTCAAATTTAAAGGTCACATCATTAACTACGTGGCTGGATATGCTCTTATACTACGTGGTAGAATACTAGTGCAATTTGTTGGGAAAAAAAAAAAAAAAAGCAAAAAAAAAGAAGCTATATTTGGCAATTTTTTTCCAAAAGAAGCTGCCTTTGGCAATTTTTTTATCTTCTTTGAAAGAGAGCGAAAACTGGACAAAATTCTCTCGACTTTATGTCAACAGTGTTCGAAGCAGACGACAACAAATGTTTGAATGATTCATTTAAGGAGGGCGTCCTGCACTCAGGCGTGGTCAGAAGTGCTGTGACATGATGCCACACCACGTGCACCACTTTTCTTCAAAGGCATTCAAGTATCATGTCCACCATCGGTGGACAATATCAGTGTACCCCATCTATAAGGCATAAATTACACATATACCCTCCAGTTCTCTGCCTAATATTGGATCCCTCTCTCCCTATTATTAGGGAGGAAATGAGTATAATAAAGTATTTAGTTTTGGACAGTGCCTTCTAGTCCCATGAGTTCCGACCGGTATAAAATATGCATGTGTAATAATAATTAAAAAAAAAAATTGCGTCTTGCAAGTTGTAAATATGATTTTATTTCTACAGTGAATTTGAAAACGTCACAAATTCATTCTACTGAAAATTTTTTACGTCGACGTCTGCATGTGATGTTTTTCTTTTTTTTTTTTAGTAATTAATTTGCCTTTGAATATTAAATTATATAAATCATTTCCATAATTTAATATTCAATCCCCTCCCCACCAATCATTACCATAATTTAATACTAAATCGCCTCCCTACCAATCATTACCACAGCACACCACCGCCCCACCCAACCCCCCCGACTCTATATAAAGATGTGAACATCAAGTATCATAGATATAAAGATATGAAACTCATTACCATAATTTAATATTCAATATTTTTTTAAAAAAAAATGATTGGTTGGATCTTCGGCAACAACATAAGCATAAGTGGTTTGGTGTGTCTCATGCCACTCGTGTTGTCTCAAGTATCAATGGCTGAGTCAAAATCACCGTCGCCCCCGGTGGCCAAGAAGGTGGAGCACGTGATGAAGATGTTCGGAGACGTTAGAGTTGACAACTATTACTGGCTTCGTGACGACTCTCGCTCCAACCCTGAGATACTTTCCTACCTCCAGCATGAAAACCTCTACACTGACTCCATCATGTCCGGTATGTTCCACTTTTCTTTTCTTCAAATCCACATTTCATTGCATAATCATCTTTTACGTGTAGGAACCAAAAAGTTTGAGGAAGAGTTGTTCGGTGAGATCAAAGGGAGAGTGAAGCAGGACGACGTTTCTGTTCCGGTTCGAAAAGGGGAGTATTACTATTACACGAGGACGTTGCAAGGGAAGGAGTATGTTCAGTACTGTAGGAGACTTGTTCCCACAAACAACACTTCACCTTCTGTCTATGATTCAATGCCCACTGACCCTCCTGAGCATGTTATCTTGGATGTTAATGTCAAGGCTCAAGGTCATTCTTTCTACAGCGTTGATACTTTCGATCTTCAGTACTGTAGGAGACTTGTTCCCACAAACAACACTTCACCTTCTGTCTATGATTCAATGCCCACTGACCCTCCTGAGCATGTTATCTTGGATGTTAATGTCAAGGCTCAACGTCATTCTTTCTACAGCGTTGATGCTTTCGAGGTTGGTTGGTTGACAGATTTTGGTTGCTCACTAATGATTTTGTTTTTCAATCTGTTTCTGATTGTTTGTTTTTTTGTTTGTGTGTTTGGTTTCAGGTTAGTCCCAATAACAAGTTGGTGACATATGCTGAGGACACTAAAGGAGATGAGATATATACTGTTTATGTCATTGATGCTGAGACTGGTGCTGTTGTGGGCAAGCCTCTAGCCAATCTTACTTCCTAAGAGAAATTGAAGTTTGAGTGATACATCAGGAGAAAAAAATGTTATAATCCTAGTTATCTATTATCGTTTATGCAGATGTGTCGCCAGATTGTTAAAAATCTTGGGAAAAAAGGACTAGGAGAGAATCCTAGCTCATGCCCGATTTTATAAGTAGCTTGATGATTAGATGCTTGTATTTTGTCGTGCACGAAGTGAATTTGTTCATAATTTTTCTTAAACTGATTCCTGCGCCTCTTCTTGTTAGCTAGTTATAGAGGTAGTTATGGTTTTGTTTGATGACTAATAACAGGTGTGGTTACATAAGTTGGGAGAGGATCAGTTGAGTGACATCTGCCTTTATCATGAGAAGGATGACATATTTTCACTTGATCTTGAAGCTTCTGAGAGCAAGAAATTTGTGTTTGTTGGATCTAAAAGCAAAATTACAAGGTCCATTTTCTATATTGATGTTGCTAAGCCTGAAGAGCTTAGGGTCTTAACGCCTCGTGTTGTAGGTGTTGATAAATCAGTCAGCCATCGTGGAGATCATTTCTTTATAAGGCGGAGAACTGATGAGTTCTTCAATTCAAAGCTATTAGCGTGTCCTCTGAATAATACATCTGAAACCACAATTCTTATTCCTCACAGAGAAAGGTAAAAACGTTTTAAGAGAATTTTGTTATTGTTGATGGCACCATGTCAATCTTTGGGTTGTTTATGGCCTCTGATTTTGTGAGATTATGCTGATTTCTTGTCCTTTTTTTATGTAAATTATGGTTCCAAATCATTTGTAAAGTATTCATGCTAATCCTTTAACAGCCATACGCATTATATAAATGTAAAATGTTTCATGATTTTCCATCTCTCAATAGTATTACAGGGTCCACCTTGCCATGAAATCATCCTTACGAACTTTCTATCATTTTGTCCAGCATAAAAATTCAGGGCATAGAACTTTTTGTGGAGCATCTTGCAGTGTATGAGCGTGAAAATGGTCTGCCCAAAATAACCATCTATCGCCTTCCGCCTGTTGGCGAGCCACTCAAAAGCCTTGAAGGTGGCAAGACTATTGATTTTATTGATCCTGTATACTCAGTTGAGCCATCAGAATCACAATTTTCTTCCAGCATTTTGCGGTTTCTTTATAGCTCAATGAAGACCCCTGCCTCCATATACGATTATGATATGAACACAGGGATTTCCGTTTTAAAGAAGATCGAAACTGTAAGTTATATGGAGAAAGTCCAGGATTTTCCTGGTTTCATACACTTCTGCTAGTCATATATCATTCTTTTCTCTGTCCAGTCCATTTCTTGTTTTTCCTATTTTATGCCAAAACATTTGGTTGCTTGGAACCCAGACAATGCAAGGTTGTTTAATCATAATCAATTCACAATAGAATTCCTTATTAGTCCCCTTTCTTTCCATTTGTAGTCCAATTGCGTTATCTATTTTGCTTATCTGGTTTTCGAACTGTTTACAGCCAGTTCTTAAAAATTGTTTAAATGATGTTCATAGGGACTGGTGGAAGTCCAGGTGCTAGGAAGTTGATTTTTCTGGCTGTTTCTTTTTCTGTTTTCTATCCTGGACATTGTATTTGTACGTCAATGATTCTGACCACATTTCTTGGAAATTTAATTTTTAATTCTGTGCTAATTTATTCAGTATTGATCAATAATGTTGTCATTACCATCTCAAAGAAAATTATGTGAAAGGTAAGATGGTAAAATGTCTTGTACATATATTAATCTATTTTGCTATTAAAAATGAACAGAAAGTTGGGGAAATCATTCATTTCTAAACCGTTTTGCATTTTCATTTGTATGGAAATTCTCCAAAGCTCTTTAACCTTTCGAACAATCCTTGAGTTGTGCATAGAAATTTTAATTTAAATCCATGAATGTTTTTTATCGTCCTATGTGTCTCTCATTGAACACTCTTGTTCACTATATCATTCAGGTCTTGGGAGGTTTTAATTCATCTGATTATATCACTGAAAGAAAGTGGGCAAATGCTTCAGATGGCACACAGATTCCTATATCCATTGTTTACCGGAAGAATCTTGTGTAACTTGATGGGTCTGATCCATTGCTACTCTATGGCTATGGTGCATATGAGGTAACATTGAATTTTATGTTGTAATTTGTAAAATAAGGAACCTTTATTGTTTCTATCTTATCCATGAATTATATGTCTGGAAATCGTACTGAATGCAGATCAGGAATCTGATCTTAATATAGATGTGCACTTTATGTATTATAATGTTTTTGTTCAAACACTACCTAAATCTATTCTGATGCATAGGTTTGTCATCTGCTAGCAAATTCGGATTAAATGTTGAATTTGTGCTCTGGCTGTTGCATCCTAGTTTTTGTTGCATTTACTATTACAAAATTGCAGATGATTATTTGGGTCCCTGCAATCTTGTCCTCTTAATGTCATTTTCGGACCTTAGTGAAAAACTTGAATGACCTCTGTGAGCAATCAATTCTATTTATATGAGTCTTTGTTTCCAAGCATAAAATAAGTTGAATACATACCAAATTTCCTGAAGATTTGTATTGAAACATGATTTTCTCTTCCACATTCATTTTCTAGGATCGTTTTTTATGCATCAATCTGACAATTTCTTTTAGTTTCTTAGCCATACAATTTGGTGCAGACTCCGGAGGCATTGCCCTTCAGTAATTGTACAATAGAGTTAATCTTGTGTATATATTGATTTATTTGAGCTTCTTAATGCTAAATGTTGTGTTGTCAAATGTCAATAGGCATGTGAAGATCCTAGTTTCAATGCACCTCAACTTTCTCTATTAGATCGTGGTTTCATCTATGCAATTGCTCACATTCGGGGAGGTGGTGAAATGGGGAGGCAGTGGTACGAGAACGGGAAGTTGTTACACAAAAAAAATACTTTCACAGATTTTATTGCTTGTGCTGAGTATTTACTAGAAAACCGATATTGCTCAAAGGAAAAACTATGTATTAATGGAGGAAGTGCTGGAGGCTTGCTTATGGGTGCTGTCCTTAATATGAGGCCTGATTTGTTCAAGGCTGCTGTTGTTGAAGTCCCGTTTGTGGATGCCCTGACTACAATGCTTGATCCAACCATCCCTCTTACAACTGCAGAGTGGGAGGTACTCTAGTTCCCCTATTAAAACTTCATAAGTTATACTGATGTTAACATTTAAATCCAGGAAAAATAGTGAATTCCAAATTAATTTGGGATCAAACACTGATGCCATACTTCGCTAGTTAATGTGGACCTTCATACATTGATATCCTGGAGAGCATATAACTTTTAAACTATTGATATTCTTCAAGTTCTATTACTGTCATGTGCTTTTAAAGAACTGCATTTTGTTACTGTAGGAATGGGGTGACCCTCGGAAGGAAGAATTTTACTTCTACATGAAGTCATATTCACCTGTTGATAATGTGAGTCAATAAACTCTGCAATTTTTGCTGAATTCTTGATCAGTTTTTGTGTCAACCATATAGCTAGAACAGCTAATATTTTTTGCTCTATATTGCTGTGTATTATAATCAAGTTGTGCTTGACCTATGACTTCTTTTACTCAGGTTAAAGCCCAAAATTATCCAAACATTCTGGTCACAGCAGGCTTGAATGGTAAGCATAAATTCAAGCATATAAATTTTATTTTTTTTCGCCACTGAAATTTTTCATTTTTGGAACATAACTATGTATGATTTTGTCAGCATAGTATTCTAAAGGTGGTTGTCGAAGAGAATGCATCAATGTGTGGCTCTTCTTTCCTAATAAACATGCCTATTTTATAGCTTCCATCTAAAATATATGATAGAGCATCTATAAAATGACGGTTTTCAAGCTTTCATTGTGGCATCTTGGTTTGTCAATGGGGTGGCTATGCCACTTAGGATATATTACGAAATTAGTTTTAGGCAGCTACATCTGTTTTACATGTAACAAAAAAGCCCTTGGAACGAGCCTTGCATTTATTGTCGTAGCGCTTAAATTAATCTCTTGGTTACCACAACAGATCCACGGGTTATGTATTCGGAACCGGCTAAATTTGTAGCAAAACTAAGGGATATGAAAACTGACAACAACACATTGCTGTTTAAATGTGAATTTGGTGCTGGTCATTCTTCAAAATCAGGGAGGTAAGCTACTGTATCTTTCAAGGTTTTGTTACAAATGTGTTTTAACTAAAGAACATTCATTGATGTCCATATAGTACTAATGAAATTGATTTTTCATGTTGTTGCAGATTTGAGAAGCTCCAAGAAGATGCCTTCACTTATACTTTCATACTCAGGGCTCTGAACATGATTCCTGCCACCTTTTCTGGATAAACTTGCTGCTAAATGCCATCAAAGGATTCATAAATTCCACAACCGTACTACTTTATGGTAGAATGACGTATTTCTCCCTTGACAAAGCCATTGCAATCTGTATAGCAATTCTTCTATTAGAAAATTTTCGTCAGAAGAACAAGGAACCAACTAGTTTTCTGCAATATGAAAAATTAAACAAAATAACTTAATGGGGTTTTTATTTGAGAGATTGGGGAACAAGTATGATTGTTGGTGTTTACTTATTCTAAATTTATTCATAATGGAAATAGAATTGTGGGTCTCATACAAATTTAGGGTTGTGAACTGAGATTGACATTCTCTGTTCCTCCTAGGTTCCTAGTCCCGTTACATATTACAATTTAAAAAGTTGTTTTTACCATATTTAAAAAAAAAAAAAATTGGAAATCATTATTGCGGGTCTTTATTATCATTCTTAAAATAATTTCTTTGAATGTTGAATATTAAAGTTGTTTTCTATTCAATGAATTTGGGTCATTATTGTGTTTTTTTTTTTTTTTTTTTAAGATTTATACATGTGATAAACCAAATGAAATTAAGTGAGAAAGATAGCAATTGATTGATTTGTTAGGTCGTTGCAATGAAATTCATAAATATCTTAATCCATGACCAAGTATCGTCCTAATAAATAATTGTTAAGAGCCAATTTCAAATACTAAAATTGTATCTCTCTAGTTTTATTCAAACAATTAAATTTTGAAAGTTGAATGAAACCTAATTAATTACCAATCTAAAATTAAATGAATTACAGAGAAATTATGAGAAACTTCTTATAATTAAGAATATACTAGGAGTTTTGATTTCCTTTGATTGTTATTAACTATTGCAAGTATTGTTATCAATTACTTCTTGTGCATTTTGATTGTCCCTTTTGGACTCATCAAGTCTAACTCTTTCTTGTCTTGGACTATCTTTGGATGTTCACCAGGATGCATTAGGACTAATAGCTAATAAGGCTCATGCATTGAATTATTATATTTCTATACAATCCCTAACTCATAGCAAACACCATCAAACTTATTGCATGCATCACTTTTCAATCCTTAAGATACACATTTATTCACATGGAAAAAAAAAATCAAAATCACAAAATCACATACAAGATCAATCCGTCATCAATCCAATGATGGAGACCCAATTTTGGGTGTCTAACTAGGCTTACTAGATCTAGAGAGACTTAGTTCTAGATCTCCACAATAGAGACCCAAAAAATTGGGTCTCGAATGATGAAGATCATTTGGATCTCCACAATGGTTTGTATTACGATGGAGACTGGTTTGATTTCCACCAGTTTCAATTTTATTTCTTGTAATTAGATATATATATTAATAACGGTTGAGAGATGGAGCAATGGAGATTAAACAAATAGAGTAGAGGTTTTTTGGTGCATCTCCATCAATTTATAAAGAAAGAATGAGAACTAAAAAATCCAAATCTCATTCATCCACATTTTTTTTATTACATTTGAAAAAAAAAAATTCAATTGACTTTAATTTTGACATATTTTTATATTTTGTGCAAATATTGCCATCCACAAATCTGATTTCCACATGCAAATTATTAATACACTCATTGATTAAGTTTAAAAATATACTTATTAGTATAAGCACCTGGAAATATGTCAATAATAACCCTATACAAACAAAATTAATTAAATTTTTTCAAAGCAAACTTTCCTGTACAACTCAAATTAACTAAATTCCTTTAAAAATAAACTTTCCGATATGAACAAAATTATAATTAAATTCCTTCAAAACAAATCATATTATACAAACCAAATGAATTTATTCTTTTAAAAAAAATTCTATATGAACAAAATTAATTAAATTCTTTTAATAAAAACTTTCTATCTTTAGTATTTGTCTTTATTTCTCTCAAACATAAATTCTTAAGTCTAAACCTAACTTTACACTTTATCAAGAAGAAGAAGAAGCACTCATAGTTGAAGGTTAAAGCCACCAAATTTGTAATCAAGAATTATTTTCTGTTTAGGTTTGCCTTTATTTTGTAGATGAATGAAAAATAAAAATTTGAAAAAAATAATGTCAAGCATTTTAAAAGATTTAAAGAGTCATTTTAAAGATTCATAAACCTTTTTTTTAATAGATTTTCTTTATAAACATTTATGAAATTTTGTTTGTTTTATTTTTAAGTAAAAAAAAAAAATGAAAATTGTTTCAAATCATAGAAGTAAAAAAATATATATTATTTTCCTAATTTGTGTTTGTCCTTAGGGGTGGGCATATAGTTCTTCGGTTAGGTTCCGAACCAATCAATGTATGGTTTTCGACATGGAGAACTAAATATGGTAATTTAGGGGGAAGAACTAACCAAAACTAGACACCCTAAGTTTGCTTTGGTTCCCTTAGTTTTGGGTCTAAATTTGGGTTTGTGTTTTGAGCCTACTTTTAGGCCAATTTCTCAACAACCAAACAATGAAATACCTAGATATGCTACCCAATGACATCAACTCAATAAGAACAATCAAGCCCAACCATAAAAAAGCCCCAAAAAACAAAACATGAAGTGAAAACTTGGACAATATATATACAAATGAAAAGAACATGTGCAATACAACACTAAAATCAACATGTTAAAATATTATTCTTGTAAATTGTAATTTAAAGTTCATACCTCGATGGTGATGGAGAGAGAATAGAGATGTTCTAGTGGTCGCTGAAGATGAAGTAGTCAATTGATGAAGCTTGAAGCGACAGTGATGGAGGGAGAGAGAGAGAGAGAGGTGCACTCAAGTAGAGCATATGGTGGTTTAGGGTTTTTTTTTCTTTTTTTATATATATAGTGAAAAGGAGGCATAAAAGACGAGATTGAATGAGAGATGAGAGATTCACGAAGACGGCATTGGGCGAAAGATGACGTGGTTGAGATGAGAGATGAATAAGAAAATTGTAATACCCCCTCCCCTACACCTGGTTCCCATTCGGATAGGAATCCGAGTCGAAAGATGCTACCTTAATCGGTTTATTCGTTATTAATTTACATATATGCACTATAATTTTTTTTTGAAAATCCGGTGGAGTTTCCTCTATTTTTCTTAAAAACCTAAATTTATAAAAACCTATAGATTTCAAAAGAAACACTTTTAAAATGCATTCATTTTCTCAACTTCCATTTCAGACCCTCCGTCCGACTCCAAAATCACTTCACCACACAAACATTGATAAACAAAACATTTAATCTCAATCATATTAATTAAAATTAAACACAAATAAAAAAAAAGTAAATAAGAATTTCTTTACCAAATCACTTTACAAACCAATAATCTTTTTCTACCATTGATATACATCCTTATTTATAAAATCTTGTAAATCCATATACATATACATGCATTTCCATATACATTACAATACTATACAATATTAAAAGTAAAACTACCAAATATGGAGGGATGTGACTCACAAAAAACACAACAGCTGTCTTCTTGTCTATCTCTATCTACAGGGTCCAAAATTTAACCTATGCTGAAAAATCCAACTCGTTAAGTATTTATACTTAATAGGTGTACAAAATCTTTACATTATCATTTAATCAAAAATTCCGTAGTATAAAAAAAAAAATTCCACAATATCTCAAGTTTTTATTAAAATTCGCAAATAAATCAATTTGTTAGTCATTGTGCGTATAAAACACATAAAATTCGTTTATGAGCATATTAAAAACCAAGGTTCCAAATGCTCAACTTTTATCAAAATTCATAAATAAAACAATTCATCAATAATTACACATATAAAACTGATACTTTAACCTCCTCATTTCCCAAAAATGTTATAGGGTAATGCCATTTTTCTACACTTTCTCAAAGTACTATAATAATTCGTAAGAAAATCACTTTATTAATAAAAACACATATACATAAAAGACGTTTTCAAATATATCAACACGATTTCTTCAAATTTCTATAATAAATCACAACGAAAGCACATTACTAACAATTATGTATATAAAACCCATAAAAATCATTTTCAAACATAGTTACACGATTTTTATTTTAATATTTTTCTCAGTGCCCATTGTAAACTCTGACACGATACCATGGACTGGAAAACGGGTTTCTTTGGCATCGGACACTCAGTGACTACCCACCAGATCATATATCACATAGTACATAAATCTCAGGACCAGACATTTGATGTCTCTCAAGGTCCATGAATCAAGTATCACTGTGTGTAATCAGATCGGTGCGGTACTGCTAATATCACCCTATTGACATACTAATTAACAATCTCCACATATCAATGTTCAAGTTTATTTAGGCCTTTATAATTTAATAAACTACCAAAAATATCATATTTTAACAACTTTCCTTTCTCAATAAAAATTTTTATTCAGAAAAACTCTGAACACTTTTTCAATCAACATATATATATATTTCTTATTTATTCGAAGTATCATTATAAGCATCACAACACATAATTTTTCCATTTAAGAGTTGCTCATCAAATCTCATCAAACCGTTGTACCCTTTTTTCGATATACATTCAGTCAAGACACTAAATTTGTTCATTTCTTTCCGTTACTTTTTCGTTCTTTTCCGTTCTTATTTGAAAATCATTAAAATCATATTCAAATAAACTTTTATTTCAATTTATCAAAATAATATCATAAAAACCCCATATTCTCTATTCGACTAATACACACTTTTTCACAAACTTTTCCAAGTTTTAATTATCAAATACTACAAAAATTCCTTCGTAACATAATTCACACGTATTCATGGAATCCATTTAATTAAAATGTAATAAAATCATATGCTAGATTAAACAAAACCTCTACTAATAAAAATGAGTTTTAAAGATAAGTGTACACCAATTTTTTGAGTAATATTTCTAACTCTACCACACCTTCAAATGGAGCCCGTAACTCCTCTTTATCTTCTTCTTAGTTTCCTTGAGCTAATTCCACACCTAGATTTCAAGAATACAAAATTCATCCATTCCTTTAATTCTTTTTCCAGCAACTAACTTAATTTCAATTAATTCTCATATAATTACATTAAACTAAAAAAAAAAAAAAAAAATCACCACATTCCATTATCTTCTTCTTTGACCATCCACCCCCTTTAAATAATCAAATCTATTTTCTTCATTTCATTGATTTATATTCACTCAAACTTATCCAAAAACATTTCATACCCACATCAAACATCAATAAATCAACTCAATACACAATTACACCCTATTCTAACCGAATTTAAATCTCATGCCTAACCACTCAATCTCCTCCATTTTTTTTTCCATCAATGTACTCCAACACATCCTAAACATCACTAAAAACACAGCAAAAGGATTGAATAACATTCCAATCACTTATTCTTGACTTTAACCAAATTAACACCTAAACTTTTCATTTTCATTTTTCTTTCATTCTTTTGACTCCAACAACCTCAAATTCATTTCAATATATCATATCAACTATCCAAGCATTGAAATCAACTTAAACACATGCAAAAATACAAATTGTCTACATACTAATATAATTACTCATCCATTTACCCATTTTCATTTTTATTCCAAAAATCATCTCAAATTCACCTAAATCATCATCTAACATCATTCAAATATCAAAACCCATTTAAATATGCAATTTTTTTTCCAAGGTATACTCATACTAATATATAACCAAATTAATTCATCCTCTTCATTTCAACTCAAAAATCACATCCAAACCTATCAAATAATCATCAAATATTCAACTAAAACCTTAAACTCAAAATTAGTTAAATTTCCATTAAAATAATCTCAAAACCCTAACTCATACCTTACTAATATTTGTAACCCAAACTTGCTTGATGTTTTCCTTCCCTTCCAAGCTTGATTTGATAATAATCAACCTCCATTCAACCCAAAAATTATATCAAAACTCATTTAAATCACTAAACTTTAAAAACCCATAAAATCCATATCAACTAACATTAAATTAACTCCATTTACTTACCGATTTCTTGAGAGTTTCTTCATGGTTTAGAGAGGTAAAGAAATATTGGATGGCCTTTGAATCTCTTTTTCTTCTTCTTCTTCTTCTTCCTTCTTCCTCTCCCTCACGACCTAACTTCTCTCGGTTCTTCTTCACCTCACGGCCTGCACTTGTTTCTCACGGTTTCAACTTGTTTTGACCGAGCATAATCTCTTATTTCATCCATTCATGCAATCAACTATATATACTAACTCTACAATTGTCTAATTTACCCTCTAACTAACTTAAAATCACAAAAATACCATCCATAGAATCTTGACAAGTGTCTTCATCCTTATCCACAACGCCACACGTCACATTTTTGTGGTGGCTTGCCCCACAAGCTTATCTTTTCCTATTTCCTTTGATTTGATTTTTTCGAGACGTTTGAATTCGGCTTTTCTGGGACTTTTTTGAAATCCTTTCAAAATTTACCGGGGTTTATATTTGAACTGTCCATATACTCTTGGTAACCTCGGTGACTTTTAAAAGTCATTCCTTGTCCCTTTCAGGCTCTCCGCTAAATTCACAAAATCGCCTCCAACGATTTCTGGATTGATTCTATTTCCATCTGAATCTCTTTCAAAAGTATCGTTTGAGTTTCTAAAATACTTCTTGAGCATTTTAACACTCATTTTGACACTTCTCTAAATTTTTGAATTTTTTCGGAAATCTTTTCAAATTTTTGATTGGATCCGGAAACTGCTCTATTTTATCTCAATAAACTCATTTTTGATCCGTTTCAGTTACCTTAGACTCTATTACTTATTCTGAAGCTTTTTGACTTTAGGGTCAGCTTTTGAAAAAATTACTATTCACATAAATACTATCCATCCCAAAAATATTCTTCATCTGAATATATTTTTATTTCTCTTAAATAGGGAAAATTCGAGGCGTTACAAAAATGAGTAAGAGATGAAGAAAAAAATGAGTGAGAGATGAGATGTGTGGTGGCTACGCGAAGAAGAAGAAAGTGGGAAGGGAACCCAATCAAGATTGAGGTTTCTTGGGTCCTTTCGGTTAACCGAACCGAGAAACACTTGATTTTTCAAAGTTGTGACCTAAACACCTTTTAAATAAACATGAAGGGGAAAGATCATTTTAGTCCCTAACTTTTGGGAAATGATCAAATTTTTAACTATATTTCAAAAAAGGACAAAATGGACCCTAACTTTTCGAAAAAGTATCAAATTAGTTCTTCTCGTTAGTCAACTAACGGTCAAATTTGACTGATGACATAATGTACAAGGGTAATTTTATCATTTTAGGGATTAAAATGATCTGAAAAAAAAATTAAGAAAAAAATTTAAGGGATCAGATCATTTTAATCCCTAAAATAATAAAATTACCTTTGTATATCATGTCATCCGTTAAGTTTGACCGTTAGTTGACTAACGAGAAAGACTAATTTGACACTTTTTCGAAAAGTTAGGGTTCATTTTATCATTTTTTAAAACATAGTTAAAAATTTGATCATTTCCCAAAAGTTAGGGACTAAAATGATTTTTCCCCAAACATGAAAATCGAACCGAATACCCTCAAGTCAAGTCGTTCAGGTCGGTTCCCATATTTTATGTCCACCTTTATTTGCCCTTACTTTTAATTATATTTAAGGATAATTCTGTCATATAAGTATTTTTAGAAAAGTGGGTGGTCAAATAATTTTCATGGGTGGTAATAACCCCACCTTATTATATTTTAATATTTTTTATTTGATCAAAAGATGATATTACCCTCAATAGAAAGTTGATGTGAGAAAATTTGATTAGACACTCTATTTTATTTGTTTAATATATCATAAAGGGACCAAATCATCATTTAATAATTACTTTAAAGTGTGGTCAATAATTACTCAATTAAAGTGATTACAACCTTTACAAAATCTGCAATGATATTAATATCGAAAAGACGAAAGCTCACAAATTCATATAATATTAAAGAAAATTAGTTGTATTGTAAATCAATTGTGTGTGCATATTGCCTTTTGCTATTCCATAACCTTCACTTAGATCATCATTATCTCTCAATAATACTCTTTTTAATAGTATTTTAATGTTATATGTAATTGTGTTTTTTCTATTAGCTCTACATATAGTTAACCTATAAATAGAGGAAGAGGATGCATGTGTAAATATTTTATATAAGTTTCACAAGTGAATGAAAGAATATAAAGTTACCATCTGCTAAATTTATTTTGCTTTTTTTCATTTATTCTTTCTAACATTCTATGGTACTTTGATAGTATATTTCTTTTATAATACTTTGTATAATTTAGTTTTAATTTGGAAAGTTTCATCACTTTATTGGTTGAATAAAGTTATCTACTAATAATATTATAAGAGTGATTATTGAAGAATATATAATTGTTATTGATAGATAATCTTAATCCTAATCAAATCTTAATTAACACGCGTCGGCTCCGAGCACGTGCAACACGAATAAAGAAAATGAAAAATGGAAATTATCCACGTTTCTTCCTTGTCTATAGAGTTTGAGGTCTCCTCCATATTCCCCCACGGGTGTTTCGTGTCGTGTCCCACAAACTCCACGCTTGTTGTAATTGCTTTTGCTTCTGGGTGTAAAAATTTTTCCATCACACGCACATGCACCCACACTAAGTTTGAAAATCTAAAATTGATGATGAACTTGTCCACTTGTCTACAGTTCAGTCCTGGCGCCTGACCAAACCCAATCTCAGTTGGATGTCTGTTTTGTTTGGTCGCTCCAGACATGTCCATCTCTCTACTCCCTGCTGCTTGATCGCTTTCCCACTAAATGATTTTACAATCTTGCTCTCTCAATTTCTGGCACCCATGTCAAGCAAGACCAAGACGAAGAAGAAGAAGAAGAAGTCTCAGTTTTCGGGCCTGTGTCATCCCAACTGACGCCAAAAACAACAATCTCAGGAGCATACAAGCCGCCAAAAAGTATGTTGCTGCTACCCATCAAGTCTCATATGAAATGGACACCGAACCATCATCGTCTTCATCAACCATTCAGGTGGGTGGTTCTAATTTGACGGACTTTCGAGAGGACCCAATTGTGGATAAGCTTAGAACCCAGTTGGGAGTTATACACCCAATACCCTCGCCTCCATTTCCTATAAACAGAAACTTAGCGGGTCTGTTTGTGTTCTTTTTCTTCGTTGGGGTGGTTTTTGACAAGCTGTGGACTTCTAGAAAGAGAAGCAAGGTGGGTGGGCAGATGCAGGTGCCCCCCACCAGCTTTTCTTTGTTTTTGGAGAGGAAAGAGTCGGTGGAATGGGTTAACATGGTTCTGGGCAAGCTATGGAAGGTTTATAGAGGTGGGATTGAGAATTGGATAATTGGGTTGTTGCAGCCTGTTATTGATAACAACTTGAAGAAGCCTGATTATGTTCAGAGGGTGGAGATCAAGCAATTCTCCTTAGGTGATGAGCCCTTGTCTGTTAGAAATGTCGAGCGTCGCACTTCGCGTCGCGTTAATGATTTGCAGTATGTTTGTAAGGCTCTTGTCTTTGTTTCTTTACATGTTTTCACTGATAATGGATTCATTGCGTATGATTTTATTAACTGTCTTTCCATGATCAATGTGGAGGGTAGCTTTATGTTTGAGGTTAATAGATATCATGGTGATTCAATTATCATCTTCCTTCTTTATCATGTTCATCATCTCCATCCATCATCTTCATCATCCATCCTCAGTTTTCATCATCATCATTATCTCCATCATTTCCATTACAAATAAAATATAAAAAAATTAAAAATAAAATAAAATAACCCTAGAGACCACAAGTCTCCATGGGGTCCACTGGCTCGGGGTCAACATTGTGAAACAAGAGCTTTCTTCACACTCTGCAACTAATTTTATAAGCGACCACTGTATGACCAAGAGCAGAAACAACAAATAACAAAAACGACACAAGCATTCCCCACAACTTCTTCAAATGCAGCCTCTGCCTTGATGGAGAAGACGAAGCCTCAGCTTCAAGTTGAGAATTTACAGTAAAAACACAAGCCTTGATGAAAAGAAGAAGAATCAAAACAACAGAACTCAGTGTTACATTTCCAAGATAAGGTCCTTATGATAGAGCAAGAGCTTACACATCAAATATACACCTACTCATCATCATCAAATCAAACAACAATCATCTTATAAACATATATTTGTTAAAAAAATAATAAATAAATAAAAGAACAGGAAAAATTTTAAAACATTTGCATTTTGATTTTGTGTTCTTGAATTTTCTTCGTAACACTAAATTTGTCAAAAATAATTGAAAGGAATGATGAATGAGGGATAATCATACATGTGATTATTAGTGATCTAATGATAGAAACAAGAGGAATATTTATCAATGAGCTCTTTATCCCTAAACTGGTCTCCATGTAAAGACTCGAATCTCTACATGCATCTCCATCAATAGAAACCTAAAAATTCTTGATCTCTCTCAACCCAAGAACAAACTCAAATCAACATCACAAACAACAAATCAATATGTACAAATCATAGGTCAACCCAAGCAAATCACAAAACTACAAACAAAATGAAAAAAAAAAAAATGATCTTTTATGAAAAACTAAATGTCTTTTAGTCTTTTTACACCTTTAATCATTAATCCTTAAAAGTTAATAGTAGCTCTCTGATGATAGGAGATATTTGGAGTTATATTTTTAGAGCCTCAGGTAGGTTTAATGTTATATGACCATACTTATTATTTTTGTCTAATTTTGCCTAACTTTGAGGAATTTGTGCAATGTACACTTAAATAAACTTAAAATATGCAAAATAATAAAGCTGATTCCTTTTTTTAAGGGGCGGGCATGAAAATATGGAACCAACCCAACCCGTGGGTGTTCGATTCGGGTTTCATTATCAAATTCAAGGTATTTGGATCCCAACCCAAGAAAACACCATGTTTTACGGATCGATTTGGTTCTGGGTGCTTAGAATCGACTTGATTCATGAAATAGGAGTATATGCGTGATTTTGTATACCCTTATATATACCCTCAAACCCTAAAAAGACCGAAGCTAGCCCCATTGTCCCCCTATTCTTCGTGCAGCCACCCACACTCCCACAACACTCCTCTCATCTCACTTCTAACCTCACCGTTGTCGTAATCTTCACTTGTCGCTGTCACCGTGAAGTTGTCATCATAATCTCTCACCTCTGACCTTTGACCTCTAACCTTGTCGTCGCCAGTTTCAGTTTCACTTTTCATTTCTTCACTTTGGTAAGTATTTGTTTTGCCTTTCATTTCTTCACCTTGGTTTCTCATTTCATGGTTTCACCTTTCATTTCTTTACTTTGTTTTGCCTTTCATTTTTTTAGTTTTATCTTCTTTCACTTTGAAGCAACAACTCCACACACTATCAACCCGTAACCATTTATATCCATCTACAACAATCATCAAAACATATTCTTTATTATCAAAAGCCTAATTTTTTATTTTTCATTTTTTAAAACACAAATATGTAATGGAACAAAATTTAATTTTTTTTTAAATTACCTTGGCGAGTCGATTGACGCTATTTGATTTTCTCATTCCAGAGACATCTACACATGAAAAAAAATTATAAAACTATTACAAAAAAGTTAAGATGAGTAGAAAAGAGACCATTGATAGGGGCGTTGGAGAGATCTGGACCAAAAGAGGTTTTGTTGAGTTTATCAACGGCTCATTTTTAACAAATCTCCTCCAATTGACATAATTCAATTTCAAAATTTGATTAGAAATTGTGAAATTGAGAGGTGGATGCAAATCGGGAAAAAGAATTAGTACGGTTCATCGACCTAATGATGTGTGATGCAAGTCCATTGTAAGAGAATTGCAAGAGATTTTTTTTTTTTTTTTGCTTGTATTGAAGGCAGGTTGAACATGTTCTCTACACCCATATAATTTTTTATTTCCCCCATAAATTTTTTGTTTTCATCCACAAGACAAGGTAGGTCAAAACAGTCTAAAACAAGTAAAAATAATTGGCCCAACAATAATAGACCCAAAAAAAAGCTAAAAAAAAAAAAACTAAAAAAATTCAGACCCGAAGTCATGCCCAAATTTGGACCCAAAATTGAAGAACCAAACTAAACCGAATAAAAAGTGTTCAATTTGGTTTGGTTTTCTTCATTACCGGACCATGTTCAAATCAAAAAATGAAGAACCAAACATTTTTCATGTTCGATTTGATTCCATCGAGAACCAAACCGAATACTATGCCCACCCCTATGTTCTTGCACCAATCTTCTCACTTTATTTTTGTTTCAAAGGAAATAAAATCTTCTCTCTTTTATCAAACGTGGACTAAACACTGAACAATTGGAGTCCACCATAAATTCCTAAAGAATACATCCTCAACAGTTTATTTTGAATAAACATAAACAAAAGAAATATTTTTAATAGAAGCCAAGATATTTTTAATAGAAGCCAAGATATAATTGAGAGAAATAATTTTGTATTTGGTTATAAATCCTAAGAAGATAAGAAAAATTCATTTTGGCATTATTATTATTTATAGAAAACCAAACCCAATTTTATGACGCACGAAATTCAAGTTTCAACTTTCAATTGCACCTCCACTTTTCTAAAATATCAACTCCGTTCAAGGCATGCAAAATATAAAAATGTCCGGCTGCCAATCACATAAGCTGTAAGCATTGATGTTTTGCATTTGTGATTTTATGGATATGAAAGGATAAAAATTGACTGCTTGTTTGGAAACTTTATCATACAATGTGGACTCTAAAGTCTACACATCATAGAATCTCTGTATGTGTTGTATATTGGTTGTGTTATGATCTGTTTCTATGGTTTCTCTTTACTTTTTATTTTTATTTATTATTGTCTTTTCTTACTAACCAAACGCCTACCACTATCTCCACTATGTTTTTTCTTATTAACTTTTCCATCAGGATAATGTAAAAAGATAATGTCACCACAATTCAATATTCAATCCAGAAAAACAGTTGACAGGCTCTTTTGCAAGCAAATATGCATGGGCGGCTTGCTTTGCCTCCTGCTACTATGCTTTATGGAATCAAATGGCCAACTTGCTCTATTTCTTTAGGAATGGATTTAAATCCCTCTCTCTCTTTTTCTCTCTCTGTATATTTATAACTTTTATGATCAATCTCTTCTAATTTTAAAAAGTTAAGATGAACCAATCAAATTCATTCATTGTATTCTCTCTCCTAAAACAAAGTTTTTATCCTATTCAATTCAAATACAATTAATGAATTTGATTAATTGGTCCGAACTTTATAAAGTTAGGAGACACTGACCACAGAATCTGTGGTCAGTGTCTCCTAACTTTAGAAAGTTCGGACTAATCAATCAAATTTATCTATTACATTTTCTCTTCTAAAACAATTTTTCTTTTCTATTTAATTCAAATACAATAGATGAATTTGATTGGTTCGTCATAATTTTTTAAAATTAAGAGGCATTGATAATAAAATTATTATATATATACACACATGCATGCATATATATACGAACACACTTGAGCTTTTATATTTAGAAGAGAAAATCTGATTAAGGGGTCGTTTGTTTTTTTGTCTGATGATTGAACAGTGCTGTTAAAGACTAAAAACTGAATAGTGATGAAACCTAAAATATGAATAACATTTTTTTTTTCTTACCTTTGAATATGTTGTAAACTTATTTATTTTTTAAATTTAAAATTACTTGAAAATTAGTAAGTTGACATTTATACATTTTTATTATTTGTTGTTATGTAATTTAATTAATTTAATACAAACATATGAAAATAAATAATTTAATAAATTCTAAAATATTTGTATATACATATTAATAATATTTTATTTACAATTAAAATATGATTAAAAAAATTTATTAGTATTAACCACTTATATATTTAAATATATTAATATATTTAAGAAAACAACTAAAAAAAATCAATGCTTAAATTTTAAATTAAAATATATTTGTTTAATTTCAAGAAAATTTGAGATGAGATGTATTTATATTTTCTTTTCAAATATATTTTTTATAAGTATTAAAAAAAAAAGAAAAAATAATTGAGTAATATAAAATTATGATAAATTTGAAATTATATTATTTTTTTAAAGAATAGATTTGGAATAAAAATTTTAAATGCCATTAAGTGATTTATAATTAAATAAAAAGTTAAATATTTTTATTTAAATTTTTCAGTTTTTTTTTAATAGTTTTAAGTGATTTGATCACTTAAAAAAAAAATAACAATATAATAGATACAATTCAGTATTATTAAATATTAAATGGAAAAAGCAAACTATCCCTACGACTATTTTGCTCTTTATATTTAATTAGAGTGATTTAGCTTAGTATTTTCAAAAGGTCACATCATTAACTACGTGGTTGGATATGCTCTTCTACTATATGTGGAAGAAGTTTAGTGTAATTTGTTGGAAAAAAAAAAACACAAAAACAAAAAACAAAAAAGGAACCACGTTTGGCAATGTTTTCAAAAAGAAGCTACATTTGGCAATTTTTTTCCAAAAGAAACTACCTTTGGCAATTTTTTTATCTTCTTTGAAAGAAAGCGGAACCCAAACGGGACAAAACTCTCCCAGCTTTTTGACGTATATCACCGGTGTTCAAAGCAGACAATAAAAAATGCTTGATTGATTCGTATAAGGATAGCGTCTTGTGCTCAGGAGTGCTCAGAAGTGCTGTGACACAATGGCCACACCACGTGCACCACTTTTCTTCAAAGGCATTCAAGTATCATGTCCACCATCGGTGGACAATATCAGTGTACCCCATCGACAAGGCACAAATTACACATATACCCTCCAGTTCTCTGCCTAATATTGGATCCCTCTCTCTCTATTATTAGGGAGGAAATAAAGTATTCAGTTTTGGACAGTGCCTTATAGTCCCATGAGTTCCTACTCGCAATAATAATAATAATAAAAAAAAAAATAGCGTCTTGCAAGTTGTAAATATGATTTTGTTTCTACAGTGAATTTGAAAACGTCACAAATTCATTCTACTGAAAATTTTTTACGCCGACGTCTGCATGTGATATTTTTCCTTTTTTTTTTTTAGTAAATAATTTGCTTTTGAATATTAAATTATGAAAATCATTTCCATAATTTAATACTCAATCCCCTCCCCACCAATCATTACCATAATTTAATACTCAATCGCCTCGCTACCAATCATTACCACGCCACACCACCCTCCCACCCAATCCCCCCGGTCTATATAAAGTTGTAAACATCAATTACCAAACATATAAAGATATGAAAATCATTGCCATAATTTAATATTCAATATTTAAAAAAAAAATAATGATTGGTTGGATGTCGGCAACAACATAAGCATAAGTGGTATGGTGTGTCTCATACCACTCGTCTTGTCTCAAGTATCAATGGCTGAGTTAAAAACACCGTCGCCCCCGGTGGCCAAGAAGGTGGAGCACGTGATGAAGATGTTCGGAGACGTTAGAGTTGACAACTATTACTGGCTTCGTGACGACTCTCGCTCCAATCCTGAGATACTCTCCTACCTCCAGCATGAAAACCTCTACACCGACTCCATCATGTCCGGTATGTTCCACGTTTCTCTTCTTCAAATCCACATTTCGTTGCATAATCATCTTATAGTTAATATTACGTGTAGGAACCAAAAAGTTTGAGGAAGAGTTGTTCGGTGAGATCAAGGGGAGAGTGAAGGAGGACGATGTTTCTGATCCGGTTCGAAAAGGGGAGTATTACTATTACACGAGGACGTTGCAAGGGAAGGAGTATGTTCAGTACTGTAGGAGACTTGTTCCCACAAACAACACTTCACCTTCTGTCTATGATTCAATGCCCACTGACCCTCCTGAGCATGTTATCTTGGATGTTAATGTCAAGGCTCAAGGTCATTCTTTCTACAGCGTTGATGCTTTCGAGGTTGGTTGGTTGACAGATTTTGGTTGCTCACTAATGATTTTTGTTTTTCAATCTGTTTCTGATTGTTTTGTTTTTGTGTTTCTGTGTTTGGTTTCAGGTTAGTCCCAATAACAAGTTGGTGGCATATGCTGAGGACACTAAAGGAGATGAGATATATACTGTTTATGTCATTGATGCTGAGACTGGTGCTGTTGTGGGCAAGCCTCTAGCCAAGCTTACTTCCTATCTTAAATGGGCTGGTGATGAAGCTTTGGTTTACATCACAATGGATGAGACTCTCCGCCCGGATAAGGTATATGCCCTTGGAGTTTAGGACCTTGGTCCTTCTATAAGAGAAATTGAAGTTTGAGTGATACATCAGGAGAAAAAAATGTTATAATCCTGATTATCTATTATCGTTAATGCAGATGTGTTGCCAGATTGTTAAAAATCTTGGAAAAAAAGGACTAGGAGAGAATAATTTTATAAGTAGCTTGATGATTACATACTTGTATTTTGTCATGCACGAAGTGAAGTTGTTCTTAATTTTTCTTAAACTGATTCCTGCGCCTCTTCTTGTTAGCTAGTTATAGCGGTAGTTATGGTTTTGTTTGACGACTAATAACAGGTGTGGTTACATAAGTTGGGAGAGGATCAGTTGAGTGACATCTGCCTTTATCATGAGAAGGATGACATATTTTCACTTAATCTTGAAGCTTCTGAGAGCAAGAAATTTGTGTTTGTTGGATCTAAAAGCAAAATTACAAGGTCCATTTTCTATATTGATGTTGCTAAGCCCGAAGAGCTTAGGGTCTTAACACCTCGTGTTGTAGGTGTTGATACATCAGTCAGCCATCGTGGAGATCATTTCTTTATAAGGCGGAGAACTAATGAGTTCTTCAATTCACAGCTATTAGCATGTCCTCTGAATAAAATATCTGAAACCACACTTTTTATTCCTCACAGAGAAAGGTAAAAACGTTTTAAGAGAATTTTGTTATTGTTGATGGCACCATGTCAATCTTTGGGTTGTTTATGGCCTCTGATTTTGTGAGATTATGCTGATTTCTTGTCCTTTTTTTTATGTAAATTATGGTTTGAAATCATTTGTAAAGCATCTTCATGCTAATCGTTTAACAGGCATACGCATTATATAAACGTAAAATGTTTCATGATTTTCCATCTCTCAATAGTATTACAGGGTCCACCTTGCCATGAAATCATCCTTACAAACTTTCTATCATTTTGTCCAGCATAAAAATTCAGGGCATAGAACTTTTTGTGGAGCATCTTGCAGTGTATGAGCGTGAAAATGGTCTGCCCAAAATAACCACCTATCGCCTTCCGCCTGTTGGCGAGCCACTCAAAAGCCTTGAAGGTGGCAAGACTATTGATTTTATTGATCCTGTATACTCAGTTGAGCCATTAGAATCACAATTTTCTTCCAGCATTTTGCGGTTTCTTTATAGCTCAATGAAGACCCCTTCCTCCGTCTACGATTATGATATGAACATAGGGATTTCTGTTTTAAAGAAGATTGAAATTGTAAGTTATATGGAGAAAGTCCAGGATTTTCCTGGTTTCATACACTTCTCGAAACTAGTCATATGGAGAAAGTCATTCTTTTCTCTGTCTAGTCAATTTCTTGTTTTTCCTATTTTATGCCAAAACATTTAGTTGCTTGAACCCATACAATGTAACGTTGTTTAATCAAAATCAAATCACAATAGAATTCCCTATTAGTCCGCTTTCTTTCCATTTGTAGTTCAATTTTGTTATCTATTTTGGTTATTTGGTTTTCGAACTGTTTACAGCCGGTGGTTAAAAATTGTTTAAATGATGTTCATAGAGACTGGTGGAAGTCTAGGTGCTAGGAAGTTGATTTTTCTGTCTCTTTGTTGTTTGTTTCTTTTTCTATTTTCTATCCTGGACATTGTATTTGTACATCAAAGATACTGACCACATTTCTTGGAAATTTAATTTTTAATTCTATGCTAATTTATTCAATATTGATAAATAATGGTGTCATTACTATCTCAAAGAAGATTATGTGAAAGGTAAGATGGTAAAATGTCATGTACATATATTAATCTATTTTGCTATTAAAAATGAATAGAAAGTTAGGGAAATCATTCATTTTTAAGCTATTTTGCATTTTCATTTGTATGGAAATTCTCCAAAGCTCTTTAACATTTCAAACAATCCTTGAGTTGTGCATAGAAATTTTAATGTAAATCCATGGATGTTTTTTAATGTCCTATGTGTCTCTCATTGAGCACTCTTGTTCACTATATCATTCAGGTCTTGGGAGGTTTTAATTCATCTGATTATATCATTGAAAGAAAGTGGGCAAATGCTTCAGATGGCACACAGATTCCTATATCCATTGTTTACCAAAAGAATCTTGTGAATCTTGATGGGTCTGATCCATTGCTACTCTATGGCTATGGTGCGTATGAGGTAATATTGAATTTTATGTTGTAATTTGTAAAATAAGGAACCTTTATTGTTTCTATCTTATCCATGAATTATATGTCAGGAAATCGTACTGAATGCAGAGCAGTAATCTGATCTTAATATAGATGTGCACTTCATGTATTATTATGTTTTTGTTCAAACACTTCCTAAATCTATTCTGATGCATAGCTTTGTCATCTGCTAGCAAATTCGGATTAAATGTTGAATTTGTGCTCTGGCTGTTGCATCCTAGTTTTTGTTGCATTTACTATTACAAAATTGCAGATGATTATTTGGGTCCCTACAATCTTGTCCTCTTAATGTCATTTTCAGACCTTAGTGAAAAACTTGAATGACCTGCTGTGAGAAATCATTTCTAGTTATATGAGTCTTTGTTTCCAAGCATAAAATAAATTGAATACATACCAAATTTCCTGAAGATTTGTATTGAAACATGATTTCCTCTTCCACATTCATTTTCTAGGATCGGTTTTTATGCATCAATCTGACAATTTCTTTTAGTTTCTTAGCCATACAATTTGGTGCAGTTTCTGGAGGCATTGCCCTTCAGTAATTGTACAATAGAGTTAATCTTGTGTATATATTGATTTATTTGAACTTCTTAATGCTAAATTCTGTGTTGTCAAATGTCAATAGGTATGTGCACATCCTACTTTCAAGGCACCTCGACTTTCTCTATTAGATCGTGGTTTCATCTATGCAATTACTCACATTCGGGGAGGTGGTGAAATGGGGAGGTAGTGGTATGAGAACGGAAAGTTGTTACACAAAAAAAATACTTTCACAGATTTTATTGCTTGTGCTGAGTATTTACTAGAAAACCGATATTGCTCAAAGGAAAAACTATGTAGTAATGGAAGAAGTGCTGGAGGCTTGCTTATGGGTGCTGTCCTTAATATGAGGCCTGATTTGTTCAAGGCTGCTGTTGTTGGAGTCCCGTTTGTCGATGTCCTGACTACGATGCTTGATCCAACCATCCCTCTTACAACTGCAGAGTGGGAGGTACTCTAGTTCCACTATTAAAACTCCATAAGTTATATTGATGTTAACATTTAAATCCAGGAAAAGTAGTGAATTCCAAATTTGATCCTTTGATGATTAATTTGAGATCAAACACTGATGCCATACTTCGCTAGTTAATGTGGACCTTCATACATTGATATCCTGGAGAGCATATAACTTTTAAACTATTGATATTCTTCAAGTTCTATTACTGTCATGTGCTTTTAAAGAACTGCCTTTTGTTATTGTAGGAATGGGGCGACCCTCGGAAGGAAGAATTTTACTTCTACATGAAGTCATATTCGCCTGTTGATAATGTGAGTCTATAAACTCTGCAAATTTTGCTGAATTCTTGTTCAGTATTTGTATCAACCATATAGCTAAAACGGCTAACATTTTTTCCTCTATATTACTGTGTGTATTATAATCAAGTTTGTGCTTGACCTATGACTTCTTTTACTCAGGTTAAAGCCCAAAATTATCCAAACATGCTGGTCACAGCAGGCTTGAATGGTAAGCATAAACTCAATCATATAACTTTTATTTGTTTCGCCACTGAAATTTTTCATTTTCAGAACATAACTATGTATGATTTTGTCATCACAGTATCCTAAAGGTGGTTGTAGAAGAGAATGCATCAATGTGTGGCTCTTCTTTCCTAATAAACATGCTTATTTTATAGCTTCCATCTAAAATATATGATAGAGTATCTATAAAATGACGGTTTTCAAGCTTTCATTGCGGCATCTTGGATTGTCAATGGGGTGGCTATGCTACTTAGGATATATTACAAAACTAGTTTTAGGCAGCTACATTTGTTTGATACATTTAACGAAAAAAGTCCTTGGAATGAGCCTTGTATTTATTGTCGTAGTGCTTAAATTGATCTCTTGGTTACCATAACAGATCCACAAGTTATGTATTCGGAATCAGCTAAATTTGTAGCAAAATTAAGGGATATGAAAACTGACAACAACACATTGTTGCTTAGATGTGAATTTGGTGCTGGTCATTTTTCAAAATCAGGGAGGTAAGCTACTGTATCTTTCAAGATTTTGTTACAAATGTGTTTTAACTAAAGAACATTCATTGATGTCCATATAGTACTTATGAAATTGATTTTTCATGTTGTTGCAGATTTGAGAAGCTCCAAGAAGATGCCTTCACTTATACATTCATACTCAGGGCTCTGAACATGATTCCTGCCACCTTTTCTGGATAAACTTGCTGCTAAATGCCCGTAAAAGGATTCATAAATTCCACAGCCGTACTAGTTTATGGTAGAATGATGTATTTCTCCCTTGACAGAGCCATTGCAATCTATACAGCAATTCTTTTGTTAGAAAATTTTCGACAGAAGAACTAGGAACCAGCTAATTTTTTGCAATATGAAAAAATGAACAAAATAACTTAATGGTGTTTTTACTTGAGGGACTAGGGAACGAATATGATTGCTGATGTTTACTTATTTTAAATTAATTTATAATGGGAATAGAATTGTGAGTCTCATACAAATTTGGAGTTATGAAATGAAATTGACATTCTCCATCCTTCTTAGGATTCCTAGTCCTGTAACATATTACAATTTAAAAAGTCGTTTTTACCATTATTAAAAAAAGTAAAATTGGAAATCATTATTGGGGGTCTTTATTATCATTCTTATAATAATTTATTTGAATGTTGAATATTAAAGTTGTTTTCTGTTCAATGAATTTGGGTCATTATTGGTTTTTTTTTTTTTTTTTGGTTTATTAGATTTATACATGTGATAAACCAAATGAAATTAAGTGAGAAAGATAGCAATTGATTGATTTGTCAGGTTGTTGCAGTGAAATTTATAAATATTTTAATATTTAATCCATGACCAAGTGCGTTAACGTTGCTGTATTTAATCCATGAACAAAAACCAAAAATAATTCATGATATGACATAATAATATATAATAATTTTAAGAAATTAAAAAAAATTATAATAAGCATAATATTATTATAATAAAAGTACATATTTATTGAAGATAAAAAAGTTATATAATTTTTTCTTTTTATAAAAATAGCTTATATAGTAAATCATTTTAATCAAAGATATTTGTGTTACTTATAATTAATTCATTTCGATTCCAAATAGAAATAAACATCTTAATAGAAATATTGTTGATTCCAATTATAATTCTCACAATTGAAGTAAATAATTTATTTTGATTTCGATGCATCGTTTTGATTGCAGGTCAATCTTATTCGAAATCATTTTAATTCCAAATCATTCCAATTATATGCAAGTAAACACAATCTCGATCATGTTTACATATATGTACTACAAATATTTGAGGTAAGATTAATGTCACTTATATTCATTTGGTTGATATTTGATACAGATAATGGCAGTATTGGTGTATTATCACAACCAATTTAATTCGTGCAAGCGTACATGGTCAACAAAAAATAAAATGAAAGTTAGAGTATCGTAGATAATTGTTAAAGAGCCAATTTCAAATACTAAAATTATATCTCTCTAGTTTTATTCAAACAATTGAATTCTGAAAGTTGAATGAAACCTAATTAATTACCAATCTAAAATTAAATGAATTGCAGAGAAATTATGAGAAACTTCTTATAATTAAGAATATACTAGGAGTTCTGATTTCCCTTGATTGTTATTAACTATTGCAAGTATTGTTATCGATTACTTCTTGTGTATTTTGATTGTCCCTTTTGAACTTATCAAATCTAAGTCTATCTTGTCTTGGACTACCTTTGGATGTTCACTAGGTTGCATTAGGATCTAATAGCTAATAGGGCTCATGAATTGAATTATTATATTTCTATACAATCCCTAACTCATAGTAAACACCATCAAACTTATTGCATGCATCACTTGTCAATCCTTAAGATACACATTTATTCATATGGAGAAAAAAAAATCACAAAATCACATACAAGATCAATCCAATGATAGAAACCAAGTTTTGGTTGTCTAACCTGGCTTACTAGATCTGGAGAGACCTAGTTTTGGATCTCCACAATAGAGACAAAAAAAAATTGGGTCTCCAATGATGAAGACCATTTGGGTCTCCACAATGGTCTCTATTGCAATGGAGACTGGTCTGATTTCCAACAGCTTCAATTTTATTTCTTGTAATTAGATATATATATTTTTTTAATGACGGTAGAGATGGAGCAATGGAGATTAAACAGATGGAGTAGAGGTTTTTTGGTGTATCTCCATCAATTTATAAAACAAGAATGAGAACTGAAAAATCCAAAAAAATCCAGATCTCGTTCAACCACATTTTTGTTCAATTATATTTGGAAAAAAAAAAATCAATTGACTTTAATTTTGACATATTTTTATACTTTGTGCAAATATTGGTAGCCACAAATCTGATTTCCACACTGTCGATGCGTGACAATGGTCGATCGAAGATTCTAGGCCCAATACCTACAATCAAAGAAAAACAAAGCAGAAAATAACAACAAACAATAGAATCAAAAGAGCAAAAGGAAGAACAATGTGGCGAGACAGATTTTTACATGGTTCGACAATGGTGCCTACATCTACGGGTCACTTTTTTATATTTTGACTGAGTGACCATTCCACTAAAAATGAGCTCTCTCCTTTTACAAAGATTTTCACCTCTATTTATAAGGAGAGATTTATAATTGAGTGTAGTATACGTTAAGAAATAATAATTATACTAAAGGGTCATTTGTTTTTTCGTCTAAAGACTGAACAGTGATTTAAATCTGAAATCTGATAAACATGTTTGTTTTTTTTTTCTTTACCTCTGAATGTATAATAATCTTATTTATTTTTTAAAGTTAAAATTGTCTGAATATTAGCAATTTGACATTTATATAATTTTATTATTAGTTGTTAAGTAATTTTATTTAATATGATACAAACAATTACAATAAATTATTTAACAAATATTAAAACATTTATATATAATATTTTGATTCATTATTAAAATAAGATGAATTATTACAGTAGAGTCAATTAAATTTATATATTCAAATAAAAATAAACAAAATGGTCTTAAATTGAATTATTACTACAAGAAAAATTGAAATTGTAAAGTAATATACACGATAAAAGATTTCATAACAAAAAAAAAAAAAAAAATTGAGATTTTATTATACATCGATAATAGATTCGATAAAAACTTTAAGATAAAAAAACCAAGATGAGAAACTTTAAGGTTCTATTATGCATAAATAAATTTTTATCAATATACATAAACCAAAAATACTAATAACACAGTGAAGTTTTAAGAAATAAACACATATATAGGCTACTCCATAAGTAGATTAATAAAGAAAATCAATAAAGATTCTTATCGAAATTTGATTGGAGAAATATAGTAATCCAACTATAAAAAAATTTGATGTTGAGATGTTTAGGGTTTTTATTTTTCAATATTGTTTGTTAAAGCATTAAAAGAAATTTGTATAATGTAAAACTAGGATAAACTTGGAAATATGTTATTTTAGGAATAATAAATTTGGAATAATATATTTATAAAATCATTAAGTGATTTTGTATTAAGTGAAAAGTCAAAAAATGTAACTTTTTTTTAAAGTGGTTTTTAGGTTGTTTTAAGTGGTTTGACCACTTAAAAAAACAAACAAAAATCTCTTAATTGGTCTAATTAAGTACCATTAAGTGTTAAATGCAAAAAACAAACAACCCCTAACTACTCTGTCATAGTCATACTGCATTAATTAACAACTCTGACATGACCATTCCTGCATTAATTGCCCATCGGGATTCAGAAAGCATAGATCTCATAGGCACGAGATTGGGAAGTCTTAATCTGAGAGTTGAGAGCTAAATCTTGAGACCTGAGAGATCAATCTTGAGAGTTAAGAGCTCAATCTTGAGACCTGAGAGTTGAGAACTCAATCTTATGAGCTGGATGTCTAGCTAGCTGAGAGTTGACAGTTGGGTTCTAGATGCATAACAAGTTGAGAGCTACGAGCTGCGAGCTAAGGTTTGAGAGCTGAGAGCTCAATCCTATGAGTTGGATATTTAGCTAGCTGAGAGCCAAGACCTGCGAGCTAATGTAAACCCTTAGTCTCGATTCTGAACTTACTAATGTTAGGTAGCTAAATTATGAAGTTAAAGTGATAAATCTAGTCAAGATTAATTTAAATCAGAACATTGAAGAGTTAACGATTGTCGTAGGATATACAATAATTTTCTTAATAAGAAAAAGTCAAGGAAGAGTAAAAGCATCTTTTACTAATAAGAGATAAATTATAAATGGTAATATGTTTAAGACAAAATAAATAAATAAATAAAAGCTAGAGGAATTATTATTTAGAATTAGTAGTAGATTACTAATTTATGACTAATTTAATTAAAGTTAGATGTTAGTAATGGTCAACAAGTCAAAGGGATATGGAAGTCATTCTAGGAAATGTTAATGATATATATAAGAGACACTTAGAGCAAATTGGAGAAAGGTACAAGAGGCTTTTGTCGTGAAAATAAGAGAACAAAAGTGATCAGCCATGAGATAAGAAGAAGAAAAACAAAAGCTGCCGTGAAAGAGCAAACCAGAACCGTGAGAGGGAGAGAGCAAGGGTGGACGACCAAGGAAGGAAGAGGACAACTTTCTCACCCAAATTTCAAGCCCTAACTCATCATTCTAGAGTGTTTTCAAGCTAACCTAGAAAAACCCAACAAGATTTAGGTGAGATCTCATCTCCTCTCTCTCTATTTTGAAGATAGTTGGGGTTGTATGGGTATGGTGATGACTATGTGATTTTAGTAGATTGTGATGGTTGTTTTACACTTAAAATTAGTGTAAAACCCTAAGTGAGTATTGTGGAAGCTTAAATGATATGTTGTTGTGTGTGAGTGATAGGTTAGGGTTTATGGATAACAAACTTTACAGTGAGAGTTAAAGCATTAAAATGTCACAAAAGTAGTAGATAAATTATTTGATGAAAAGATTGTGAGAGATTGTCTTATAAAAATTGAAAAGTTCTACTCTTTAATTGGGTGTGTGAGTGTGTCAAGGCCATGAAGGGTAGTAAGAAACCTCTGAATTTTGATTGATTTGAACTCAAATTTAAGCATAATTAATGTTAGGAAAGCATATAGAAGTGATAGGATTGTCAAATGAGTAGTTTTAGGCAATTTGGAGAATCTCGAGCTTAAATCAAGGGACAAAGATGACCTGCACAAGTTTGACTTATTTGGGGTTGTTCTAGACCTCAAATCATGCCTAGGAGTCATAGAAAACCATAGGTTTTGGAAGAGAACGATTCCAATAAAAATTGCGCAAGTTATGCCAAAAATAGTGTCGTTAGAGAGTCGTTAAGTGAAATAACTATGTAAATATAATTTTTATTGCATGGAATGAATATATTTGATCATGATTAGGTAAAATAACCTTAGATACGAAAGAAAAATCATCGTCGCTTGTCCGATGCAAAAAAGTTCATCAAAAAGTGCCCGAAAAATGACGTTTTTCTTAGATTTAACATAACAAATGATAGAATTTTTGGATGAAATTTTATAGGTGACTAGAATGTGAGATAAGAGGATCGTAGAAAAAAGAACAAAAGAAAACGGAGCCTCGAGCAGAGTTGTGCATTACATTCTATTTTAGTGTGTCAAAAGAGGTTTAAATTTTTTATTTTTCGTTGCAAGCCTTCAAAAATAATATGAACCATATGGGGATGATCCTAGAGGTCTAAAAGTGAAACTTTTATAAAGAAATCAGAATTTGAAAGTCTCGGTTAAGTTAGAAACTAGGTGGGAAGATTGTAGTCTAAAGTGATCTTAATAGAGTTAATTGTATTCCAAGTTTCAATTGTAGTTCAATGAAGTTCATTCTAACAAAGTTTGAATGAGAATGTGATATGTAGGTTTAAAGCAAGCTAGCGGAGCGAGAGAGATCCATTAGAGCTCGTTGGCGAGCGTGGATTGAGGTGAGTATACTAACTCACATTGTATTCAATTGTGTTGGTTATTGTAATTTTATTTATTCTCAAAAAGATTTATGTATAAATGTTAAAATGTGTTCAAAGTGTTTTGAAAGTAAAAGATTCTTGAGAAAGTGAGCTTAAAAGCTCTAAGTTTAAAAGTTTCAAAAGATGAGTTAATAAGTGTTTCATGCACTTAGAAAAGAAATTCAAAGAAAAAGAAGTTTTGGTGCTTAAAGCACTTAATAAGATAAAGGAGTTTTCAAAACCATTTGTAGACCTTTAGCATCTCAAAGTATCTAGTACTATATAGCGACGTAGAAAATTCCACTCGTAGTTACTAAGAGTTATAATTTAGCATAGCACTACATATTGCGATGTAGAAAATTCCGTAATCTAGTGCTTAGATTTGATATAGTGTCTTGCGCTACGTTTGCGATGTAGTAAATTCCGCACGTAGTCACAAAGCCTATATAGTAGCTCGCACCACGATTTGTGATGTAAAAAATTCCGCACGTGGTTGCTGAGAAGTATTAGAAACGTCACGGTTGGTGTTCGCTAAGTCGCCTCGTAACATAGCAATTGGGGAATACGAATGATGCCTTTCAAAGTAAAAGAATTTCATGAAAAGCTTTATAATTTAAACAAGTTATGATTTCCAATAAGTTTATAAGCGATTAATTGTAAATTACCTAATGATAGTGATTGTTTTAAATTCATATTGTTGTTTTGTTATATTGTATAAAACCTCCACAGGTAATTGTAGCAAGGAACAAATCAAAATCAAAATCAAAGTCGAAGAAATACTTCATTGTAATAGGTGGGCGAAAACTTGAAGACCATATTTCATCAATATATTTGTATATATATCCATATTGCTAACTAAACATTTCATATATTATGGTTATATTTTGTGTGTGAAAAATGTTTAAGAATATATATGATGATGTTTCAAGATGTAAAGGTTTTGTAAAGTTTCTAATGATATGAACCTAATTGCCTATACATTGTGGTTTGTGAAAAATGATGATATGTTTGTGGGAATGTATGTTTGTAGTATGAAAAGAAGTTGGGTTGTGATTGGTATCTTTTGGGAGTGTATTTTTTAATGCAGGAATTTTGGAAATCTTATAAATGCAGCCATTATGCTGCCGGATTTTCGTTAAAACAAATTCTGAATTTTGAAAACAAAACAATTACTTTTCTAACTTTACAAAGATGATGAAAATTGAAAAATTAACAAACCAACCCAACTAGTTTTAAAATAAAGATATTAAAGTGGTTTCAAAGTTAAAGTACAAGGGCAAATTTCAAGGTTCGCTCCACGAATTCCATTAGCCGACCAGTCGAGCTTAAGTGGGGTTCGTCGGAGTGCCAAGTGAGGCCCACTAGATACTAGCTTAGAGGGAATCTGGTTTGGGTCTCGTCAGTTGAGGTTTGAAAGCTGAGACTTGAGAGTTATGAGCTAGATGCTTAGTTAGCTGAAAGCTGAATCCTACGACCTGAGAGCTGGAATGCCTTAATCTGCGAGCTTGCTTTGAACTGGGTGATGGAGATTCTGGGCTTCTTTAATTAGGTCCATTATTGGATTGGTTATTTGGGTTTTTACCAGCCCATTTTCGTAGTCCCAAAAATAGGCATAACATAAGCCCCCCAGCTCTTAGTGCGATTTTCGGACTGTGAGCTCAAACTCGTTGGTAAAAGTTGATGTGTCTCGACTTGTCTTGGCATCTTTTCAAATTTCGTCCCATTTGGTGGTGACTCTATCAAGATTGCTAAGCTGCATATTTTTCAAATTTCGTCCCATGATTGTGTTTTATTCCTCTGGTTTTTCCTGTAGAGAGAAAAACTAGGTGATTAATGTGTTAATCAATGTTTTGCTCAAGGGTGAAAAACACCTTATGAGAGCTTTGAAGGTCTCTTGACCATAATGGGCTGTGGTTTCAGATCATAACTTGGTTCAGGAACTCAGCGTAATATATAAAAACATTGTTGTGAGCTATGCAGGGGGTCGGAACCTCACCTGCTATAACAATATTTTGTCAAAATACGTAGGGGGTCATAACCTCAGCTAACAGTGCTAGCTATCTCCAATAGGTCGAAGCCTCAGCTAAGATAGCGTAATAGTGAGTTGTCCAGTAGGTCGTAACCTTTTCCTACCATAGTGACGCGCTTTTGCAAACTGTCCAGTAAGTCGGCCTCAGTTAACAGCGTTGTAGCTAGCTGTCTCTAGTAGGTTGGAGCCTCAGCTAAGATAGTGTAATAGCTAGCTATCTAGAGGATCGCGACCTTAGCTAACAGGTCACGTAAGCACTTTTCCTGGCATGATTTTAAGAAATCAATCAAGCAGCTATAATATAAGATATTGAAGGAAATTCATATCTTCTATTGATTTCTTAAATTGAATTACAAATTAGGTACATGACCTATTGATAGCAGCTGCAATGTGGATGCACTAAAGGTTTATGTCTAGCTTGGGAGCCTACTAGGGTTGCTACTGTGCTGGTTGCACCACATATTCTCCCAAATGACTTTGCTTGATTAGGTCATCGATAGCATCTTTTAGCTTCCAGCAATCTGAAGTATTGTGCCTGACTTCATCATGATAGGCACAAAACTTGTTCTTGTTTATGAACTTAGCTTCATAGGAGTGGGTTTCCCGAAGTCCTCTCTGCCCCTTTCTACTGTAAAGATACTGTATTGCGTATCAGACAAGACGCTGTAGCTAACATGATGACCTTGATGCTGAGGTTGCTCGCTTTTGAGCTCGTTCCTGGCCTTTTTGGCGACCTGTTGCTTTGAGCCCTCATTCTGACCTTCATTTCCGTCTCCACCATTATTTCTTTTCTTCAACTGGTTGGGACTGTACGATTCATCCATTTCGTCAGACTTTTTGGGACCAAAGGTTTCTTCCCATCTAATCTCTCTTGTAGCTCGTTCATAGAATTCACCCAGGTTCCTTACTGGGGATTTATATATGCTTTCATAGAGCTTCCCATCCTTACGAAGTTCAACTGAGATCGCAGTTAGAATGCTATCATCTGAGGGATTCTCCACGTTAACGACCTCATGCTTAAACCTAGTAATGTAATTCTTCAAATACTCGCCTTGTTGCTGAAAGACTGTAGCAAGGTGGCAGGGTGGTACGAGCTATTTTTTCAGAGTCTGGTACTGGCTAATGAATTTCCGTTGACATTCCCCTCAGCTGTTTATGCTGCCAGCTGGGAGACGCCTGAAACAAGCTCGTGGAAAGTTGCCCAGAGTGGTTGGGAAAACACAATATTTCACCGAGGGGTTGAATGTTTGAAGGTCCATCTGTATATTAAAAGCATCTAGATGGTCGTGGGGATCACTATCTCCATTATAAGGTGGAACATTGGAAAGTTTGAACTTGAGGGGGAGAGGTTACATCTCAATCTCCCTAGTGAGGGGGGTCCTCTCCTCATACTGCTCTTTCATATTTTGGGGTCCAGGTCACGCCTCCAACTGCTGAACTCTCTGTAGCAATTCTTCTATTATTGGGTTCTAAGGGTTATATCCTCTTTCGAGCTTGTGACTTGGGGAGCTACGACCTAATATATATTCTAGACGAGACCTTTGTGAGCTCCCAACTCCACGAGCTCGACGACCTTCAGTTCTCAAATGCGAGTTGAAGGAATGAACTGAGTTGGGAAGTTACGATTGATCCCTGAGTGGTCTTTCAGGAGCTAGTGCTTGGGCCTCTATCAGCACTTTGATTGCCTCGGCGAGTTGCTGAATTGTGCTCTCTAATGCTTTCTGCAGTTGATGCCATACATGCAACCCCCCTTCGGTCATAGGGTCTAATGCTGCTAGCTGGTGAGAGGTCATTTGAGGCATACTTACAGCAACACTTGTCATGGGGGCGTAAGATGTGCCTGATATGAGCACAGTAGCATTCTCCATCGGTTGGAAATCATGCTCCTGCTGATCTGTCTGTCTTTCAAGTGGATCAGCTGTTGGGTCTGAACTTCTAGTTGTTCTTCCTCTCGCCATGGTTGCTGAAAACTCAATATTGCAGTCTGGGCCCTCCTTCTAGCACCAAAAATGTCGATGTGTGAAAATGGTCGACCGAAGATTCTAAGCCCAATACCTACAATCAAAGAAAAACAAAGCAGAAAACAACAACAAACAACATAATCAAAAGAGTAAGAGGAAGAACAATGTGGCGAAACAGATTTTTACGTGATTCGATAATGGGGTCTATATCCACGGGTTACTTTTTTATATTTTGACTGAGTGACCATTCCACTAAAAATGAGCTCTCTCCCTTTACAAAGATTTTCACCTCTATTTTTAGGGAGAGATTTACAATTGAGTGTAGTACATGTTAAGAAATAATAATTATACTAACTACTCTGTCAGAGTCATACTGCATTAATTAACAACTTTGACATGACCATTCCTGCATTAATTGCTCATCGGGATTCGAAAAGCATAGATCTTATAGGCACGAGATCGAGAAGTCTTAATTTGAGAGCTGAGAGCTCAATCTTGAGACCCGAGAGCTGAGAGATCAATCCTGAGAGTTAAGAGCTTAATCCTGCGAGCTGGATGTTTAGCTAGCTGAGAGTTGAATCCTGCGAGTGGGATGTCTAGCTAGCTGAGAGTTGACAGTTGGGTTCTGGATGCATAACGAACTGAGAGCTGCAAGCTGTGACTTGAGGTTTGAGAGCTGAGACCTGCGAGCTGAGGTCTGAGAGTTGAGACCTGAGAGCTGCGAGCTAAATGCTTAGCTAGTTGAGAGCTGAATCCTACGACCTGAGAGCTGGAATGTCTTAATCTACGAGCTTGCTTTGAGCTGGGTGATGAAGATTCTGGGCTTCTCTAATTGGGTCTGTTATTGGATTGGTTTTTTGTGCTTTTACCAGCCCATTTTCGTAGTCCCAAAAACAAGCATAACACAAACGCAAATTATTAATACACTCATTGATTAAGTTTAAAAATATACTTATTAGTATAAGCACCCAAAATATATGTCAATAATAACCCTATACAAACAAAATTAATTAAATTTCTTCAAAAAAAACTTTCCTATATAACTCAAATTAACTATATTCTTTAAAAATAAACTTTCCTATTGAACAAAATTATAATTAAATTCCTTCAAAACAAATAGTATTATACAACACCAAATGAATTATATTCTTCTTAAAAAAAAAAAATTCTATATGAACAAAATTAATTAAATTCTTTTAATACAAACTTTCTATCTTTAGTATTTATCTTTATTTCTCTCAAACATAAATTCTTAAGTCTAAACCTAACTTTACACTTTATCAAGAATAAGAAGAAACACCCATAGTTGAAGGTTAAAACCACCAAATTTGTAATCAAGAATTATTTTCTGTTTAGGCTAGCCTTTACTTTGTAGATGAATGAAAAATAAAAATTTGAAAATAATGTCAAGCATTTTAAAAGATTTAAAGAGTCATTTTAAAGATTCATAAACCTTTTTTTTTTTAATAGATTTTCTTTATAAACATTTATGAAATTTTGTTTGTTTGATTTTTAAGTAAGAAAAGAAAATGAAAATTGTTTCAAATCATAGAAGTAAATATATATATATATATTTCCTAATTTGTGTTTGTCTTTTGGGGGGGAGTAGGGCGCATATAGTTGTTCAGTTTGGTTCCGAACCGATCAATGTTAAGTTCTTGACATGGAAAACTGAATATGGTAATTTAGGGGGAAGAACCAATCAAAACCGAACACCCTAGGTTCGGTTTGGTTCCCTCAGTTTTGGGTCTAAATTTGAGTCTATGTTTTGGGCCTACTTTTAGGCCAATTTCTTATCAACCAAACAATGAAATACCCAAATATGCTACCTAATGACATCAACTCAATAAGAACAATCAAGCCCAACCATAAAAAAGCCCTAAAAAACATAACATAAAGCGAAAAACTTGGACAATATATATACAAATGAAAAGAACATGTGCAATACAACACTGAAATCAACATTTTACAATATTATTCTTGTAAATCGTAATTTAAAGTTCATACCTCGATGGTGATAGAGAGAGAGAGAGAGAGAGAGAGAGAAGTTCTGGTGGTCGCTAAAGATGAAGTAGTCAATTGATGAAGCTTGAAGCAACAGTGATGGAGGGAGGAGAGGGAGAGGTGTAGTCAAGTAGAGTGGATGGTGGTTTGGTTTTTTTTTTTTTAAATAAATAATGAAAAGGAGGCATAAAAGACGAGATTGAGATGAGAGATGAGAGATTCATGTAGACGACAATGAGCAAAAGGTGACATGGTTGAGATGAGAGATGAAGAAGAAAATGAGTGAAAGATGAGATGTGCGGTGGCTACACGAAGAAGAAAGTGGGAAGGGAACCCAATTAAGGTTGGGGTTTCTCAGGTCCATTTGGTTAATCAAACCGAGAAATACTTGATTTTTCAAAGTTATGACCCAAACACTTTTTAAATAAACATGAAAACTGAATCGAATACTCTTGAGTCAAGTCGTTCAGATTAGTTCCCATGTTTCATGTCCACCCTTATTTGCCCTTATCTTTAATTATATTTGGGGATAATTTTGTCATATAAGTATTTTTAGAAAATGGGTGTTCAAATCATTTTCATGGGTGGTAATAACCCCACCCTATTATATTTTAATATTTTTTATTTGATCAAAAGATAATATTACCCTTAATAAAATGTTGATGTGATAAAATTGGATTAGATACTCTATTTTATTTATTTAATATATCATAAAGGGACCAAATCATCATTTATTAATTACTTTAAAGTTTGGTCAATAATTACTCAATTAATTATTAGAGTGATTTTACAACATTTATAAAATCTGCTATTATATTAACATCGAAAAGACGAAAGTTCACATATTCATATAATATTAAAGAAAATTAGTTGCATTGTAAATTAATTGTGTGTGCAAACCGCCCTTTGATATTCCATAACCTTCACTTAGATTATAATTATCTTTTGATAATGCTTCATTTAATAGTGTCATAATGTTATATATAATTATGTTTTTACTATTAGCTCTATTTATAGTTCTTAGCATATAAGCAGAGGATGCATGTGTAAATATTGTCTATACCTTTCACAAGGGAATGAAAGAATATAAAGTTACCATCTCTTAAATTTATTTTGTGTTTTTTTCATTTATTCGTTCTAATATTTTATTTTTATAGTATTTTGATATTACATTTCTTTTGTGACATTTTGTATAACTTAGCTTTAATTTAGGAGTTTTATTATTTTATTGATTGGATAAAATTATTTATTAATAATATTATAAGGGTGATTATTAAAGAACATCTCGTTATTATTAAGAACTAACCTTAATCGTATTCAAATTTTAATTTGGTGAAGCAAACACGCGTCGGCTCCGACCACGTGCAATATGAAAAGGAAAATGAAAAATGGAAATTATCCACGTTTCATCCTTGTCTATAGAGTTTGAGGTCTCCTCCATATAAGGTTGGCAAAATGGGTAGGGTCTTCAGACCCGAACCTTACCCGCAATGATACGGTTCGGATATAGACCCGAACCGTTTATTTAAAGACCCTTAATGGAACCGGTTCTAAAAAAACCCGCTAATTGCGGGTAGGATATGGTTCTAATTGCGGGTCTCTATCAGACCCCCAAAATACCCGGTGTTTACATATCCCCTACCCGTTTTCTTTTAAAAAAAAAACCCTAACTTCTCAACTCTCTCAACTCTCTTGCCTCTTTCTCTTCAATCTCCATCGCCGTCGTGCCTGCTGGACTGCTTCTTTCTCTCTCCCCATCGCCGCCGTGTTATCGCCAACCACGAGAACATCTCCGCCTCTCTCTCTCCATCGCCGACCAACAAAAAACCTGAGATCTTTTAAATTTTTTTGGGTCTTTCGCATCTGGTTCTTGCTTCGATTCATTTATGCCTCCTAAGTCCTTCACAGCTTGTTGTTTCGCATCTGGGTTTTGTGCCTTTCCATCTTTTATGATATATTATCTGGTTTTTTTTTGTGTTATTGATGATATTGACGTTTGGATGTTTAGGACTGCATTGAAGATCAAGTTCAAAGCTTTTGATTTGCTTCGTACAGAGACGAAGTAGACATAGAAGAAGGAGAAGAAGAGGAAACGCAGTTTCGTTTTCTCTCTCGTCGATTTTGCGTAAGTCTTTTTCTCTCTCTAGAATCCGTGTTTTCTACTGATTTTCAAGATGTTGAACCTATTTTTATTGATTTAAATGAAGTTTGTCGTAAATGTGTGGAAAGGCGAATGTTTTTTCATAGAAGGCTTATAAGGGGAAATTTGTATGATAGAGGGTAATTGACTTTGGAAATCATAAGCGTGAATGATTTTGTTTTGTAAGGGGTTTTTCGTTGATTGGTTTGGAGAGCTTTTGTGATTTATTGGTTTGGGAGAAATTTGTGTTTGTCTTAATGGCAGGTTTAAGTCTGATGAAGTTTTTTTGTTTGTGTCGAAATTTGTTGTATTTTGAGATGGTGTGGATTTTGGTAATGAATTAGTTTGTTGAATGTTTGTTGATGTGGGGTTGGTCTGAGAAGGATTTCTAGTTTTGATGTCATAGTACAAGATGATAACAGCAACTCAACCTATTTTTATGTGCTAACACAACAGCAATTTAATAAAAGACAGGGGATATATACCTGTTTTAAAGGCACAAGTAAATTAAATGTTCAACTTTAAAATTCCATTCCTTTCCCATAGGCATTACATGACAACAAATACACTTTCCTTTACCACCAGTAGCTCAATGTTATGCTCATCATGTTGCATTCATAATTTGTAAATACATCAGTACACAGACTGTTCTAAAATGCACATAATAGCATCTCCTAAAGATTTGTGTATAGTCACCCTACTTTAGGCACACTAGATATCCAAGTAAGCACCATTGTCTCTATAAGTTAGTTAAATGCAATTTGAGTGTCCAGTAATGACAGAAATCTAATAGGGATGATGATATGTAGTTTATGATGTGCAGAAAATGTTTATCATGGGATAGTTAAGCAAACATATATACTAGCAAAATCTTGAGCTTAGAGTAATTAATAGCTGTCCGCAATTGAGTGAATTTGTAAATTCTTCCAATTAGTAAGTTCTGGAAGTCCTGATTAGTGTGTAAAGAACCTCGTCAAAGTTCAATATCCAAAAAAATCCAAGGAGAAAGCCACCCAGATGAATCAAATCAAGAATACTACTGTCTATGTAAAAAAAACCCTCATAAAACCACCTTAAACTACATTAATTGTAGCTTGTTGTTAAGATAAAGAAAAAGGACAATATCATAATAAGTTAGTAAAAATCTTTGTTTTTAAGCTCATATCTGCATTTATTAAAAGAAAATCGATGACTTGCTACACTGAGGAGCAGTTGACAAAATGAAAGCTATAATAGTAGAATCCACAACAGAGAAACTTGCTCTAAAGGAGCAATTTTTATTAATTATGATAAAAAACTAACGATGGAGTCTTGGATGATGTCTGCTTAAACCGAAAAAAAAATCTAACATAACTAAATCTAGCACTCCTAGAACAACCGCAATGAGACAAAATTTACATAAAACTTTATAGTTCTTTTGGAATCTGGTTTTTCTTTATATGATTGTTTCTGTTTGTTTTCATTGTTTACTTTGGTTTCTTTATATGGCCAAAAAAGTGTAGAAAACATAGATATGGGCAAGTATAATATATAATGTAAGGCTTGCCCTTTCGAAATTTGATTTTATGTCAACATTTTTGTAGTGTTGTTGTGGGATATAAGCTGAATGCATGTTATTTTAGCTATAATTCAAGTATAGTACGTTTATTTAATGCTAAATGAGTGAATAGTATATAGCTGGAAACCATTAACTTCGACTTACCTGTATTTGGTGGCAGTAGTTGGAATCTCTGGTATAACAACGCACGTACTTTCACCAAAACAAAATATTTTAGGTATTTTTTTTTTCCCTAAATGAATAATTAATATTTTAATACTTATAGTTCTTAATTAATTATTTTCTAACTTTTTAGGTACCAAATACCCCACAGCCAATCTAGTGTTTCCAATGATTTGCAAAATGAAGAAAACAATGAATGGTTGGCTTACTTCTCCTCATATTCCAATACAAACAATGGCAAGGAAAATGATCGCCAAATTTGAAAAGTATTGGAGTGATATACCTGGTATAATGACTGTTGCGGCATTCTTAGATCTTAGGTCTTAGATGTTGCGAATTGGTTTTCATTTTCAAAAGTTGTATGGCCCTAATGCAAATCTCTAACAAGAAAATGTGCTTGAACTTCTTCTGAAGGCATTGATAAAAGAGTACGAGGAGAAATATGTGGATGCAACTTCGGTTGAACAAGTTGGCGATTCTTCTACTGTTCATTCCATTAATGTCCTTGGAGATGGGGATGAGGATGAGACTGAATTTGAACAATATAAACGTGATTGTGAAGAAGCTATATGCTTGAACAAATTGGAGTTAGAGATTGCATCCGGACACATTAGAAGCATTAATGTGTGCACAAAATTGGATATGGGCTCCACTTCGAGGTATGAAAGTAGTAATAAATTTGATTATATTATGTATATTATTTGTAATTTATAATTTAATCTTTAATTTTTCACTTGATTTATTCTATTAGGTGGTGTTCCGGAAGAAGAAATATGTCATAAACAAGATGAAGAAGAGCCATCAACATCTTGATTTTATTTCTTATATTTGTATTTATAATTTTTTTTGTTACTTTTGGGATGTAAATTATGGATAAATTTTAACTTTTAATGTTATTTTTTGTTTAATTTTGAGTGTGGCATTTTTTTTTTCAAAATTGATAAGAATGATTGTGGAATGAATTATGTGATGTGAAATTAGTTTAGTAAGAAAAAATTGATATATTTTTTTTAAAACAAAACAAGTTAAAATTTTTGATCCATTGAATTTGTTGGTCTATAAAGAATTTATGAAAAATTTTGAAAAAAAAAAATTTGGAAAAAAATTCGGGTCGACCTGATTAAATTCGGGTTGACCCGAATTTAATCGGATCGATCCGATCACATTCGGATCCGATCCGGTCAACTCTCGGATCTGACCCGGTCAATGCGGGTCTGACGCGGGTCTGAACAGACCCGTAAAAAGTGCGGGTAGGATTTGGGCCAGACCCTCAAATTTATTTGAGGGTATGGGTAGGGTCTGGACCCTCAAATAAAAATGAGGGTCCAATGCGGGTCTGGGCCTGATGCGGGTCCAGACCCGCATTTTGCCAACCTTACATCCAACTGAGATTGGGTTTGGTCAGGCGCCAGGACTGAACTGTAGACAAGTGGACAAGTTCATCATCAATTTCGATTTTCAAACTTAGTGTGGGTGCATATGCGTGTGATGGAGAAATTTTTAGACCCAGAAGCAAAAGCAATTACAACAAGCGTGGAGTTTGTGGGACACCACACGAAACACCCGTGGGGGAGTATGGAGGTAAGGTTGGCAAAATGCGGGTCTGGACCCGCACCAGGCCCAGACCCGCATTGGACCCTCATTTTTATTTGAGGGTCCAGACCCTACCCATACCCTCAAATAAATTTGAGGGTTTGGCCCAAATCCTACCCGCACTTTTTGCGGGTCTGTTCAGACCCGCGTTAGACCCGCATTGACGGGTCAGATCCGAGAGTTGACCGGATCGGATCCGAATGTGACCGGATCGACCCGATTAAATTCGGGTCAACCCGAATTTAATCGGGTCGACCCGAATTTTTTTCCAAATTTTTTTTTTTCAAAATTTTTCATAAATTCTTTATAGACCAACAAATTCAATGGATCAAAAATTTTAACCTGTTTTGTTTTAAAAAAAATATATCAATTTTTTCTTACTAAACTAATTTCACATCACATAATTCATTCCACAATCATTCTTATCAATTTTGAAAAAAAAAAATGCCACACTCAAAATTAAACAAAAAATAACATTAAAAGTTAAAATTTATCCATAATTTACATCCCAAAAGTAACAAAAAAAATTATAAATACAAATATAAGAAATAAAATCAAGATGTTGATGGCTCTTCTTCATCTTGTTTATGACATATTTCTTCTTCCGGAACACCACCTAATAGAATAAATCAAGTGAAAAATTAAAGATTAAATTATAAATTACAAATAATATACATAATATAATCAAATTTATTACTACTTTCATACCTCGAAGTGGAGCCCATATCCAATTTTGTGCACACATTAATGCTTCTAATGTGTCCGGATGCAATCTCCAACTCCGATTTGTTCAAGCATATAGCTTCTTCACAATCACACTTATATTGTTCAAATTCAGTCTCATCCTCATCCCCATCTCCAAGGACATTAATGGAATGAACAGTAGAAGAATCGCCAACTTGTTCAACCGAAGTTGCATCCACATATTTCTCCTCGTACTCTTTTATCAATGCCTTCAGAAGAAGTTCAAGCACATTTTCTTGTTAGAGATTTGCATTAGGGCCATACAACTTTTGAAAATGAAAACCAATTCGCAACATCTAAGACCTAAGATCTAAGAATGCCGCAACAGTCATTATACCAGGTATATCACTCCAATACTTTTCAAATTTGGCGATCATTTTCCTTGCCATTGTTTGTATTGGAATATGAGGAGAAGTAAGCCAACCATTCATTGTTTTCTTCATTTTGCAAATCATTGGAAACACTAGATTGGCTGTGGGGTATTTGGTACCTAAAAAGTTAGAAAATAATTAATTAAGAACTATAAGTATTAAAATATTAATTATTCATTTAGGGAAAAAAAAATACCTAAAATATTTTGTTTTGGTGAAAGTACGTGCGTTGTTATACCAGAAGTTTCAACTACTGCCACCAAATGCAGGTAAGTCGAAGTTACTGGTTTCCAGCTATATACTATTCACTCATTTAGCATTAAATAAACGTACTATACTTGAATTATAGCTAAAATAACATGCATTCAGCTTATATCCCACAACAAGACTACAAAAATGTTGACATAAAATGAAATTTCGAAAGGGCAAGCCTTACATTATATATTATACTTGCCCATATCTATGTTTTCTACACTTTTTTGGCCATATAAAGAAACCAAAGTAAACAATGAAAACAAACAGAAACAATCATATAAAGAAAAACCAGATTCCAAAAGAACTATAAAGTTTTATGTAAATTTTGTCTCATTGCGGTTGTTCTAGGAGTGCTAGATTTAGTTATGTTAGATTTTTTTTTCGGTTTAAGCAGACATCATCCAAGACTCCATCGTTAGTTTTTTATCATAATTAATAAAAATTGCTCCTTTAGAGTAAGTTTCTCTGTTGTGGATTCTACTATTATAGCTTTCATTTTGTCAACTGCTCCTCAGTGTAGCAAGTCATCGATTTTCTTTTAATAAATGTAGATATGAGCTTAAAAACAAAGATTTTTACTAACTTATTATGATATTGTCCTTTTTCTTTATCTTAACAACAAGCTACAATTAATGTAGTTTAAGGTGGTTTTATGAGGGTTTTTTTTACATAGACAGTAGTATTCTTGATTTGATTCATCTGGGTGGCTTTCTCCTTGGATTTTTTTGGATATTGAACTTTGACGAGGTTCTTTACACACTAATCAGGACTTCCAGAACTTACTAATTGGAAGAATTTACAAATTCACTCAATTGCGGACAGCTATTAATTACTCTAAGCTCAAGATTTTGCTAGTATATATGTTTGCTTAACTATCCCATGATAAACATTTTCTGCACATCATAAACTACATATCATCATCCCTATTAGATTTCTGTCATTACTGGACACTCAAATTGCATTTAACTAACTTATAGAGACAATGGTGCTTACTTGGATATCTAGTGTGCCTAAAGTAGGGTGACTATACACAAATCTTTAGGAGATGCTATTATGTGCATTTTAGAACAGTGTGTGTACTGATGTATTTACAAATTATGAATACAACATGATGAGCATAACATTGAGCTACTGGTGGTAAAGGAAAGTGTATTTGTTTTCATGTAATGCCTATGGGAAAGGAATGGAATTTTAAAGTTGAACATTTAATTTACTTGTGCCTTTAAAACAGGTATATATCCCCTGTCTTTTATTAAATTGCTGTTGTGTTAGCACATAAAAATAGGTTGAGTTGCTGTTATCATCTTGTACTATGACATCAAAACTAGAAATCCTTCTCAGACCAACCCCACATCAACAAACATTCAACAAACTAATTCATTACCAAAATCCACACCATCTCAAAATACAACAAATTTCGACACAAACAAAAAAACTTCATCAGACTTAAACCTGCCATTAAGACAAACACAAATTTCTCCCAAACCAATAAATCACAAAAGCTCTCCAAACCAATCAACGAAAAACCCCTTACAAAACAAAATCATTCACGCTTATGATTTCCAAAGTCAATTACCCTCTATCATACAAATTTCCCCTTATAAGCCTTCTATGAAAAAACATTCGCCTTTCCACACATTTACGACAAACTTCATTTAAATCAATAAAAATAGGTTCAACATCTTGAAAATCAGTAGAAAACACGGATTCTAGAGAGAGAAAAAGACTTACGCAAAATCGACAACAGAGAAAACGAAACTGCGTTTCCTATTCTTCTCCTTCTTCTATGTCTACTTCGTCTCTGTACGAAGCAAATCAAAAGCTTTGAACTTGATCTTCAATGCAGTCCTAAACATCCAAACGTCAATATCATCAATAACACAAAAAAAAACCAGATAATATATCATAAAAGATGGAAAGGCACAAAACCCAGATGTGAAACAACAAGCTGTGAAGGACTTAGGAGGCATAAATGAATCGAAGCAAGAACCAGATGCGAAAGACCCAAAAAAATTTAAAAGATCTCAGGTTTTTTGTTGGTTGGCGATGGAGAGAGAGAGGCGGAGATGTTCTCGTGGTTGGCGATAACACGGCGGCGATGGGGAGAGAGAAAGAAGCAGTCCAGCAGGCACGGCGGCGATGGAGATTGAAGAGAAAGAGGCAAGAGAGTTGAGAGAGTTGAGAAGTTAGGGTTTTTTTTTTAAAAGAAAACGGGTAGGGGATATGTAAACACCGGGTAAATTGCGGGTCTGATAGAGACCCGCAATTAGAACTATATCCTACCCGTGATTAGCGGGTTTTTTTAGAACCGGTTCCATTAAGGGTCTTTAAATAAACGGTTCGGGTCCATATCTGAATCGTATCATTGCGGGTAAGGTTTGGGTCTGAAGACCCTACCCATTTTGCCAACCTTAGTTGGATGTCTGTTTTGTTTGGTAGCTCCAGACATGTCCATCTCTCTACTCCCTGCTGCTTGATCGCTTTCCCACTAAATGATTTTACAATCTTGCTCTCTCAATTTCTGGCACCCATGTCAAACAAGACCAAGATGAAGAAGAAGAAGAAGAAGTCTCAGTTTTCGCTCCTGTGTCATCCCAACTGACGCCAAAAACAACAATCTCAGGAGCATACAAGCCGCCAAAAAGTATGTTGCTGCTACCCATCAAGTCTCATATGAAATGGACACCGAACCATCATCGTCTTCATCAACCATTCAGGTGGGTGGTTCTAATTTGACGGGCTTTCAAGAGGACCCAACTGTGGATAAGCTTAGAATCCAGTTGGGAGTTATACACCCAATACCCTCGCCTCCATTTCCCATAAACAGAAACATAGCGGGTCTGTTTATCTTCTTTTTCTTCGTTGGGGTGGTTTTTGACAAGCTATGGACTTCGAGGAAGAGAAGCAAGGTGGGTGGGCAGATGCAGGTGCCCCCCACCAGCTTTTCTTTGTTTTTGGAGAGGAAAGAGTCGATGGAATGGGTTAACATGGTTCTGGGCAAGCTATGGAAGGTTTATAGAGGTGGGATTGAGAATTGGATAATTGGGTTGTTGCAGCCTGTTATTGATAACAACTTGAAGAAGCCTGATTATGTTCAGAGGGTGGAGATCAAGCAATTCTCCTTAGGTGATGAGCCCTTGTCTGTCAGAAATGTCGAGCGTCGCACTTCGCGTCGCGTTAATGATTTGCAGTATGTTTATAAGGCTCTTGTCTTTGTTTCTTTACATGTTTTCACTGATAATGGATTCATTGCCTATGATATTATTAACTATCTTGCCATGATCAATGTGGAGGGTAGCTTTACGCTTGAGGTTAATAGATATCATGGTGATTCAATTATCATCTTCCTTGTTTATCATCTTCATCATCTCCATCCATCATCTTCATCATCCATCCTCAGTTTTTATCATCATCATTATGTCCATCATTTTCATTACAAATTAAAATAAAAAATTAAAAATTAAACAAAATAACCCTAGAGACCACTAGTCTCCATGGGATCCACTGGTTCAGGATCAACATTGTGAAACAAGAGCTTTCTTCACACTCTGCAACTAGTTCTATAAGCGACCACAATATGACCAAGAGCAGAAACAACAAATAACAAAAACGACACAAGCATTCCCCACAACTTCTTCAAATGCAGCCTCTGCCTTGATGGAGAAGACGAAGCCTCAGCTTCAAGTTGAGAATTTACAGTAAAAACACAAGCCTTGATGAAAAGAAGAAGAATCAAAACAACAGAACTCAGTGTTACATTTCCAAGATAAGGTCCTTATGATAGAGCATGAGCTTACACATCAAATATACACCTACTCATCATCATCAAATCAAACAACAATCATCTTATAAACATATACTTGTTAAAAAATAATAATAAATAAGTAAAAGAACATGAAAAAAATTTAAAACATTTGCATTTTGATTTTGTGCTCTTGAATTTTCTTCGGGACACTAAATTTGTCAAAAATAATTAAAAGGATTGATGAATGAAGGATAATCATACATGTGATTATTAGTGATCTAATGATAGAAACAAGAGGAATATTTATCGATGAGCTTTTTATCCCCAAACTGGTCTCCATGTAAAGATGTGAATTCTCTACATCTCCATCAATGGAAACCTAGAAATTCTTGATCTCTCTCAACCCAAGAACAAACTCAAATCAACATCACAAACAACAAATCAATATGTACAAATCATAGCTCAACCCAAGCAAATCACAAAACTACAAACAAAATGAAAAAAATATATATGATCTTTTATGAAAAACTAAATGTCTTTTAGTCTTTTTACACCTTTGACCATTGATCGTTAAGAGTTAACAGTAGCTCTTTAACGGTAGGAGAAATTTGGAATTATATTTTTGGAGTCTTAGGTTGGTTTAATGTTATATGACCAAACTCATTATTTTTGTGTAATTTTCCTAACTTCGAGGAATTTGAGCAATTTACACTTAAATAAACTTAAAATATACAAAACAATAAAGCTTATTCATTTTTTTTTTTTTTAGAGGCAGGCATGAAAATATGGAACCAATCCAAACAATACAACTAGTGGGTGTTCGATTCGGTTTTCATTATCAAATTCAAGGTATTTGGATCCCAACCTAAGAAAACACCATGTTTCATGGATCGGTTTGGTTCTGGGTATCTAGAACCGACCCGATTCGTGAAATAGGAGTACATGCATAATTTTGTTTACCCTTATATATACCCCCAAGCCCTAAAGAGATCGAAGCTAGCCTTATTGTCCCCCTATTCTTTGCACAGCCACCCACACTCCTATAGCACTCCTCTCATCTCACCTTTGACCTCACCGTTGTCGTAATCTTCGCTCGTCACCGTCGCCGTGATGCTATCATTATACATGTGTGCTCTTGAATATCAACCATCGAATCTCCTTTGCTAGGATGTATGATGCTGTATGTGAACGGTTCTGTAATGGGATGTATGCTACCTTTCGTTAATAAATCTTTTGCTAACATGATACAATCGTGCACAGAGATGGTAACATAAGTTGTGAGCTTCTTAACTACAAAACGTTTATCATTAAACCATATCTGCAATATATTTCTTATATATTCATGTGCAATTGTTCTTGGAAAATAACGTACTTACATCATGCAATGTTGAACGACTCTACAATATTGGTGGTTATCATTTCTTATTTTCTTTTTGGATAATGTACTTGTGACCACCTGCTCACTCCAACCTTAACTAAAGTTGCATGTGTTCTTGGATATAATGCCCATATTTCTTCCAATATGTTGTTGCATTCTTCAAACATATAACAGTATACTGCATTGTGAAATGCATTTTCCACATCCGAACGTTTTTTACAATGTTGCTTAAGGTTTTGCCACAAATGGAAAAAACATAGCACGTGTGGAACTTCATAAAAAGTTGTTTTTTGTCCTGTTAGATATACTTTTATGACGATTGGATACAATAAGTAAATCATCTGACACACCAATTGCCTTTCATAACTTTTTTAGAAATCAAGTGAATCTGACTAGTCAGCAAATAGTGATGAGATAAATCATCTTCGACCCATATTTACATGCAGTAAAAAAAATCACCCGTTTACATTTATCTTTCAATTAAGTGATATTAATTGTAACAACCGGTCTTATATAAGATTGAAAACTCTCAATGGAAGCTCTAAGTGCAATGAAGGAATACAAAAACCGGTTGTTTTCATCTCTCTCAATTGCTATCATTGTGCCGAGATTTGATAGTTTTAATATATCAAAGTAGGATGGAAACTGTTGATATGACTTATCTGCTTGTCGATATGCTAGTTTCTTTGCATATTGTAAAGTCTTCTAAGCTTTACTATATAAGTTCTGCACTCTATATTGCTTTAGCATTTCTCCAATCAAACGATTAGATGTGTAAATATCTCTTCCCACCTTTTCCGCATACAATTTTTCAATGACAATAGCCTTTATACTCTTCATATGTGATTTCATGGCTGTCTAATAACATGTGTGTTCTACCATATGCTTTAACACAAACCAAATCGAACAACTCTTTCTGCATCTTGCACGAACTATAAAGCTACAATTTTTATTCTTGCAACCGACCTCAAATCGCTCAGTGTCTGAACGTCTAACCCGACATTCAAACTTGGCTTTCAAAGCATATTCTCCAATAGCTATACTCATTTCTTCTTTACTATTAAAGAATGTACCTTTATACAATATACTACGTTGGTAGACGGTTGATGTAGTGCTTGAAATAGCCTCAATGTCGTCTAGTTCTACACCATAAATAATCAGGTATATGTGTGAAGGATTGTTATGAAATTATAAATATGAAAATCTTATTTTTGGAAACCTCCTTCCTCAAAAACATCATCAAATCGAGTTTCCTCTTCATCATTATCTCTAGTTTGCTCTTCTTCACTATCTCGTGTCCTATCACCATCAGCATTTGTGTCCCAATCTTCACCATCAGTACCATCATTTATATAGTCATCATTAATGTCGTAAATGGAACTTTCTATAAATTTAAATGGGGTGACAGAAATATCAACCTAATTGCTCTCAATACTTGAAGTAAGATAAAAATGACTTTCAACCATACACGGGTTTACAGGTCTATCTGTATTTGTCTCGTCATGTCTTATGTTTGGTATTGAGTCAGTGACAATTGGATGAACAGTATGCTTACTAACTCTAGCTCCAAAATCTCTCGCAATCTTATTGATATAAATCTCTTTAATATCAATAATTTTTATCGCCATCAAACCAACCACACCAAGATCGGACATGATACGTATCTTTTTAACTTGACCATTTGTTATATTTTGTAGTAAATAATACATACAGATTTCCCACATTCTTCTATCAATGTCAGCCGCCCTGTACACAACGTCTACTAATGATGAAAAACTACTATTTTTATGGACCCCACACATGATTGACTCACCCCCAATGTAATTACATTCATTCCACTCTCCATCAAAATTGATTACGATCATCTCTTGAGTCATTCCTATAACATTCAAATTAAATAATATTATTAATAAATTAGTCTCACTTCAATAGGTCAATATTACAAAATACAATCATATAGAATCAAACCTAACACTATAAATTAATACCTAACATCAATAACACAATAAATATCAAAATTATGCTAACACTGTTTAACTTGGTTTTTAAGTGGACCAAAAAACTGGTACCGGTTTTTAACTCTACTAAAAACCTAGTTAAACGTATTGATTGTATACTCACAACACTCTTCGACTAAATATAATTAAATAGAATAAAATATAGTCATATCTAACCTTATATAACACTAAAATTCAATACACAACATTCAAAACACAAAAATATCAAAAACATGAAAAAATTGTTTATTTTGGTTTTTCAGTCACTAAAAAATCGGTCTACTTCTTCAATTGGTTTTTCATACTATGAAAAATCAATTTGTCGATTTTTCAGTCATTAAAAACCGATTTCATCGCAGATTTTATAGAAACGATTAGTCTACCTTACAGATACCATATATCATAATCAAATCATTCTTATAACTTGTTAGTTTGCAATATAAACAAAACAACCTAAAAACTAACTAACAAAAACATATACATTACCTTTAAAACTCAAATTACTTCAAATGGAAGAAGAAACTTCAAAACCTTTAATGGATGAAACTTAAATAGATTAAAAACCTTCAATGGGTAAAGAACCTTCAATGAAGAATCCCTTGTTAGATTGTTTTTCGACTACAATGGTGAATCCAATCTCAAAAACCATGAATGGAGACAAAGGGGGGACCTACAGTTGGGCCAGAGGGGACACGTGGCTCCCTTGAAATTTGAGAAAAAAAACCCATAAGTTTGCCTAACTGTTTGCTTTTTCAAAAAGAAAAAAAAGAAAAGAAAAGAAAAAAATTATCAGCTTGCAAACAGCAGACATGTAAGACGACTGCAGCATGTGAATAATAGACATACAGTACAACTAACAAGGTGAGCAGTATGGACAATAATTAAAAGGTGTAAATTTTATAACTTATCATCATTATAATATTATTTTTTTCAAAAAAATGCTTACATTTCTTTTTAAGGTGAAAAATTGCTTATATTGTTAACTTGCTGAAGTATTTTTGTTCTTTTATTCGAACCACAACTTCTTATTTTCTTTTTTCAATTGTTTATTATGTTTTTTTAACTCTATTATTTATTCTTCCTATTTCTATTATAATTAACTTCATATCTTTATCTAGTTTTCCTTCTTATAATATTTTTACTACTCTTAATTAATTAATATATATATTTTTTAGTTTTTTCATTTTAGTTATCTCTAATATAAGTATTATTTACTTCTACTTTTTATGTGCTACACAAAATCCATTAGCAATTTACAATTTTAATAAGTAGTTTTTTTTTTTTTTTTTCTCTTCATCATTATTTGATATCTTTTTATCTTCACTTTAATATCTTGTCACTTACCAGGTTAGCCTACTAAATTGATTACTTTTTCTTTTAATTTATTTATTTTTTTGACAATTTGAACTTAATAACATCTCATCAAAAAACTCTAAAACCTTAAACTTTAAATTATTGTATTAAAGTTATTCGTGTATTATTATAATTCAATTTTATATTTCAAGATATGAAGGCTCGTCGAGGAAAATTATAACTTGACTTTTTTTTCCATTTTTATTTATTTTAATGAATTCATTTGGATTTTTAGTATAAGACTATTTGTTTTACCTAAATATTATATATGTTTCATTTCATTTAAACTATATAGTGTTATCAAACATTGTTTTACATAAAAACATTATATATTTAGTATGTTCTTAATTTTCGATATTTTTATTACTTTATTCATGTACCCCTCCAAGCAAATTTTCTAGGTTTGCCACTGAATGGAAAAGAAGAAAGAGAGAGGATATTGTTAGGAAGAATAAGACTATTTTCGTAATTTCAAGTTAGGACATTAGGGTGATTTTAACTTAAGGGCATTTTAGTAATCTTAGGTATATAATGAAAATAAATTGTTTGAGAGGTCAAAAACAAAACTTTTTAAAAATCTGGGTAAAAGCAAAAATTTCCTTTTTATTTGGGTAAAAAATATAAATTTTTCAAACAATAAAGTGAAAATAGTAGAGTAGTACAACGAAGGAAGTACCAAAAGAGAGATGAAAAGTTTGGACCAAGGTCAGAGTTTATTATTAGAGTGACGATATTTCCACTCCTGAAAAATTGTTTGTACATCCCTTTGTCATAAATATATATATAATTTTTCTAATTTGTTTTAAAATTCCACTTAAGTTTTGCTTGGTACAACTTCTCAAAGTAGATCTTTCAGAAGTAGATATTTTAACAGTAGATCATTTAAAAATAGATTTTTTAGAAGAAAGTTATTAGTTATTTGACTATCAATTAAAAAAATTAAATTATAGAGTGTTTGGTTAAATTAATTTAAAAGTATTTTAAATTATTAATTTACCAAAAAAACATGAGAAAGATGAGTAGTACATTCATTCTAAAAATATATTGCTTCAACCTCAACCATAAAAAATTAATCAATCATAATAGTAATAAAGAATTTATTGTTCTTTGCCAATTTTTCACTCTTGATTTAATAAGAAATTTTTTTTTCTCTTTTCTCTTTTTTTGTTCACTTATACTAATTGCAGTATATATATATATATATATATCAAAAAAGCAATAATAAAACCAATTGTGGTATATATATATATATATCAATGAACCAATAACAAAAGATTGCAATATCAGCCAAAACAAATTAAAAAAAAAAAAAACTTACTAGTTAAAGAGGAGTTCTAAGATATTTTTATAAATAAAAAATAAAAGAAAGTGGAGGTTATGTATTTATATTTATAAAGAAAATGTAATAGGATTATAATGACATCGAGTTATTAACAAAATAAAATAGAAAGTATTTTAATCTTTTAAAAAAGCTTAAAAAGATCTATTTGGAAAAACTCAAAATTTGAGCTTCTCCAAGTAGACTTTTTTCAACTTTTTTAATTTTTCAAAAGCTCTACTAGGATGTTAACCAAATAATATAAAAAAAAAAAAAAGAAAAATCAAGTAAAACTTTTAGCATTAAAAAAGTATTTTTGATTAGTAGATAAACCGTACCAAGCATACACTTAATATCAAGAATACCATTTTTTTAAAATTTAATTATACAGTATTTTTATAAGTGCTTCCCATTTTATTATGCTATATTTTATAAGGAATGATAGCACATTCCTTATGAAAAGGTTTAAACTTAAACCATCATTGATTATCATATAAAAATTTACTATCTAAAACTAAAATACCTCTAAACTTACCAAATATATTATTCAAAATATGTTGTTAATTAAAATAAAAACTTCATTCTTTGCTTTGAAATAGTCAGTGAATAAAGAAAATTTAAATATATTTTTGAAAGTTTGTATATTACTTGTTACTGATTTTTTCTTTTGATTTATTTCATTAATCCTGTAGTCAAAAACTTGAATTTAAAATAAAAACCCATCATGATCATCATACATTCAAGAACACTTTTATCTTATACTTTTTAGCATATCAAGTTGTAGCTAAGAACCAATCATTCATTTTCTATAATTTTTTTTTTGTCAACCATCATTGAGTAAGTTTAGGGTTTGTGTTGGTTTTTGATATGATAATAAATGATGGTTCAAGTTTAAATCTTTTCTAGAACTATGAACCGGGGACTTTGAAACAAATTTGAAATGATTGGTATTATTTTAAGGATGATTGGTTGGTTTTCTTTGGATTCGAGTTGCATTGTGTTTGTATATATTGGTTGTTGTGATCATCAAGGTTTTATTTTTATTTTGAGAATTTAATCAAATTTTCATTTTGCTAATGCAAGTAGTTGAATGTTTTATTATTCCTTATGAAAAAATTGTATAATAAAATGGGATGTACTTATAAAAATATAGTATAATAAAAGTTTTTAAGAAAAAAGTATTTTTGGTATTAAGTGGAGTTTAAAAACAAATTTGAAAAAAATTAAATTTTTTTATGGCAAAAAGAGTGTACAAATAATTTTTGAGGGATGTAAATATCGCCACTTTTATTATTATAATTTTTTTCCAATGTGAGTAGCTTACACTATCCCATGCAAGACTCCGTCTCTAGTTCTACTATTGGTATATTGCAATTAACATTCATATTCTCAATGCGAAATAGGCATATTGTCAAAAACTACCTTAGATTTAACCTTTTTACATGAGCAAACAACTTTTACAATAATTCATTAGTATATTTTGACTTGACCACTGGAAAGACAAAAATGTCCTTAGTATTGCAACAACAAAATACCTAAATTACCCTCATAGAAGTTAAAATGATTTTCACAATAAAACACTAAAAAAAATAATAACATTAAAAAAAAAAAAAAAAGGAAACAAATGACATCTCACTTGTCCTATTCGAGGAGATCAAAATTAAGTGTAATTTCTTCTTTTGAAAAATTTCATCTCCTTTAGGTTTTTATGAATCCGCCAAGTTGAAACTTATGCATCATTAAATGGTTCTTAGTATTGTATAATGTTGAACTTCTTTGTTTTCAATATATATATTTGTAACTTTCTTTCAAATTGAGAATATTTTTATTTTTACGTATGAAATTGAGAATCTCTATGTTTTACATAAATACAATTTGGAGTTACATTAAGTATTATACTTTTAGAATATTGTAGAAGTACTTGGAATATGGAAACAAAAAGAGGTTTACAAATTACTAATGAATAGAGAGTACCTCTGCACAATTGCATTGTACACCTTCAGCCATGCAAACCTAGCAAATGCATCTCTCTACAAAATTATAAGGGATATTTGTAAAAACCCCCCTGAAAAGTAAAATAATAAGGAAATACCCCCACTTTTTAAAATATTAGGTAAACTACCCCCTACCGTTAAAATCCGTACAAACCGTTAGATATTCCATCCACAATTATTAAAAGTCCAAAATGCCCTCAATTTTGAAAAGTTGATAAGAAAAATATTATGAAAAAACCCCCCTGAAAAGCAAAATAATTGGAAAATACCCCCCAAACTGAGGGTATTTTGGACTTTTAAACAATTGTGGATGAAAATCTCTAACGGTTTGTACGGATTTTAACGGTAGGGGGTAGTTTACCTAATATTTTAAAAAGTGGGGGGTAGTTTACCTAATATTTTAAAAAGTGGGGGTATTTCCTTATTATTTTGTTTTTCAGGGGGTTTTTACAAATATCCCAAATTATAAAGGAGCTTGACTCCATGAAAGATTAAAATGTGACTAGTTGAATGATAAGATTATCTTCAACTATACTAGTTATCCATTATTAATAGCCAAAAAGGTTAATTATGTGATAGCTTATTGACTCTAACCACACTCCATATTTTTAGCTATTTTGAAAAGTTAAATCATTCTAGTCAGATGTAGAGAGCAAAAAAGTCCTAGCTAAACTCTTTTATATTATTTTAATATTTAATTTGTGATAAAACAAATAATTTTTTTTTTTTTTGAAAAAAATAAACTTTCATGAATTTGTACACTTGTTTAGTCAAAATGGAGTGTGATAAGAGTGACTTAATCAAAAGTTTTTAATTAAAATGGTTTTCTTATTATTTTAGCTAAAATTAACTTAGCATCGAGGGAGTTCCCTTGAATATGCTCTAACATGCAAATAACAACTATTAGGTGAAGTGGCACCGTTCTTTTCCTTTCACTTGTAATTTAATTTTCTTTTTCTTCTTATCAGTATGAATACTCAAACTGGAATTATTTCTCCTACTATAAATATATTTGTTTACATCCATTTAAATCTCTTTGATTCTTTCGAGTAAATTATACAAAACAAAGTTTTTAGCAAAATATTATGTTATTTGGTTGCCTACTTTTAAAATAATAGACAGTTTGAAAAAAATTAGAAGAAGGTGTTTGAGACATAAAATAGATTTTTTTAATTAAAAATAACGTTTTAAAATTTTATGAATATAATAATGGCATTTTAAGTTTCCTACAAAAAAAAAAAGGCATTTAAATTATAATATATTTCCTTTTAATAATTCTAAAATGCGCTTATTGGAGTAGTACTAAATTTAGAGTGTTTGTGGTATGGTTGCTTTTTCAAGTAAAGTTTTAACAAAATAGAGTTTTAATAAAAAATTTAATGTTTAATTACATATTTTTTAAATAATAGATGATTTGAGAGTTTAATAAAAAAAAAGTGTTTGAAAAAAATAAAATAGAGTTTTGAACTTTGGAATGTATATCTTAAATTTGTTAATTTAATATATAATAAGGGTATTTAAGAAATTTTATGTCCTATAAAAGACCTCAAAATGAGCTTATCACCTTGTAAACATAAAAGAGTATTTTAAGTGTTAAGTTAATGTAAAAATTTACCTTATCTCCTTATTCCTAGAATGAACTTAGAGTTATTATACTTGAAAAGATATAATTCTCTAATTAAAGGAATAATTTTACTAGCCCTAATTTTTTTTTTATTGAAATCGATTAGTTATTTGACTCTGTCAAATTTTTTCATCATTGCTTAGCCAAACCTAGCAAATGCATCTTTTTACAAAATTATAAAGGAGCTTGACTCCATGAAAGATTGGAAGGTGATACAAAGATAAATACCTTCTACTTGAAACAAGGTTGGAGGAGGCATCCGGGTAGTGAGATGGGTGGGTTGAGAGTTAAAATTATATAATGTTAGGGTTTAAGAAAGGTATGTGAAAATACACTTATACCCTCTATATAAAGGCTATTGGAGATAAGGATAAATTACTTGTTAAACCATCCAAGATATGCCTAACTATAGTAGGAAACAATTTTAACCCTTGCCCAGCCATTAGCAACCTCGAACCAGTAAGTGAATGGACTTCAAGTCCTTTTTAGCCATACCAATATGAATTCTTTCACTACCGTCATCGTTGTAAATTCCTTTTTCACCATTTTTGCCTTTTGTCATAGAAGATGGAAAAATTCAAAATTGTTTGGTCGAAGAAGACGTAGGGGAGACCTCTTCCAATTGGAGTAGATCTTGCATGACAATCTCTCTTGGATGGAGGAGATCATTAAGATCTCCTCCTTTAGAGCAAATTTCTTCCAAATATTTATTATTCATGCATTAACCTTTTTACCCTTGGTACCATGTGACAGACCCCTCTCCTTATTAGGCCTGTCAGTCGCCTCATGGTAGCCTTCCAGCGGATATCTAATCCAACTGAAAAGTTTCCATAAAGCTACACCGTTTACTTTTCAAAACTTTCTTTTAATGCGGAAAACATGGAGAAATTTTGTTTCTTTTCTTTTTATTTCAAACATTTATAAAACGAATTTATAAAAATTTGGGCAGCATAACAGCTGTTTTTTGAACATGCTACCCTGCAAATTTCAAAAATTAACACTTCTATGATAAACAGTTCTTTACTACTGGGCCTTAGGCCCTCAAATCGTTTTCCACAATTCAACCACAAGCATTTTTCAAGTTGAAATCCATAAATATACTTCATTTTCAGATAACATAAATATATAATTTCATTTGCCAAAAAAGTTAATTTTATATATACAAAATGCTACATACAACTCAAAAGATAATTTATAAATATATTCATTAAAAGTTGCATGTAATGCATGACATACACTTTCAAATATAAACCTATGCAATGATTATCTTTGCATCAGGTCACCTACACGTCCAATGGAGCCTCTTTTGGTTGACGGCTCATACCTGCACCTGGGGAGGATTTTTCAAAAACACATAGAAAGAACGGCGAGTATAAAACTCAGTGAATGGATAGCTGGTTCAACTAAAATATCATTTTCTAAAATGTATATATCCTCTTAAAATAATTTGTAAACTAATAATTTTCTTATAATTTTATTAAAATTACAAAACTAATTAATTCTTATGAATTTTTTTTATTTTTCAAAATTGAAAATAAATTTTTAATTTAATAACTTCACGTTTATTGACGTGCTTTTCTCTTTCATCTCGCCAAAGGCAACCCAGGGAAGTTTAGCCCTATTGTGACGGAATTTCTCATCACCACTAGAGCTCGAGAATGCTACCATATGTAGTCGCAGATGTGAAAAACTCTTAAGGTCGTGATTCCCCTCCCAATATCAAACAGATCTACACTACCATATACGTGCAGAAGGCGACTCACAGACTCAACTCAACCCCCCAAGCTAGTAACTATCCCAACCATCTTGCCATACATGCAATGGTACTACAGCTGGGTATATTGGGGATTAGGGTAAACCAAAGGCATCTAAAATTCTTCCAAATACTTGTAACTTTCTTTTCTAATATCAACTTTATAATCGAAAATACTTTCAAAATATCTTATCAACTTAATTTCATGCATGAAGCTTACTAATTTACTTTGCTTAAAAATAAATACAATTACAATATAAATTCAAGAAATATACATGCATAATAAAACTTTTAAATATGATAAAATTTAATTAAACTTAATAGCTTGTAATAATGTCAATAACATTTCATCAAAATAACTCAATAAAATAAAATCACTCACAATTTACTTTCAACTACTCCAGCACTCCTTCAAAACCTTCTTTTGATTCTTTTTGCTTCCAAATCCTATAATCACATTCCACCATCAACTTTACATTTAAAAACTCGTTCAATAATTCAACCATTCACTCACATAAATCTTCAACATAATAAATGCTAACCAATTACTTAATTTACCATTCAACCTATTTACTCAATAATTTCACAACTCCATCAAATTTCCAGCCAATACTCTCACATCCATTTCAATTCATTTCTTTGGCACCAAAGTATTCAAACACATCCTAAACACCATCAAAATACTTTAAAAAGGATTGGGTAATAAATTTACACCCATTCTAAACTTGAACCAACTTAATCACCCAAACTTTGCAATTTCATTATTCTTCCACTTCTTTGATACCAATCAATTCATTTTCATCCCCAAACCTTATACAACTCCTTCAAACATTAAAATCAACTTAAACACATGCAAAAGCACAATGATCCATACACTAATATACATATCCAATAATTTAATCACTTGATTTTTCTTTTCAAATTTCATCTTAAATTACTCTAATATCACCTATAAATTCATCCAAAAACTAAAATGCAACCAATTACCTAATCTTTTCCAAATTCATCACATACTAGTATATGACAAACTTCATCCATACTCTTCATTTCAAGCTAAATAATGACACCCAAAAGCATCAACAATTCATCAATTTATCAACTACAACCTTAAACTAAAAAATCAATCAAATTTCATCAACTCAAGATATCAAACCCTAACCTTACCTTTCAAAAATCTTGATCCAAAGCTTCTTGATGAGTTCTTTCCTTTCCAAGCTCAATTTGATGATTATCTAACTCTCTTAAACCCATAAATCCATCAAAGAACTCATTAAATCAACAATCCATAAAAACCCATCAACTAGTTCATAAATCAACTCACTAACCTTCCATCTCTTCACTTTGTTTTCTTGAAATATCTTGATAAACTAGAGAGAGAAGGATGGATGAGCACCTTGGGGACTTCCTCTTCTTCTTCTCCTTCTTCTTTCACGGCCAGATTTTTTCTTCCTTCACGGTTGCAGATTTTTTCTTCCTTCACGGTTGCAGATTTTTTTTTCTTCCTCTCGATTTTAGCTTGTCACGATTCTGCTTCTTTCTTCATGTCTGCTCTTTGTTTCAGCTGAATGGATCTCTTGCTTCACTCATCTCACACTTCACTTTATATACTTGACCTTAGAAAAGTCTAAATTGCCCTTGGAATGACTTTAAAATCACACCAATACCATTAGTTATAAATTAAATCATTTAATTGGTCCAACAATGCAATCCAATTAATCCACCAATCAACTCCATCCAAGTTAGTTTCAATTCAACTAATTACACTTCTTTTTGACTTAATTGTGTCAACACATCATTGGTCCATTCTAATTCACAAGGATTGTGCTTCTTTGATGATTATTCTTTCATGTGTTTCTTTAATAATTCTTAAACTTAAAATTTAATCCTTATTTAACACTAATAAATTTCAAAAATATTCCATGGTCATCCTATCATCAAATTGACCATGCAGTACTCTAATTGGGTGTCTTAACCTTCAATCCCATGCTTTGAAAAAAATTCCATTGGTTTTGAACTCATTAATTTCATAACGTTTCCATTGAAGGTATTTTTATAGATAAATATTCGGAACCCTTAAAATCCACATAAATGGACTCATTTTTGCTCCATTTCAGTTTCTAATAACTCTAATTCCTATTCCGAAGTTTATGATGTTTGGGGTCCGTTTTTCAAAAATCAATATTCACACGCATACTATTCATCCAGAAATACTATTCATTCGAAAATACTATTTACCGAAAAAATTTTTATCTCACAAAACTTGAGAAAATTTTCTGTTTGCTAGAAATCACTATTCATTCAAAAATATTATTCACATAAAAATACTATTCATCCGAAAATACTATTTATCCGGAAAATACTATTTCTCTTAGGGAAATAAAATTATGAGTTTTACACCATGTATTTAATGGGAGACCACTAATGACACTCCAACGATAGCAGATATTTGTATCGAGTTTTTGGAATCTTAGGGGAGATTTGTGTTATTAGGGCCAAACCTATCATATTGTTGTAATTCATTAAACGTTAGGAGAATTTATGTAATTTTGCCCTAATTCACATTTTCCATAAAATCCATTTCTATAAAAATTTTGATGGAGTTTCTCCTATTTATATAGTTTCTCAAAAATATATTTCACTTGCATTTACGGTGTTCAAAGCCTACAAATATCATTTATCACAATTAAAGACTCTGACTCTCCATAAAAATATCTACTAAATATTTTGGATCACCATAAATAGAACACCAAGTGTATCAATTTTCAAATTTATGACATTAATAAGAGAAAATTATAATAACTCCCCTAACCTCATATGAAATTGCATTGCACCTTGAAATATTGGTTTAATTGCATTGACATCCCATCAAATCATTGACTAAAGATTAATCGATGTTAAGTCAGTGATGGTAGAAGGGCAATATAATCCTTTCATATCAAAACAGTTGTCTATCAAAAATTAAAGAATAAATAAACTTTCATCCAATTAGATTAAGCCATATCAACCCTAAATCTATTACATAAAAATTAAACAAAGGGTAAATTGCACAAATTTTCTAGGGTTTGATGAAATTACATAAATATGGTATGTTTAGCCTAATTACATGAAACCTACTAGAGCTTTCAAAAATCAAACACAACTATCTCCTATCACATTAATCAACTACTATTAAATCAACATTATCTAGGGTGAAATGGTCCATCCATACATCATTAATATTTAATAATAAATTTATATAAAATTAATTAAAATATAAAGATAATTAAAAAAACATAAAAAAAAAAATTATTTTTTTATCATCTTCTATATTCACCATCATCATCTTCCTTCTTCATCATTTTCCACATCCATTATCATCTTCCTTCTTTATCATCTTCATCATCTCCATCCATCATTTTCATCATCCAACCTCGGTGTTCATCATCATCATTATCTCCATCATTTCCATTACAAATAAAATATAAAAATTAAAAATAAAATAAAATAACGCTAGAGACCACTAGTCTCCATGGGGTCCATTCGTTCAAGGTCAACATTGTGAAACAAGAGCTTTCTTCACGCTCTGCAACTAGTTCTATAAGCGACCACAGTATGACCAAGAGTAGAAACAACAAATAACAAAAACAACACAAGCATTCCCCATAACTTCTTCAAATGCAGCCTTTGCCTTGATGGAGAATACGAAACCTCAGCTTCAAGTTGAGAATTTATAGTAAAAACACAAGCCTTGATGAAAAGAAGAAGAATCAAAACAACAGAATTCAGTGTTACATTTCCAAGATAAGGTCCTTATGATAAAGCAGGAGCTTACACATCAAATATACACCTACTCATCATCATCAAATCAAACAACAATCATCTTATAAACATATATTTGTTAAACAATGATAATAAATAAATAAAAGAACATGAAAACAATTTAAAACATTTGCATTTTGATTTTGTGTTCTTGAATTTTCTTCGTAACACTAAATTTGTCAAAAATAATTGAAAAGATTGATGAATGAAGGATAATCATACATGTGATTATTAGTGATCTAATGGTAGAAATGAGAAGAATATTTGTCAATGAGCTCTTTATCCCCAAACTGGTCTCTATGTAAAGGCTTGAATTCTTTGCGTCTCCATCAATGGAAATCTAGAAATTCTTGATCTCTCTCAACCCAAGAACAAACTCAAATCAACATCACAAACAACAAATCAATATGTACATATCATAGCTCAACTCAAGCAAATCACAAAACTACAAACAAAATGAAAAAAAAGGGTTTTGATGAAAAATAACCTTTTTTGAATGACCCTGTTGAGAAATAACCTTTCAGTTGTGAGGTTGTTCAGATGAGTATAATGTTGGACAAAAATACCCCTGATTAGGCAGTCAAATACAAGTCTGGCACCCTTTTGACCCCACCAAACCAGTAAGTGTCGCTATCCATTCCCAATTATTGCTGTTGAAAGTCGGTTAAGGAAGCAAGCAACCGTCGCAACTAACCGTCGGACGTAAAGCCATCAGCGTTGCACATCCCCTGCACAGAAAGTCATAAATCTTGAACAATGTTCGTTGTTGGAGGGTCGTTGTCAATATCGAAGGAAGCACATAAATCCGTAGGTGAAACTAGTGAATCGGACCGGCGCTGGGCGCACCCATCACCGACGCAGCACCTGACGTGGACCCACTGGCTGTAACTCTCTCTACGCACCGTATCACGTAGACACACCACTGTCGCTCCTGCACACCGTCGCTCCTACACCCACCAGCGGCCTAACAACAGCATTGAAGAAAGGAAACACAACGGTGCCACTGTCGTTCTCTATCAAGGTAAGTACGTCTTTTATGTTCTTCTGTGTGTAGGAAACCCTCACATACTGACCTGACATCTGCTGCACCCACCAGCAGCAGAAAGTAGTTGAAGAAGGAAAAGAGGGAAGAAGAAGCAAATCAAGGTGAAGGCAGAGGAGGGAAAAAGTTGAAGCAAGAAGCAGGAAGTCATAGAAAAAATTGCAAAGTAAGAAATATTGAGTCTGGGGTTTATTGCATTATATTGGTAGTTGTATGTTTGTGCATAAACTGTGTGATGTTGTTATGAATATTGACATTATGCTATTGAATTTTATAAATGATTCCATTTATTGTTTATGGGTAGTGTTTGTTGATTGAATTTCAAGGTATGGGGTTGTTAGATAAATCATTGGGGTTGTGAAATGGTAGTAGATTATGTGGTTGTATGTTACTGCATAAACTGTGTGATGTTATCATTATTGACAATCTGTTTTTGACTTTTATAAACGAGTAGATTTCTCGTTTAGGGGTAGTGTCAATTGCTTGATTGAATTTCAAGATATGGAGTTGTTGGATAAATCATTGAGATTGTCATGGTTTATTGTAGTAGATTATGTAGTTGTATGTTAGTGCATAAACTGTATGATGTTGTTAGCATAATTGACATTCTATTTGTGAATTTTATAAACGATTCCATTTATAGTTTATGGGTAGTGTTAACGTCGATTGATTTTCAAGGTATTGAGTTGTTGGATTATTCATTGGGGTTATGATGGTTTACAATTTGGTTTAGTTCCCAACATTGGGGTTTGGATTTTTAACTTGCAGGTGGGTATTCGCAACCACCAGGGTGGGGGAGTACCAATTAGGAAGTTTGGAATCCCAACTTGGAGGTCATTTTTCTCAACATGTTGGTAGGGAATTGGAATTCCCTACCAACACGTTGGGAATCCCTACCTCCAGGTTGTGATTTCCTTAAATATTTTTCTGGTTGAAACCCAACGTGGTTAAGAATACCAACTGTAAGGTGAGGAATCATGACCTGACAGTTGGAATTTCGAATCCAGTCATTGGTAGTTTCCGACACTACAGGTTTGGTAATGGCAGCTTACAGGTTGGGATTCCCAACGTTTGTGTTGGGATTTTGGAAATGGGAATGGGGATTCTTAGTCATGCATTTGGAATTCCAAACGTCATGGTAGGGATAATCCTAACCTAAGTGTTGGGATCCAAATCTGAGAGTTGTGATCAAAACTGTCTGGTTGGGATCCCAACCTTAGAGTTCGGATCTCAATAAAGTTGTGATATAGCCTAATCCTAACCAAAGAGTTGGGATTCCAACCTGAGAGTTGGGATCCAAACTTTGAGGTTGGGATCCCAACCTTATAGTTGGGAGCACAATCATGTTGAGATATCTATTAATCCCAACCTAAGAGTTGGGATCCAAACCTGAGCGCTATGATCCAAACCTTTGAGTTGAGATCCTAACCTAAGAGTTGGGAGCGTAATCATGTTGAGATATCTACTAATCCTAACCTTAGAGTTGGGATCGAAACCTGGGAGTTGTGATCCAAATCTCCGAGTTGGGATCCTAACCAAAGAGTTGGGAGTGCAATCAGGTTGGGAATTCTGGTAATCCCAACCTCAGAGTTGGGTTCCCAACTCAGAGGTTGTGATCCCAACCTCGGAGTTGGGATCGCAACCTTAGAGTTGGGATATCTACCAAATCCCGAAAGTACACACAAAAAAACGATTCTATGGCCATTTGGTATGTCGGGAATCCAATCTTTGCAATAAAGAATGTCAACGTAGAGGTTATTTGGTTGGTAGTTAGATTTTTGTTATGGTTCCTTTATATATGCATAGATTAGGTGAAATTTGGGCTTCTTTACTGCTGTGACAGACGTGTGCAAGTGGTAATAGTGTACCAAATTTCCTTGATATCAGCATAATTCTGTGATAGACATTGAAATTGTACCCGTATCTTATATGTTATGTTAGAGGTGAATAGTGAAATGGGGTTGATGTTATTAACACTGTTTTCTGTTGTAACTGCAGGTTCCTACAAACATGGATGGTGCTATTACGTGCAAGATCACAGACGTACAACATTTTAGTTTGAAAGTTACATGCTTCTCTAAGCTGGGAGCCATAAAAGTTATAGCTGACAAGTTAAGTGACGTGCAATTGGACATGTTCAGCAGGTCTTGCTTCGGTAAACTGTTTAAGATGAATGAGCTTAAGTTTGCTGGTCAGTTAGTGCATAACTTGCTTCTACGACAAGTGGAATGTGATGATTCTGCTGAGCTATGGTTTGCCCTTCCCAACGATAGTGTCATTCGGTTCTCCATGCAAGAATTTGGACTCATCATAGGGCTTGATTGTGGGCCATACCCAAAAGACTGGTCAAGTGAGGACTGTACAACCGTTGAGCCGTTTAGCTACAGAATGTTTAATGGTAGCAGCAAGGTTTCGAACAAAAGTCTAGATGCTACTTTTAGGAGTGCTTCTTTGGACAATGATGAGGACATTATCAAACTTGCGTTACTGTACTTCTTAGAGATGGTGTTACTTCATAAGGATCCTAAGAACCATATTAGAAGGGAGCATATTCAATTGTTGGATTATATGAATGCCTTCAACCAATACCTATGGGGTCGTTGCTGCTATGAGATGACATTGAAAATGGCTACCAATGTGGGTAAGCGCAATAAAGGCCACAACTACAAGGCAGACAGTGCATTCTATTCTTTGTCTGGATTCCCATATGCATTTCAGGTACATGTTCTATCGTTTTGGTTTGTTTTGGTTACTAATGGTTGGTTCATTTGACAATGAGATTTGATGGTTTTTTGTGCACTAATAGATATGGGCATGTGAAGCAATTCCTTTGATTGGTCAACATATTGCATTGAAATACAGTAATATGCTGCCCCGAATTGTAAGTTGGAGTTCTATTGCAATCCCAAAATCAGGAGAAATAGTCACGTTGTTGCATCGCTCCGATGTATGTACCTGAAATCGTTAACTAATTACACACCCTACGTTGTAGTTCATGTTTTCACTCATTTTTGCTTTGATTTCATGGCAGCTTGAAGCCCACCCAACGTTGGAGGCGACGGTTGTAGAGGAAAAGAAGGATTATTGCAAGTATTTCATGAGGGAGGAGGATGGTCCACCTAAGGGGTGTCCTGATAGAGGCAGTGTTCGTGCATTTCTGAAGTCGCAGCCTGCTGGAAGAGGACCGTCTGCTTAGGTACAGGTGTTGTTAATTCCCTTTTTGGCTTTACTTATTGTACTTTGAGTTGTCCATGTAAGCGTCACCTGCTGATTTGTCTTCAGGGTGCAAAGGATAGCAGTAAGGCGGCAAGTGGTCAACTACAAGCCATCGAGAAACAGCTGCAGCAGTTTTAGCAAGAAACAAGGAAAACACAATGCCACACAAACAAGAAAATAGAAAAGACAATGCAGCTCTATTAGAGGAAACAAAGAAGAAGGTGGAGAACATTATGGACTTTTTAATGAGAAGCACTGCTGTTCCTACAGAACAGCAGCCACCTGCTACGAAGGTAGACATGAAAATAAGTTGATGGTAGCGTAGCTTACAAACGTCCATAAACATCTACTTATATCGTTTGAAATTTGCACTGCAGGACAAGGACGACTTACGTGCTGAAACCAACGAAGACAATAGTGGGTTGCAAGGAGAACTACCGGTTGGAGACGATACGAGTGGAAACGGTTTGTACCATCGGGAAGTGGACAATATTGGTCTGAGACAGCTGGTGAACCCTATAGTGCTATCTTAAGCATGGCAAGCATCGCCCTTTATTGGTTCGAATGCTTCTGTGAAGATAATACCAGAAACTGAACTTGACGAACATCTGCGGGAAAAAGTTATGGACACGAGGTTTAATAAGCGGGCAGAGGGCAGTGTGGAAGTCACACATGCAGCAGTAGACACTTCCCGAAGGAAAATTAAATTTGACCTAGCTACAACCGATGTTACACAAATGCAACCAATTGTTGGGTCACCTTCGATAGGTTCAGATGTTAGTATGAAGATCATACCAAAATACAAATATGTGAAGCAGAAGCGAAAAAAAGGTCCACAAATATCATCTCCATTTGAGGAAATCGAACTTGGTACAAGAAAGCGCACCAAATTCGAACCATTTCGTAAGTCGTCTGATAGTGAACTTATAGCATTTAAAGCATGGCAGGACGAACATGTGCCGAATGAGTTGTATGTTTCCATGTCCTTTTACCTTAATTGTTATTGTCTTTCAATTGCATTCAAATGTTCAAATATAATAAGTTTTCAGTCACTTGTATTTCGCTTGCAGACCAACCATTCGATTGCCAACTGGGGACTACAATCGGTAATGGTTTAAGGACTTGTCGAAAGTCGATGTGTGGTTGTCTGATTCGATTCGTATAATCAATATCGATAGTTGGTATTTCATACATATATATATATCATAGTTTTAATGTTTACATTTTATTACTATGTAGCATATGGATGTAGCTTTCTGTTTTATCCGATGGAAGGCGATGAGATGCCCTACTAGTAAGATGGAAGCATTCACCACCATAGATATTTTGTTTGGGGTAAGTATATTTTTTGTGGTACGGTAACCTCAGTTGTAGTTTACCACCATCCTGTTTCTTACTGACTGTTTTTGTTTTTGGGTTTAATATATGCAGCAACATTTAATAAGTAAATGGGAGGCTTATACAAAGAAAAAACCTTTATGGGAGGACGATGACATGTGCATACGATATGCAAGGGGGGAGGTGTCTGGCAGCAGAAATGATTCGAGGGAGGTAGCCTGTCGTCCATGGACTGGACTAACCACGGTACCATACTGAATTTTTTGTAATGCACCCTCTTATTGTAGGTTATGTTACCTACCTAAACTGAATGGTGGTTTGTTTTATGGTTTGTCCTCTCTGTAGCTGTACATGTCATTCAATTACAGGGGTGTACATTGGGTCCTCGTCAAAGTTCACTTTAGGAAGTGAACCATTACACTGTATGACTCACTAGGCACCTACGTTCGCAATTACAAATAGTTTCTACAGCCCATACAAACACTTTTGCCGTAGCTCCTTCAGAAGACTGATCACTATCAGGCAGATTCGCGTATGACTGCAGACTGGTATATGAAGGACGGATGGACCATGTCACGCTGCACCGACACACCACAACAAGAATCAGGGTAAGCTCGGTATTACCATAGGCAGCTGTTTCCGTTACAAAAATATTTAAAGGTACGTCATGTGCTAACTAGTTTTTTGTCAATGTTATGTAGTAGTGGTGATTGTGGAATATTTGTTATCAAGTTGGCTGAACACATGGCAAACGGAATGGCGGTGAACTCATTCGACAAATTTGACATACAACATTTCCGGAAGCAGCTAGCTGTGGAGCTCTGGAATTGGTCTCGTCAGTTACATGGGGGTACTAATTTTATTTTCGCTTATGACAATGTTGTTCATTGATGCAATTGGATACGGATGCAATTTGTTACAGTCCAACATAATGTTTAATCAACGTTCCATCTTCATGTGTTGAGCAGGTTAGTTCTGTAGTCACTAAGGCTGATAGCGAGAATTTTGTGCAGTTGAATTTACAAAACATGCCTACCATTTGGTCACATCGCTCGTTCAACAGGTTGACAGTGCAGCTTCATATGTTTTTGCTACTGCAGGTCTTTATGTTCTTGTGTTTATGGTCTGTACACGTTACAAAATACAGTGTTTGACAAAGAAGCGCAGGAAATAGTGGAAATGGTGGCTGTTTGAAATTTATGTTGTGAATAACGGTTGATGTGCACATATATGAATTTTGTCTTTTTTTTTGTGAGTTTGTTATGTTAATAATGAGCGGAGCCATTTTATAGCTTATGCCTTATTAATCTTGACTGTGTATGTTTGATGAAGTACCTGTAAACTAACCAAAATGGGGAGGTGGTGTTGAAACTGAATGGTGTTGCTGGCTTGCTAACAGTAAAACACAGCTACTTCGACAGGTGTGCCTCACCTTAAGATCTGGATGTATGACATACGAATGAAGAGGAAATGTGCTGATGAAATCCCGTTTTGTGTACATATGCGGGCAAGGGAGAAAGAAAACATCCATATCGAATACGTAGGGTGCTAGTACTGCTTTCGCCAAATATATGGCCATTTTTTGGTTGCGAAAGATGCCTTGTAGTCGCCAGTTATAGTTAACCAAATTTTATTTTATTTTTTGTTATGAAAGCAAGATGGGGAATGAGGCTTAAACTGAACCATATAAGGTGCAGAGGCATGTAATGAGTAGGTTAGTTTTGGTAGTTGCTGTTGTTGTTTGCTTTTTATCATTGGTATCTGTTAAAACTGTGCCAACTATGCTGTTGCTGTTGAACTGATTGTGCTTATTTAATTTTTGGCTAGAAGTTGTCAAGAATTTTCATGTATCTATGATTCAGGTTGTGGTCCTTTTGTTTCTTAAGATAGTTTGTTGTTTTCTATATTTCTCTTTAATGTTTGTCATTATCTGACTCCGTTCGTGCAACTTTGCTTTTCTTTATTGTTAATGAAATCATATGCCATTATCTTTTCTTGCTATTCTTTCACACTATCTTATTTGATTGATAGATAAATGTTTTTTGTTTGACTTCAGTCATAAGCAAAAATGTCTTGAAGATATGATAGTCGTACCACAATTTTCTGCCCTGAAGGCCGTCTATACCAAGTTGAGTATGCAATATAAGCCATTGACAATGCTAGTAGTGCTATTGGACTATTATCGAAAGATGGAGTTGTCTTGGTTGGTGAAAAGAAGGTTACTTTCAAACTCCTACAGACCTTCACTTCCACAGATAAGATGTACAAGATTGATGATCATGTTGCTTGTGCATTGGCTGGAATAATGTCTGATGCCAACATACTTAGAAACACTGCAAGGGTCCAAGCCCAGCGTTATACATATGCATACCAAGAGCCTATGGCTGTTGAGCAGCTAGTTCAGTCTATCTGTGATACAATGCAAGGTCACACACAATTTGAGGGTGTCCATCCTTTTGGTCAAACATTTCTATTTACAGGATGGGATAAAAAATATTAAGATCATCTGTACATGAGTGACCTTAGTGGAAACTATGGTGGTTGGAAAGCTGTAGCAATTGGTGCAAATAACCAGGCTGCACAGTCATCGCTGAAACAGGACTACCAGGATGCTATCACTAGCAAATAAGCGGTCGAGCTTTCTTTGAAGGTGCTTAGCAAAACCATTGATAGCACCAGGCTTACTTCAGATAAACACGAACTAGTTGAGGTTTTCCTTACACCAGGAGGCAAAGTGAAGTACCAAGTTTGCTCACCAGAGTCTCTTAATAAGTTGTTGGTGAAATATGGAGTTACCCAACAAGCTGCTGAGTCTTCCTAAGCTCCTAACGATTTCTTCTAGTTACTTTCAATTTCAGACCAATATGGACTACTGTATATTTGTCATGCTTTGATTGTAGAATGCGTTCAATGATCCGGATCTTGGTGGTCAACATTCGGATATTAATGATGTTTGTTGCTAATTGACTTATTGATTATCCTTTTTTCCTGTTCTTTATTTTGTTAAAGATGAATGTGATGCATTCAATTTAAGAATTTTTAGATTGATTTAGCAAGAGAAAATACTTTTATGGTTTTGTACAGACGTCTATGTAGGTCTAAGAATTTTGTTGATTTTTATCTTAATATTAGCGCAAATTTTATAGGAGAACATTATAGAGAAGAATATGTTTGGTTCACGATTCAAAGAAATAATTGTGCAGAAAGCATGTGTTAATTTCATGTAACACGTATTTAATTTCAATTGAAAATGTTAGGTATAAACTCAGTCGTCAAGTACTTCGCCAAGCTGTAAAACATTTTTTAGATACTTGCAAATTAAGAATATAATTCAAGTTATTGTATCAGCGTTGTTGAAAATTGTTTGAAAGTCAGAAATCAAACACCAACTAAATGCTAAGATATTTGTTTCTGGATACGGACTAATTTATAATGTAGCTTGGTGATCTAAAATTATTAGTTTAGTCATCTATATTATCATTAACACTACCCAAACAGTGCAACAAATATTAAGATCTCCATTTTACTCTTGACTAAATTTGTTACAATTATCTTTTGTTTGTTTAAAAAATAAAATTCTTGCATATTGTACTAGTCGGCGAGTAGGTCTGACTATTCAACACCACACAGTCGGTGGGGTTCCGTCAACTCAAGAACCCCTAAATTAGGGGTTTGAGTAGTCGCCTACTAAGCCTAACTCGATCAACTAGGCGAGTACTTGACCTATGAAATGTTGGAAATACAGACATGCAACTCCTGCATACCTGCAGCTTGTAGTGGTTAGATGAAATCCTTTTTTAGTTGCTTCAAAATATTAGATATGAACAAATGTGAAGGATTTCATCATTAAAACACTACATTCTAACATGATGTTAATTTAATAACGTTATTCAATTATTAATATGATGACATTGTGAAAAAATATTAATTATCAATCCGTCATCGGATGTATCGATACACCTATACCCCCTATTTGATTGCTAAAATGCTAGTGGTTGTTTTTGTTCATAAATATTTATACATTCAATATTATTTATGTTTATGACAAAAAGGTTTTATGATGTAAATTTAAACTTTGTCACATACTTAGATAGTTCTAAATTGCTTTTACAAAAAATATTTTTATTCGCTAACATTGCCACATTGTTTCGTCTAGCCTCCGAATTCCGTAATTTAAGATAATTCATTCTTTAGCATGTGTGTTTCATAGGATGAACCGTTTTGTTAGTTAATGTGTTGTAGGAAGCCAAAATTGGGAGAAGTAAACATCAATATATTGCCCATAAATTAATCTTGTCGGTTATTCTTGTAATTATATGACTTTATGACAAGGAATCAATGAGAAATAAATTATAATATGATGAAATTCTTCTGCATCAACATCAACAATAATGTTTTCTGTTTATATACCTGGACATGTGTATACATGATGTACAACATTAATCCATGCCATATATGGACTGAACTTTCATCAAAGGGAACGCAGTAAATCTATGATTTTCTGATTCGTCCACCATTTCCTTTTAATATGAGGATGGAAAACAGTCAAGCACTTGGTCGTTTATTCATGGATTGATACTGCAGATGTAAGTAAATTAATGTGAAGGGAGCAGGTGAAAAGAAAATGATATGAACATATAATTCACTAAATTTTGCAGACCATTGGTCATAAAAGTTTAATTATAATTTAAGTACAATCTCTAATGTCCACCTAGTGCCAACAATCACGTGAACATAAAAGCACACAAGGGTTACCACTAACTCAGGAAGGTTGTCCATTTCTCGAGGGCAGCATTAGGAAAGCAACTAGCTTATAGATCAGAGATATTTCAAAATTACAGTGGTATTAGATTTTGCCAAATCCCCCAAGCTCCTTCTCTATCACGCGATTGTCAGTTATTAGCTTTATTGCATCAAGAACAATTAACATACAAGTACAAGTTATACCAGTACTGTTAGCTACAAATACAAAGACACGAATCATCAATAAAAAAAAATTTGATATAATACACAAACGAAAATGTATATCACATGAATCATGCTTAGTGTATAAATATATCTAATATATTGATGTATATCAGAATACCAATCAGCATTCACGTTCCGCAGGTAAACATTTCCTAAGCTGTTAATTAGCATTCAGTATGAACATTTCAACTTTTTTGGAGTCATGCTCATCATCAATGACAACCACACAACATTTAATAAATCAAGATTGCTAACAGCATATTGCACTATGATGGCAACAGCATTCACGTGTACAATATTGATATCATATGAATATGGTCAAAAAAATTGTTAGTTATTATGTTTATCTACATGTGCAAAATACAATAACAGTAACAGTGAATCTACCCAAGCAGTTAGACATGAACAACACAATTTTGCAAGGTCAGGTAACAGACAATCCCAAACAGATGGATTTCAGGATATTCATATTTTACCTGGTATGTTTCTGTTGGTTTTTATGTCCATGGGTCTGCACATGATTGCTACTGAAATGCCGAAGTGTAGTAGATGTGATAATATATTTTTGCGTTAAATTTAGGCTGTCTGAACAACTCCTACAACAGTCAGCCTCGGTGAAACAAACTCATACCTGAGTTTGTTCAGGATGATATCCAAATTGCATTTCATGTTACCACCAAAACACAAGCCGGTTAGATAACGGGAAAAACAAATACTAAAAAAAAAATTACAGTAAAGTTTATAGTATCATAATGGAGTTCCTCTCTTATAACGTAAATACGGTAGCCCATTACCATGATAGTACCTTATCTTACCGGAATTGGTGCCCTACACTTTTGTCGGTTGTGTCAGAAGCCACCACATCTACTGCACTTTGATTGCTTTTTACCTTCACCTTTCGAAGGTTTTCTTGTTGTACTAGGTCGTCCACAAGGCTTAAGACCTTCAGGTGGTAGGACAAGAGGAACGTCAACACATTCGGGCCAAATCCACTCATCTTTCGACCCAACTGGATTAATGGAAGCTGCATATGCTACTGCTAATGTTTCAGTTCTATAGTACGCAGCATAGTAGTCATAACAAGATAAGCGCTAACTACTACAGGCTGCTAGTGCATGTGCACATGACAGTTAGTCCATCTGGAATTTTTTGCAATCACACGTTCTATTCTGTAGGTTCACAACTGGGTTCACAACTCCATCGATGACAAGATCCCTATCAACATCAGTGGGATGCACAGGATAACTACAAGCTTTCTTCATTCTATGTCGCAGCTTCCCTTCAACCCATTTCGTCATTGGCGTTGCCATATTTGCAACTTCCTCACGCCTTTCCCAAAACCATCTTTGAAGTAGGGCACGTATGTGCTCTATTAACTTCGTCATTGGTAGCTGTCATGCCTCCTTCAAAATGGCATTCAAACACTCTGAAATATTTGATGTCATTATGGAATATCTTCTACCATCAAACTCACATCTAGCCCATCTGGACGGTTCTACAAGCATCAAATACTCAGCTGCCTCACTATTAACTCCTGCGATTTGGGACATAACCACATTGAACAGTGAAACCCGGTATGCTTTGGCTGTCTTATAAAATATCTGCAACATGTTGCCACCTTTACGATTGGTCTTCATGTTTTGCCCCAGGTGATACATATATATTCCATGCAATGCCCCAGGAAACACATGTGTTATCGCAGTTTCTATACTTGTGTTTCGATCTGAAATGAAGACAAGATCAGCAACTTCTCCAATACAAACCTGCAGCTTTGTCATAAACCAAATCCATGCGTTATCATTTTCTGAATCACCAACACCAAAAGCTAATGGGTACACTTGGTTATTTCCATCCATGCAAGTGGCAATAAATAGCGTACCTTTGTACTTGGATTTCAGGAAAGTTCCATCAACAGCTATAATAGGCCGAATGGAAGATTTAAATCCAACAATAGAACCTCCTAAGGCCATGAAAAAGTACTTGAACCGATTGGAAGTATCACATTCAATGTGGATTATAGTCCCTGGATTTTTCATTTCCAACATCACACAGTACATCGGAAGCACACTATATGACTGATTCGATGATCCCCTTGCTAACGTCATTGCAACCTCTCTAGCCCTCCATGCTTTATTATAATTACAACTCAACCCATGCATTTTCTTCATGTCCTGAACAATGTCGTTTGGACGGTAACACTGAAAAGCACCCTCATACTTCCATTTGATACAATGCCCAATCAGTTTACTTGTTGCTTGTGGACGGTGAAAAACAAGCGAATCAAGAGAACATGTGTGATCTGGAATGTACTTCCGCAAACAAAAAGATTCTGACCCACCAAGTTTTGTTGCACGCAACCACCACTTACAACCTTTATCCACATAAGCCATAACCAATAAGTGTTTCGTGGACTTCTTTACTCTTATATTGAACTGTCTACTAACAGCTAACATTCTTATTTTCAGTTGTAGCTCTTCCTTATTAGAGAATATATCACCCTGTCGGGGTTCTTTAAAACTGTTGTAGAATCTGTCTTTTATACAGCCACCTTCTATCGCGTGACGAATCGCAGATATCGTTGTAACATGACAATCAAGGTCACCTTGTTCTGATTTCAGCTTTTTCTCCTTTGCCCTGTTAACCCTATGAAATGGTGATGCTTCCATAGGCGCCAATGGAGATCTACAGACAACTGCAGCTTTAGTACCAAAATGATCAAATATCCAAGTCTACATATGTATCAACCCCCATCACAACTTCATCGCTATTTGTCGCTTTTGCATAATCCGAAACTTCACTGCTGAAACCTGTTAGTGCAGCATCTTGTACGCCAACTTTTATGGCACATTCATCATCCCCTACTAACATGGCAGCTGTCGAGTCACCTTTATGTTCCAATGTAATGCATAATGCATTCCTTATCATTACATCACTAACTTCAGCAATAAAAAACTCAACATCACTATTGTTTTTGACCTTAATTGGTGGGGTAGCATCACACGTTTTATATATGAACTACAACAAAATTGCAAATTCAGCTGGGCTTATATCAAGTGCACGACATACAGCTTCGTGTAATTCTTCGTACCCTGTATTCTTCAACAACAAAATTCCTTTCACCTTCCCACCTTTGTACATATGGTTTCCTCCCTTATTCATCCACTCACCATTGTACTGAACTACAATCCGAACTTTATCCATATCCTTCAACTTGTCCAATTAAGGCAATACTCTGGTTAGTAGTATATTCAAAGATTGCTTTGTCTTGGTTTGTCACGGACAAGCAGTACTACTCTCACAACTCCCAAATAAGTGCAATTTTTATTATTCAATTTTTCCTCAAAACCAATTTCATGTATGTCAACAAACAAAACAATATTTGTACACATTTCATGCCAATATCTTCTTCTTTCATATCAAATGTCAAACCAAAGGTACCAAACAATGATTAAAAAGCATCGATTCACAAGTAAGTATATGACAATGTAACAAGAAACCAAAATATTATTTTACATTCAAGACACTCATAAATCGAAGATAATATACTTCTGCCTTGTTGGGAAGTTCAATCAAGACATGGAATCATAACCTACACGTTCATATTCTCAAGTTAAATATTTGGATTCCTAACCAACAAGTCCAAATTTTTCATGTCGGGTTCTCAACCTGTAGGTTTTGACTCAAAACCTCCAGGTTGGGAATTACGTTGTCATTTACAATCTCACAGGAATCTCAACCTCTAAGTTGTGAATCACAACCTATAGGTTGGGATTCCCTAACTCTTGCATATCCAGTTGAATTGGATTCCCAACTTCCAAGTCTGGCAATCCCCACCTCATTCCCAACTTCAAGGTAGGGACTCCAAACCTTTATGTTGAGAATACAAACTTCGAAATTGGGATTCCAACATCCAAGGTGGATGCTTAACAGAAAGTTTGGATTCCCAACCTTAACGTCCTGACTCTCAACCTAGAGATTTGTATTCTCAACTTCAAGGTTGGGATTCTCCATATACTCCCGATGTCTCTCCTTGCTTACAGGTTGGGAATCCAAACTTGTATCCCAACCTTGACGTTGAGAATCAGAACCTGAAGGTTGTGAGAACCAAAATTAAAGAGTCCCCATTCAACGTCAACGTTTTTCAAAGAAATTTATGCAGAAAGAATTGAAAATTATATACTTTTGCCCTTCTTCAAACCAAATTACACCTATATAAAGCAACAACAAGGCAGAAAAATAAAATAACATAAAAAGAACCTAAAATGGAACTTTTAGTATGCACGTTGTCTAGTTGAAATGGACCACAATATAGCATAGCTCCATTCGATGCTTCTCACAGCAACGACAAGCTATTTTCTTAAGTTCTCTGCCACCCTCTCATGGCCTAGTTGTACCATTTGACCCAAAAAAACCATCACTCCTTCACCAAAAAATATAAAAGCCCAAATTTTTTTGACAAAAAATGCCTCCAATTAATCAAAACACACATGGATTCCTGCTTAAACTCTTAAAATGTGTAATTGTAGACTATTCCCGTCTAAGCATCTACAGGAACATGTGTTCTGCCTCAATCTCCATGATTGCTGTGTTCTCAAACAGACCATACCTTACAAACAACATTATATCTTCCATTATGCAAAAGATTAAAAAAAAAAAAAGACAAAGACAAAGACAAAGACAGCCACCAGCATATGTCATGCATTTAACAAGTCAGCTTGGTGGTATGAGTTGTCAACCCAAAAACATATAAGGTTAAGGGTTCAACTCTAGACGGGACCTCAAAAGGCCAAAAAGGGCTGTCCGACGTGGTCTTCACCCCCGGCTCGGCACGGTCTTCACCGTCAGCCCCGTACAAATCGTTCCGTTGGCATGGTTCCGACCCCCAATCCGGTGTTGACCGATTCCGATCGTCAACATTAAAATGCGCATTTTAATGTTGATGATCGGAATCGGTCAACACCGAGTTGGGGGTCGAAACCACGCCAACAGAACGATTTGTACAGGGTCGGTGGTGAAGACCGTGCCGAGCCGGGGGTGAAGACCATCCCGGGCAACCCCTTTTGGTCTTTTGAGGTCGCGTCCGAAGTTGAACCTTCAACCTTATATGTTTTTTGGGTTGACAACTCCTACCACAAAGTTGAGTCTGCCCGAGCTGGAGCAAGAATTGATGCTGACTCTGCTCGTGAAGAAAGGTGGGAGCTGTAGCCGTTTTTACCCGAGCTGGGGAACGAGTAGAAACACTTTTAGCATAAGCTTTCCGAGCTGAAGTAGGTGTTTGAGTTGCTCCCGCTGCTTGCGAAGTAGTGATAGGTTTTGGAGGTCGAGGAGCAGATGTATCCCTTTCCTGAACTGGGACTTCAAGGATAGAAGAAAGTATAGGGGTATCACCCATACTCTCTATGTCCTCTCCAGGTCACAGTAGCGGAGATTCCTTAGAAGGGGTAAGGTCGTAAGCGCTAAGAAGAGCATCGTTGAACTTGCTGCTGATGCTCGCTTTCTCCGAGTTCGCAAGCGCATTAAGAGCCCCTTTTTCCTCGCTACTGAGAGGAGACTCATCCGCTTTTAGTACTACAAAGCGAAGCATATAAAAAAATAAAAAATAAAATAAAATAAAATAAAATGAAATAAAAAATAAAAAATAATAAAAAAAAAAATCAGTTCGCTATATTTTCCCTTCTGCATACCTGGTTCCAGGACGAAGCTGCGATTATTAAGGCCAACGAGAGACGGGCATGAGATATAGAACTAGTTCTCCTTATACTTCCCAACATTGGACTTGCTCTTCGTTTCTCCTTGGGGCAAGAGGTTTTTGTATTCCGACGGGCGAGTTGTGAGATAATAGATACTGTTGGGCTTTTTCCCCTCTTTTGTGCTTAAAGCCTTGAAGCTGTAAAATTGTTGTATGATCTTTGGGGTTGGGGGAGGAAGGTCGTTCCTAAGGAAAGCTAGAGCCAGCGAGGCTAACTTTGCATAAGAGTTTGGTATAAATTGGAAAGGTGCGAGCTTAACCGCGTTGAGGAATGCGATCAAGTAAGGAGGAATGAGGAACCTTAGTCCCTACTCGAGATGTTGGGCACTGACAGCGACGTAACCCCTTGGTGGATAGCATGCATAATTCTTAGGAATGGGTATTAGTGCACGACAACCCAAAGGGATATGGAATTGAACGCCAAGCCCTACCACATCAAAAGGCTTTAACGATGAAGGATGGTGGGCAAATGTATCGCGAGCTTCTCTTCCCTGCCTGGCATACTCCCGAGCTTCATCTCGCTCATGAGCCTCTCTACCTCGGGTAGTTTCCTTACGGGCTCCGCTTGAAGACATCTATGCAAAAGAGGATATAATCAAGTCGCAGCAAGCAGATTATCAAAATACTAAAAATAAAAATTTTGCTAAGTTTCCTATTTTGCAGATCACTTGTACAATGGGGGGCTCGACCTATGAGTAAACGACCTGTGAGTTAATGGTCTACAGGTGCCTATTTCTACAGGTTGCATGCACATCAGGCCACAAACAACAGAACAGCTCGCAAACAGACATGCAACAAGATCAAATCAACATAAGTTGAAAAGTCTTGCTCAAACAAGAAACCGAGAACAACAACAATTTAATATCAAGAACATGACATGTTTGTAACATCACGTACACAAGAATGGCATAGTGCAGGCACAATACAATATGAACTCAACAAAAATAATCCAAAGAACTGAAAATCTGAAGAAAGAAACCAGAAGCTTACCTTAAATCTTTGATGAAATGGAAGGAAATGGTGACTAGAGGTGCTGATTTCGTGAAAAATCGGCAAGTTTTCTGAACTTGGTTGTTTGGTTGCTTCGAAAGAAAATGACAGATAAAGAAGAAAGTGAAAGAGGCTCCACCAGTTTATATAGACAAATGAACTCGAGCCCCAGCCGTCAGATCTCTGAGTTGTGTAACCATCATAAATCCAACGATACAGCACGAGGTACGGCCTTGTAATCATGCAACCATCAGTTGAAAGACGTGCGCATTAAATGCGCGTGTGAAGGACGTGCCAGCATCGTTTCAGTTACCTCATGCATGACCACCACGTGTCAAAATTGAAAAGATAGAATTTGAAAGGGTGCGAAAGCAGTTATTCAAGTTGGCGTGTCAAAGAAGCCAACTTTTACCAGCGAGCTCGAGCTCCTACTTCGCAGGACAAACTGAGAGCTGAGGGGCTAATGTTATATGTATTTTCTAGACTCACTAAATAGGTTGGTAAAAGCCCAACTTAAGCCCAATAAAAGGCCCAATGAAGTCAACCCAATCAGGGCCCATCAGACAAGGCCCATATTTCAATTCTAAAGCCAAGCAATCTTCGCAGCTCGCAGCAACGAGATTATCTCTCAGCCAGGTCATAGCTCGTTCCACCATTTGCCATAAGCATATTTCAATTCTAAAGCCTAGCAATCTTCCCAGCTCGTAGCAACGAGATTGTCTCTCAGCCAGGTCGTAGCTCGTTCCACCATTCACCATAAGCACAGTTCACTGTTTGCCTCTCAACGAGCTCCAACTCGAGGTCACCATAAACGGCAGTTCACCCAGAAGCGTAATTAATGTAGTATCTTCTAGAATAGGCAGTTACCTAATCTGATCGTGATTCTCTTTTCAAAAACGGAAGTTAATTCAAATTTAAACTCAGTCAACATTATCTCGGATTTTAAGGAGCAGTTTCCTGATTTTATTCAAACAGATTAGGAAGTGTAATTAATCCATGATTCTCTTCCTATTTCATTATTTCCTGAATTGTAACGATACTTCCCCTATAAATAGGGGTTAAAATCATTGTAAACGACAGAGAGAAAATATTATACTGTCACTCTGCAGAATTTAAGAGAGACAGTCATGGACGTAGACTTATTATTGCCGAACCACGTAAAACGTTTTGTGTTTCTTCATCTTATTGAGTTCTTTACCGTGTTATTCTCTTGGGTTTTTGTTTTCTCACATTGATTGTAGGTATTGGACATTGATTACTCGTTGATTGAAATTCAACGTCAACAACAACTAACATTACCATTCATCTTTCTCATTCTATTAATACCCACAACATCATAGAAAAAAACAACAAAGAGCTGCAGAACATTTTTCAAATGGCACATCCTCACTTCTCATCACCACATTCCCTTACCCTCCCTATTACACTTGTTCACCCACAACACCACACACAAAATACACCTAACAGCCATAACACCACACACAAACACAAGCAAACACAAACAACTGCATTCGGATACCAAAAGCACTTAAAAGTCATCACAAAAACTTACCAGCTGCATAGAATAAATGGCTGCCGAAGAGAAGAACTCGATCACCTATGGCACAGTACAATCTCGTCCAATACCTCACTCCCTCCTTCTTTTGTCGGCAGTGAGAAGCAAGACGACGCTTGAGGCGTAGTAACTGTCAAGAGATGAAGATGTCGAAAGCAACAAGCTCGCCTGACTTGTTGGAAGGGACAATATGGAAGGCTGCAATGGGCGGGAGAGTCACGACACCTCTGTTTCAGTAATGGACGGGATAGTCTGTCTAACAGGCTTCAGCAATGGATTTCAACAATGGGAGGCTGCAATGGACTAGAGGTGCTGTTCGTGACTGGTGGGTGCTTTGGGGCACATTATGGCGCCCATTTTTTCACTAAGGGTAATTTTGTCCACTCAAAGAATTCTTTTAATATTATAATATCAAAAGACTACTTTTGAGGATGGCCTTCCCAAATGAGTCATGTTCTCAATTTACTCAAAAAAAATCCGATCTTTTATGAAAAACTAAAAGTCTTTTAGTCTTTTTACACCTTTTACCATTGATTGTTAAAAGTTAACAGTAGCTCTTTAACGGTAGGAGATATTTGGAGTTATATTTTTAGAGTCTCAGTAGGTTTAATGTTATATGACCAAACTAATTATTTTTGTATAATTTTGCCTAACTTCGAGGAATTTGTGTAATTTACACTTAAATAAACTTAAAATATACAAAACAATAAAGCTAATTCTTTTCTTTTAAGGGTGGGCATGAAAATATGAAACCAACCCAAACAACCCAACCCATGGGTGTTCAATTTGGTTTTCATTATCAAATTCAAGGTATTTGGATCCCAGCCTAAGAAAGCACCATGTTTCACGGATAGGTTTGGTTCTCGGTATCCCAAACCGACACGATTTGTGAAATAGGAGTACATGCGTGATTTTGTATACCTTTATATATACCCCCAAACCCTAAAGAGATTGAAGCTAGCCCCATTATCTCCCTATTCTTTGCACAGCCACCCACACTCCTATAGCACTCTTCTCATCTCACCTCTGACCTCACTGTTGTCGTAATCTTCACTTCTCCTCGTCATCGTGATGCTGTCATCATAATCTCTCACCTCTGACCTCTAACCTTGTCATCACCAGTTTGAGTTTCAGTTTTCATTTCTTCACTTTGGTAAGTGTTTGTTTTGCCTTTCATTTCTTCACCTTGGTGTCTCATTTCACGGTTTTACCTTTCATTTCTTCACTTTGTTTTGCCTTTCATTTCTTCAATTTTATCTTCTCCCACTTTGAAGTAACAACTCCACACACTAACAACCCGCAACCACTTATATCCATCTACGACAATCATCAAAACATATTATTTATTATCAAAAGCCTAATTTTTTATTTTTTATTTTTTAAAATACAAATATGTGAAGGAACAAATTTTTTTTTTTTTTTAAAAAAAAAAATTACCTTGGCAAGTCTATTGACGCTATATGATTTTCTCATTCCAAAGACATCTAAACAGGAAAAAAAAAATATAAAATTATTTTAAAAAAAAGTTGAGATGAGAAGAAAAGAGACCATTGATAGGGGCATTGGAGAGATCTGAACCAGAAGAGGTTTTGTTGAGTTTACCAACGACTCATTTTTAACGAATCTCCTCCAGTTGACACAATTCAATTTCAAAATTTGATTAGAAACTGTGACATTGAGAGGTAGATACAAATCAGCAACAAGAATTAGTACTGTTCATCGACCTAATGATGTATGATGCAAGTCCATTGTAAGAGAATTGCAAAGGATTTTTTTTTTCTTGTATTGAAGGAAGGTTGAACATGTTCGCTCCACCCACATAATTTTTTGTTTCCCCCAGAATTTTTTTTTTGTTTTCATCCACAAGACAGGATAGGTCAAAACAGTCCAAAACAAGTAAAAATGACTGGCCCAACAATAATAGACCAAAAAAAGCTTTAAAAAAAAAAAAAAAAATTTGGACCCAAAATCATGCCCAAATTTGGGCCCAAAATTAAAGAACCAAACTGAACTGAATCAAGAGTGTTAAGTTTGGTTTGATTTTTCTTCATTGCAGGACCATGTTTGGATCCAAAAATGGAGAACCAAACATTTTTCATGTTTGGTTTGATTCCATCAAGAACCGAACCGAATACTATGCCCATCCCTATGTTCTTACACCAATCTTCTTGCTTTATTTTTGTTTCAAAGGAAACAAAATCTTCTCTCTTTTATCAAACGTGGACTAAACACTGAACAATTGGAGTCCACCATAAATTCCTAAAGAATACGTCCTCAACAGTTTATTTTGAATAAACATAAACAAAAGAAATATTCTTTAACAGAAGCCAAGATATAGTCGAGAGAAATAATTTTGTATTTGGTTATAAATCCTAGGGAGATAAGAAAAATTCATTTTGGCATTATAATTATTATTTATAGAAAACCGAACCCAATTTTATGACCCACGAAATCCAAGTTTCAACTTTCAATTGCACCTCCACTTTTCTAAAATATCGACTCTAATCAAGGCATGCAAAATATAAAAATGTCCGACTGCCAATCACATAAGCTGTAAGCATTGATGTTTTGCATTTGTGATTTTATGGATATGAAGGGATAAAAATTGACTGCTTGTTTCGAAACTTTATCATACAATGTGGACTCTAAAGTCTACACATAAGAGAATCCTTGTATGTATTGTATATTGGTTGTGTTATGATCTATTTCTATGGTTTCTCTTTAGTTTTTATTTATTATTTTCTTTTCTCAATAACCAAACACCTACCGCTATCTCCACTATGCTTTTTCTTATTAACTTTTCCATTAGGATAACGTAAAAAGATAATGTCACCACAATTCAATATTCAATCCAGAAAAACAGTTGACAGGCTCTTTTGCAAGCAAATATGCATGGGTGGCTTGCTCTGCCTCCTACTACTATGCTTTACGGAATCAAATGGCCAACTTGCTCTATTTCTTTAGGAATGGACTTAAATCTCTCTCTCCCTCTCTCTCTCTCTCTTTCTCTCTCTCTCTATATATAAAACTTCTATGGTCAATCTCTTTTAACTTTAAAAAGTTAGGACGAATCAATCAAATTCATCCATTATACTTTTTCTCCTAAAATAAATTTTCTATCATATTCAATTCAAATATAATGGATGAAATTGATTGGTTCGTCTGAACTTTTTAAAGTTAAGAGACACTGACCCCAAAAGCTCTATATATGTCAAACAATGAATTTGTAAGAATATTTTTCTATTCTGCATTCTTCTCCAACAAGGAGATATTATATAGATACAATTCAAAGAACAAAACAGGAAACTACCTACCCTATAAAGGAAACTAAGGATTCTTATAATCAATTACATTTACAAAATGGATGGTCAACTAACAGTATTTCTAGAATCAATTACAATCAGCTAATTAATAGTAATCACTCCTTATATACAGCTCATGCAGACACTCCCCCTCAAGTTGGAACATATATATCTATCATGCCCAATTTATTGATTAAAGCATGGAACACTTTTCCTGAAACAGCTTTTGTAAGTAAATCGGCCAATTGGTTTTCGGACTGAACAAATGGAAACTAGATAAGTTTTCGATCAAGATTCTCTTTGATGAAGTGACAGTCAACTTCAACATGTTTGGTGCGGTCATGTTGTACAGGATTATGAGCAATCTCAATAGCTGCCTTATTATCACAATGAAGATTCATAGGTTTCATGTGTTTGAACCCCAAATCTTTGAATATATTTCTAATCCACAACAACTCACACACACCATGGGCCATACCTCGAAATTCTACTTCTACGCTTGACCTTGCTATGACTTTTTGCTTCTTACTTCTCTAAGTGACTAAATTTCCTCCCACAAATGTAAAGTAACCAGACATGGACCTTTTACTCGTTTGATCCCCTACTCAATTTGAGTCAGTGTACCCTTCTATGTCAAAGACATTATTTTTGGAGAATAGCAAACCTTTTCCTGGAGCACTCTTCAAGTATTTTAGGATTCAATAAACAACATTCATGTGCTTTTCACTTGGTGCATGCATAAACTGACTTACAACGCTTACTGCAAAAGCTATATCGGGCCTTGTGTGTGACAAATAGATTAATCTCCCAACCAATCGCTGATAACGACTCTTGTTTGTTGGAATTTGATTTGGATACTCTCCAAGCCTGTGATTCATCTCTATGGGTGTTTCTACTGGTTTGCAAGCAAGCATCCCTGTTTTAGTTAAAAGATCAAGCACATATTTCCTTTATGATAGGGAAATTCCGTGTTTTGATCTTGAGACTTCGACCCCTAAGAAATATTTCAGTTGGCCAAGGTCCTTCATTTCAAATTTTGTGGTCAAATACTCTTGCAATGCTTTCATTTCACCTGGGTCATCACCCGTTAAAACCATATCATCAACGTACACAATTAAGATTGTTACCTTCCCTACTTTGTGTTTTATAAACAAAGTATGATATGAATTACTTTGTTTATAACCAAACTCCTTCATTGTCTTTGAGAATCTCCCAAATCAAGCTCTCGGTGACTGTTTCAACCCGTATAATGATTTTTTTAACTTGCAGACGTCACCACTATATGGAGATCTACATTTAATTCAAGGTGGCAAATCCATGTAGACTTCGTCCTTTAAATCTCCATTAAGGAAAGCATTTTTAACATCAAATTGTTGCAAAGGCCAATCTCAATTAGCTGTTATGGATATAATATTACGGATTGTGTTGATTTTGGCTACCGGTGCAAAAGTCTCTTGATAATCCACCCCATATTTTTGCATGTATCCTTTTGCAACTAACCTCGCTTTATATCTATCAATATTGCCATCCGTTTTGAGTTTCACTGTGAACACCCATCTACATCCAATTGTTTTTTTTCTTTTGGGTAATGGTACAAGTTCCCAAGTTGCATTCCTTTGTAAATCCTCCATCTCCTCATTCATTGCCTTTGTCCATTTCGGATCCATCAATGCATCCTGCACATTACTAGGAATAGATACAGAGGATAATTGATTAACAGTAAATGCATATGATTCAGATAATCTATGGGTGGACACATGGTTGCTAATTGGATACTTAGTCTTGGCTTTTGGATCAGGTTCATATTGTTTCTTTGGTACTCACTTATTAGACCTTTGTGGGTACTTATAAAAGCTATATTTTTTGCAAGACCATGTATGTCATTAGACACATTAGTGATGGGATTTGAGATTACTTGAGGGAAGACATTCTGGGTCGATTCTTCAGTTAATGGTGTAGACATTGGCAAATCTTGGATTTCTTCTAGCTAATCAGAGATGTTGGGAGCACTTGATTCACTTGTGCTTATATTTTTAGGAACACCATTGCAGTCTTGGTTAATGTTGCTCACAAAATCTTCATTTACTTCTTCTATTTCCATAAACTCATTACATCCACCTTTTTTAACCATGTACTCTTCATTACAGCGCTCCTCCTGAAGAGAAGACTCAGAAACTTTCCCAAATAACATGGCTCATATTCGCGAAGAGCAACATCCAATGTCACATGTAGTTTTTGGGTTTGAGGGTCATAACACCTATATCCCTTTTGAAACTCTGAATAGCCAACAAAGACACACCTTTTTGCACATGGATCAAGTTTACTTCGTTGACTCTTGGGGATGTGAACATATCCAGTACAACCAAAGACTTGTGGTTCAAGGTTTGGTAAGTGAGGAATAGAAAGTAAGGATTTCAACTTTTGTTGGGGAGTTTGAAAATCAATAACTCTAGAAGGTGTTCGGTTAATAAGATAAGTAGCAGATTTCACAGCCTCTCCCCAATAGAAGCGAGGCATGTTCATGCCAAAAAGAGAAGCACGAACAACTTCCAATAGTTTTCTATTTTTCCTTTCTGCTAACCTATTCTGTTGTGGAGTATAGGTGCAAGAGGTTTGATGACGAATCTCGTTGTGGCTTAGAAACTTGGCGAAGGTTGCATCCACAAATTCCTTACCATTGTCAGATTGAAGAACTCGGATATGCTTTTGGTATTGAGTAGCCACCATTTTATGATATTCCTGGAATGCTACAAAAACATCACTTTTATTCTTAAGCAAAGATACCCAAGTCATTCTCATACATTCATCAATAAATGTAACAAAATAATGAGATTTAGAAATAGAAGGATTTTTTGCAGGACCCCAAACATCCAAGTGGATAACCATAAAAGGTTCTGAACTTTTATTAAGACTTGGTAGATAAGAAATACGATGGCTCTTAGCCAATTCACAAACTTCACACTGAAATTCTAAATCACTAACAATTGAAAACAAATGTGGTTGCAACTTCCTAAGATAACCAAAAGAAAGATGTCCTAATCTTCGATGCCATAACCATATAGTCGCTCGAGCTTTGTCTACCCCACTAGTCTGATTCGCCTGACATGATTTCAGCCCTCCATTTTCTATTAAATGCAAATAGTAGAGTTTGCCTCGTCTAACACCATAACCAAGAATCTTCCGAGTTAGAATGTCCTGAAAAACACAAAATGATGGCTAAAAGATTACAGCACATGCTAGAGTAGAGGTAATTTGACTAACAGACAAGAGATTATATTTAAGGGATGGAACAACAAGCATTGTATCTAATGTAAGAGTGTCAAATAAAATGATAGAACCTTCTCCAGTAACAGGAGAGGTACTACCATTAGCTGTGGAGATGATAGATTGAGGAGACGAAAAAATGGACTGCAATTGATGTGAGTCCCTAATCATATGATCGGATGCACCTGTATCAATAATCCAAGTATTATTCTTAGAGTTTACAGAGAGAATAGACGTCTTACCAACAATACTTGGATGAACAACATTTGCTATAGGTTGAGAGTGTTCTTCCTCAACATAAGCCATCATAGCCTTTCCTGCAATTTGTTTTCGAGGTTTCTTTGTGAAATCCCACCAATCAGGATAGCCAATAATTTCATAACATCGCTGTTTCGAATGACCTGCTTCACCACAATGAGAACACACCAGCCCCCCAGATTTTCTAGTTGATTGGTTATTTCGATTTTTGGTGGATCCAGAGGCTGGTCCTTGATAAGTTTGATTAACCATCATAGCTGAACTTTCTGAGATTGTACGAGAACCTCCCATTGTCTGTTTCTGCTGGTACTCTTTTCGGACATATGCATACGTACTCTCCAAGTCAAGTTTCGAGTCTTTTTGCAAGATTTCACCACTAACTTGATCAAATTCGGGGTCTAGTGCACTTAGAAAAATATGAACTCGAAGCCTAGCCATCACGGAATGCATTTGAACAACTCCTTCAACTATCCCCTCTTGAGAGGTAATTTCTTGAAAAATTGCAACAAGTTCATTATAGTAAGTTGGTAGAGGGTGACCATTCTCTACCATACAAGTTTCATCCGATTCGTCATAAAAAGTTTTTGACACAGCATCCCATATCTCCTTGGCTGTAGGGAGACGAATAAATCGCTGCATCAATGACGGGTTCATTGAGTCAATAAGCCAACTCTTAACTTTATGGTTTTTTGTAATCCACTTGTCAAGGTTGGGGTCTCTTGGTGCTGGTTTTTTTGCTTCTCCGGTGAGATATCCAACTTTGTTGCAGGCACCAATACGCATCTCCATGAGTTGAGACCATGGTGAGTAATTGGTCTCGTCAAGTGTGATTCACGTAGGGAATGAAAAATTGTCATCGTGAACAACAATTTGTGGTGTTGGTGGTGAAAGTGGTAGGGCTGTTTCAATTGGTGCAATTGGAGTAATTTGTCCAGGTTCTGCCATAGGATTCACAGTAGATTTTTTTCTTGGTGGTGATACTTAGAATACGAAATTTTAGAGAAAAAAAAAAAAATTAGAATCGAACTCGCTCTGATACCATGTCAAACAATGAATTTGTGAGAATATTTTTCTATTCTGCATTCTTCTCCAACAAGGAGATATTATATAGATACAATTCAAAGAACAAAACAGGAAACTACCTACCCTATAAAGGAAACTAAGGATTCTTACAATCAATTACATTTACGCAATGGATGGTCAACTATCAGGATTCCTAGAATCAATTACAATAAGCTAATTAATAGTAATCACTCCTCATATACAGCTCATGCAGACAATATTTAAAGTATTCAGTTTTGGACAGTGCCTTATAGTCCCATGAGTTCCTACTGGTATAAAATATACATGTATAATAATAATAATAATAATAATAATAATAATAATAATAATAAAGAATAGCGTCTTGCAAGTTTTAAATATGATTTTGTTTCTACAGTGAATTAGAAAACGTCACAAATTCATTCTACTGAAAATTTTTTACGTCGACGTCTACATGTGATAATTTTCTTTTTTTTTTTAGTAATTAATTTGCTTTTGAATATTAAATTATGTAAATCATTTCCATAATTTAATATTCAATCCCCTCCCCACCAATCATTACCATAATTTAATACTAAATCGCCTCCCTACCAATCATTACCACACCACACCACCGCCCCACCCACCCCCCCTCCCCCCCACCAACCACCCCACACCCCCGACTCTATATAAAGATGTGAACATCAAGTACCATACATATAAAGATATGAAACTCATTACCATAATTTAATATTCAATATTTTTAAAAAAAAAATGATTGGTTGGATCTTCAGTGGTTTGGTGTGTCTCATGCCACTCGTCTTGTCTCAAGTATCAATGGCTGAGTCAAAATCACCGTCGCCCCCGGTGGCCAAGAAGGTGGAGCACGTGATGAAGATGTTCGGAGACGTTAGAGTTGACAACTATTACTGGCTTCGTGACGACTCTCGCTCCAACCCTGAGATACTTTCCTACCTCCAGCATGAAAACCTCTACACTGACTCCATCATGTCCGGTATGTTCCACGTTTCTTTTCTTCAAATCCACATTTCGTTGCATGATCATCTTATAGTTAATATTACGTGTAGGAACCAAAAAGTTTGAGGAAGAGTTGTTCGGTGAGATCAAAGGGAGAGTGAAGGAGGACGACGTTTCTGTTCCGGTTCGAAAAGGGGAGTATTACTATTACATGAGGACGTTGCAAGGGAAGGAGTATGTTCAGTACTGTAGGAGACTTGTTCCCACAAACAACACTTCACCTTCTGTCTATGATTCAATGCCCACTGACCCTCCTGAGCATGTTATCTTGGATTTTAATGTCAAGGCTCAAGGTCTTTCTTTCTACAGCGTTGATGCTTTCGATGTTCAGTACTGTAGGAGACTTGTTCCCACAAACAAGACTTCACCTTCTGTCTATGATTCAATGCCCACTGACCCTCCTGAGCATGTTATCTTGGATGTTAATGTCAAGGCTCAAGGTCATTCTTTCTACAGCGTTGATGCTTTCGAGGTTGGTTGGTTGACATATTTTGGTGGCTGACTAATGATTTTGTTTTTCAATCTGTTTCTGATTCTTTTGTTTTTTGTTTGTGTGTTTGGTTTCAGGTTAGTCCCAATGACAAGTTGGTGGCATATGCTGAGGACACTAAAGGAGATGAGATATATACTGTTTATATCATTGATGCTGAGACTGGTGCTGTTGTGGGCAAGCCTCTAGCCAATCTTACTTCCTATCTTGAATGGGCTGGTGATGAAGCTTTGGTTTACATCACAATGGATGAGACTCACCGCCCGGATAAGGTATATGCCCTGGAGTTTAGGACCTTGGTTTTTTTATAAGAGAAATTGAAGTTTGAGTGATATATCAAGAGAAAAAAATGTTATAATCCTAATTATCTATTATAGTTTATGCAGATGTCTCGCTAGATTGTTAAAATCTTGGAAAAAAAGGACTAGGAGAGACTCCTAGCTCATGCCCGATTTTATAAGTAGCTTGATGATTACATGCTTGTATTTTGTCGTGCACGAAGTGAATTTGTTCATAATTTTTCTTAAACTGATTCCTGCCCCTCTTCTTGTTAGCTAGTTATAGAGGTAGTTATGGTTTTGTTTGATGACTAATAACAGGTGTGGTTACATAAGTTGGGAGAGGATCGGTTGAGTGACATCTGCCTTTATCATGAGAAGGATGACATATTTTCACTTGATCTTGAAGCTTCTGAGAGCAAGAAATTTGTGTTTGTTGGATCTCAAAGCAAAATTACAAGGTCCATTTTCTATATTGATGTTGCTAAGCCTGAAGAGCTTAGGGTCTTAACGCCTCGTGTTGTAGGTGTTGATACATCAGTCAGCCATCGTGGAGATCATTTCTTTATAAGGCGGAGAACTGATGAGTTCTTTAATTCAGAGCTATTAGCATGTCCTCTAAATAATACATCTGAAACCACACTTCTTATTCCTCATAGAGAAAGGTAAAAACGTTTTAAGAGAATTTTGTTATTGTTATTGGCACTGTGTCAATCTTTGGGTTGTTTATGGCCTCTGATTTTGTGAGATTGTGCTGATTTCTTGTCTTTTTTTTTTATGTAAATTATGGTTTGAAATCATTTGTAAAGCATCTTCATGCTAATTGCTACGAACTTTCTATCATTTTGTCCAGCATAAAAATTGAGGACATAGAACTTTTTGTGGAGCATCTTGCAGTGTATGAGCGTGAAAATGGTCTGCCCAAAATAACCATCTATCGCCTTCCGCCTGTTGGCGAGCCACTCAAAAGCCTTGAAGGTGGCAAGACTATTGATTTTATTGATCCTGTATACTCAGTTGAGCCATCAGAATCACAATTTTCTTCCAGCATTTTACAGTTTTTTTATAGCTCAATGAAGACCCCTGCCTCCATATACGAGTATGATATGAGCACAGGGATCTCTGTTTTAAAGAAGATGGAAACTGTAAGTTATATGGAGAAAGTCCAGGATTTTCCTGGTTTCATACACTTCTGCTAGTCATATGTCATTCTTTTCTCTGTCTAGTCCATTTCTTGTTTTTCCTATTTCATGCCAAAACATTTAGTTGCTGGGAACCCATACAACGTAAGGTTGTTTAATCATAATCAATTCACAATAGAATTCCCTATTAGTGCCCTTTCTTTCTATTTGTAGTCCAATTTCATTATCTATTTTGGTTATGTGGTTTTCGAACTGTTTACAGCCGGTGGTTAAAAATTGTTTAAATGATGTTCATAGAGACTGGTGGAAGTCGAGGTGCTAGGAAGTTGATTTTTCTGTCTCTTTGTCTGTTTGTTTCTTCTTCTGTTTTCTATCCTGGACATTGTATTTGTACATTAAAGATACTGACCACATTTCTTGGAAATTTAATTTTTAATTCTGTGCTATTTTATTCAGTATTGATAAATAATGTTGTCATTACCATCTTAAAGAAAATTATGTGAAGGGTAAGATGGTAAAATGTCTTGTACATATATTAATCTATTTTGCTATTAAAAATGAATAGAAAGTTGGGGAAATCATTCATTTCTGAACCGTTTTGTGTTTTCATTTGTATGGAAATTCTCCAAAGCTCTTTAACCATTGGAACAATCCTTGAGTTGTGCATAGAAATTTTAATTTAAATCCATGAATGTTTTTAATCGTCCTTTGTGTCTCTCATTGAGCACTATTGTTCACTATATCATTCAGGTCTTGGGAGATTTTAATTCATCTAATTATATCACTGAAAGAAAGTGGGCAAATGCTTCAGATGGCACACAGATTCCTATATCCATTGTTTACCGGAAGAATCTTGTGAAACTTGATGGGTCTGATCCATTGCTACTCTATGGCTATGGTGCATATGAGGTAATATTGAATTTTATGTTGTAATTTGTAAAATAAGGAACCTTTATTGTTTCTATCTTATCCATGAATTATATGTTTGGAAATCGTACTGAATGCAGATCAGGAATCTGATCTTAATATAGATGTGCACTTTATGTATTATAATGTTTTTAATCAAACACTACCGAAATCTATTCTGATGCATAGCTTTGTCATCTGCTAGCAAATTCGGATTAAATGTTGAATTTGTGCTTTGGCTGTTGCATCCTAGTTTTTGTTGCATTTACTATTACAAAATTGCAGATGATTATTTGGGTCCCTACAATCTTGTCCTCTTAATGTCATTTTCAGACCTTAGTGAAAAACTTGAATGACCTCTTTGAGCAATCAATTCTATTTATATGAGTCTTTGTTTCAAAGCATAAAATAAGTTGAATACATACCAAATTTCCTGAAGATTTGTATTGAAACATGATTTTCTCTTCCATACTCATTTTCTAGGATCGTTTTTTATGCATCAATCTGACAATTTCTTTTAGTTTCTTAGCCATACAATTTGGTGCAGACTCCGGAGGCATTGCCCTTCAGTAATTGTACAATAGAGTTAATCTTGTGTATATATTGATTTATTTGAGCTTCTTAATGCTAAATGCTGTGTTGTCAAATGTCAATAGGCATGTGAAGATCCTAGTTTCAATGCACCTCAACTTTCTCTATTAGATCGTGGTTTCATCTATGCAATTGCTCACATTCGGGGAGGTGGTGAAATGGGGAGGCAGTGGTACGAGAACGGGAAGTTGTTACACAAAAAAAATACTTTCACAGATTTTATTGCTTGTGCTGAGTATTTACTAGAAAACCGATATTGCTCAAAGGAAAAACTATGTATTAATGGAGGAAGTGCTGGAGGCTTGCTTATGGGTGCTGTCCTTAATATGAGGCCTGATTTGTTCAAGGCTGCTGTTGTTGAAGTCCCGTTTGTGGATGCCCTGACTACAATGCTTGATCCAACCATCCCTCTTACAACTGCAGAGTGGGAGGTGCTCTAGTTCGCCTATTAAAACTCCATAAGTTATACTGATGTTAACATTTAAATCCAGGAAAAATAGTGAATTCCAAATTTGATCCTTTGACGATTAATTGGAGATCAAACACTGATGCCATACTTCGCTAGTTAATGTGGACCTTCATACATTGATATCCTGGAGAGCATATAACTTTTAAACTATTGATATTCTTCAAGTTCTATTACTGTCATGTGCTTTTAAAGAACTGCATTTTGTTATTGTAGGAATGGGGTGACCCTCGGAAGGAAGAATTTTACTTCTACATGAAGTCATATTCACCTGTTGATAATGTGAGTCTATAAACTCTGCAATTTTTGCTGAATTCTTGGTCAGTATTTGTATCAACCATATAGCTAGAACGGCTAATATTTTTTGCTCTATATTACTGTGTGTATTATAATCAAGTTGTGCTTGACCTATGACTTCTTTTACTCAGGTTAAAGCCCAAAATTATCCAAACATTCTGGTGACAGCAGGCTTGAATGGTAAGCATAAATTCAATCATATAACTTCTATTTTTTTTCGTCACTGAAATTTTTCATTTTCAGAACATAACTATGTATGATTTTGCCAACATAGTATTCTAAAGGTGGTTGTCGAAGAGAATGCATCAATGTGTGACTCTTCTTTCCTAATAAACATGCCTATTTTATAGCTTCAATCTAAAATATATGATAGAGCATCTATAAAATGACGGTTTTCAAGTTTTCATTGTGGCATCTTGGTTTGTCAATAGGGTGGCTATGCCACTTAGGATATATTACAAAACTAGTTTTAGGCAGCTACATCTGTTTGATACATGTAACGAAAAAAGACCTTGGAATGAGCCTTGTATTTATTGTCGTAGCGCTTAAATTAATCTCTTGGTTACCATAACAGATCCACGAGTTATGTATTCGGAACCGGCTAAATTTGTAGCAAAACTAAGGGATATGAAAACTGACAACAACACATTGCTATTTAAATGTGAATTTGGTGCTGGTCATTCTTCAAAATCAGGGAGGTAAGCTACTGTATCTTTCAAGATTTTGTTACAAATGTGTTTTAACTAAAGAACATTCATTGATGTCCATATAGTACTAATGAAATTGATTTTTCATGTTGTTGCAGATTTGAGAAGCTCCAAGAAGATGCCTTCACTTATACTTTCATACTCAGGGCTCTGAACATGATTCCTGCCACCTTTTCTAGATAAACCTGCTGCTAAATGCCCATCAAAGGATTCATAAATTTCACAACCGTACTAGTTTATAGTCGAATGATGTAGTTCTCCCTTGACAAAGCCATTGCAATCTGTACAGCAATTCTTCTGTTAGTAAATTTTCATCAGAAGAACTAGGAACCAGCTAGTTTTCTGCAATATGAAAAATTAAACAAAATAACTCAATGGTGTTTTTACTTAAGAGATTAGGGAACGAGTATGATTGTTGGTATTTACTTGTTCTAAATTAATTCATAATGGGAATAGAATATGGATCTCATACAAATTTAGGGTTATAAAATGAGATTAACATTCTCTATTCTTCCTAAGATTCCTAGTCCTGTTACATATTATAATTTAAAAAGTCTATTTTTACCATTATTTAAAAAAAAAATGGAAATCATTATTGTGAGTCTTTATTATCATTCTTAAAATAATTTCTTGAATGTTGAATGTTAAAGTTGTTTTTTGTTCAATGAATTTGGGTCATTACTGTGTTTTTTTTTTTTTTTTTAAGATTTATACATGTGATAAACCAAATGAAATTAAGTGAGAAAGATAGCAATTGATTGATTTGTCAGGTCGTTGCAATGAAATTCATAAATATTTTAATCCGTGACCAAGTGCGTTGCTGTATTTTAATCCATGACCAAAAATAAAAAATAATTCATGATATGGCACAATCATATATAATAATTTTAAGAAATTTAAAAAATATTATAATAAACATAACATTATTATAATAAAAATAAATATTTATTGAAGATAAAAAAGTTATATAATTTTTTCTTTTTATAAAAAAAGCTTATACAGTAAATCATTTTAATCAAAGATATTTTTGTTACTTGTAACTAATTCATTTCGATTCAAAATAGAAATAAACATCTTAATGGAAATATTGCTGATTCCAATTATGATTCCCACAATTAAAGTAAACAATTTATTCTGATTTCGATACATCATTTCGATTGCAAATTAATCTTATTTAAAATCATTTTAATTTCAAACCATTCCAATTATAAGCAAGTAAACGCAACCTCAATCGTGTTTACATATATGTACTACAAATATTTGAGGTAAGATTAATGTCACTCAGATTCATTTGGTTGATATTTGAGACAAATAATGGCAGTATTGGTGTATTCTCACAATCAATTTAATTCGTGCAAGCGAACATGGTCAATAGATTATATAATGAGTTAGAGTATAGTCATAATAAATAATTGTTAAAGAGCCAATCTCAAATACTAAAATTATATCTCTCTAGTTTTATTCAAACAATTAAATTTTGAAAGTTGAATGAAACCTAATTAATTACCAATCTAAAATTAAATGAATTACAGAGAAATTATGAGAAACTTCTTATAATTAAGAATATACTAGGAGTTTTGATTTCCCTTGATTGTTATTAACTATTGCAAGTATTGTTATCAATTACTTCTTGTGCATTTTGATTGTCCCTTTTGGACTTATCAAGTCTAACTCTATCTTGTCTTGGACTATCTTTGGATGTTCACCAGGATGCATTAGGACTAATAGCTAATAAGGCTCATGAATTGAATTATTATATTTCTATACAATCCCTAACTCATAGTAAACACCATCAAACTTATTGCATGCATCACTTTTCAATCCTTAAGATACACATTTATTCACATGGAAAAAAAAAAAATCAAAATCACAAAATCACATACAAGATCAATCCGTCATCAATCCAATGATGGAGACCTAGTTTTGGGTGTCTAACTAGGCTTACTAGATCTGGAGAGATTTAGTTCTAGATCTCCACAACATAGACCCAAAATATTGGGTCTCTAATGATGAAAATCATTTGGGTCTCCACAATGGTCTGTATTGTGATGGAGACTGGTCTGATTTCCACTAGCTTCAATTTTATTTCTTGTAATTAGATATATATATATATATATATATAATAACGGTAGAGAGATGGAGCAATGGAGATTAAACAAATAGAGTAGAGGTTTTTTGGTGCATCTCCATCAATTTATAAAGAAAAAATGAGAACTAAAAAATCCAGATCTCATTCATCCACATATTTTTTAATTATATTTGAAAAAAAAATTCAATTGACTTTAATTTTGACATATTTTTATATTTTGTGCAAATATTGCCATCCACAAATCTGATTTCCACATGCAAATTATTAATACACTCATTGATTAAGTTTAAAAATATACTTATTAGTATAAGCACCCAAAAATATGTCAATAATAACCCTATACAAACAAAATTAATTAAATTTCTTCAAAACAAACTTTCCTATACAACTCAAATTAACTATATTCCTTTAAAAATAAACTTTCCTATATGAACAAAATTATAATTAAATTCCTTCAAAACAAATCATATTATACAAACCAAATGAATTATATTCTTTAAAAAAAAAATCTATATGAACAAAATTAATTAAATTCTTTTAATACAAACTTTCTATCTTTAGTATTTGTCTTTATTTCTCTCAAACATAAATTCTTAAGTCTAAACCTAACTTTACACTTTATCAAGAAGAAGAAAGAAGAAGCACCCATAGTTGAAGGTTAAAGCCACCAAATTTGTAATCAAGAATTATTTTCTGTTTAGGCTAGCCTTTACTTTGTAGATGAATGAAAAATAAAAATTTGAAAAAAATAATGTCAAGCATTTTAAAAGATTTAAAGAGTCATTTTAAAGATTCATAAACCTTTTTTTTAATAGATTTTCTTTATAAACATTTATGAAATTTTGTTTGTTTTATTTTTAAGTAAGAAAAGAAAATGAAAATTGTTTCAAATCATAGAAGCAAAAAAATATATATTATTTTCCTAATTTGTGTTTGTCCTTAGGGGTGGGCATATAGTTGTTCAGTTAGGTTCCAAACCGATCAATGTTCGGTTCTCGACATGGAGAACTAAATATGGTAATTTAGGGGGAAGAACCGACCAAAACGGGACACCCTAGGTTTGGTTTGGTTTGCTCAATTTTGGGCCTAAATTTGAGCCTGTGTTTTGAGCCTACTTTTAGGCCAATTTCTCAACAACCAAACAATGAAATACCTAGATATGCTACCCAATGACATCGACTCAATAAGAACAATCAAGCCCAACCATAAAAAAGCCCCAGAAAACATAACATGAAGTGAAAAACTTGGACAATATATATACAAATGAAAAGAACATGTGCAATACAACACTGAAATCAACATTTTAAAATATTATTCTTGTAAATTGTAATTTAAAGTTCATACCTTGATAGAGATCATGGAGAGAGAGATAGAGAAGTTCTGGTGGTCGCTGAAGATGAAGTAGTCAACTGATGAAGCTTGAAGCAATAGTGATGGAGGGGGAGAGAGAGAGAGAGAGAGAGAGGTGCAGTCAAGTAGAGCAAATGATGGTTTAGGGTTTTTTTTTTTCTTTTATATATATAGTGAAAATGAGGCATAAAAGACGAGATTGAGATGAGAGATGAGAGATTCACAAAGACGGCGATAAGCAAAGGCAACGTGGTTGAGATGAGAGATGAAGAAGAAAATGAGTGAGAGATGAGATGTGTGGTGGCTACGTGAAGAAGAAGAAAGTGGGAAGGGAACCCAATCAAGATTGGGGTTTCTTAGGTCCATTTGGTTAACCGAATCGAGAAACACTTGATTTTTCAAAGTTGTGACCTAAATACCTTTTAAATAAACATGAAAATCAATCCAAATACCCTCAAATCAAGTCGTTCAGGTCAGTTCTCATGTTTTATGTCCACCTTTATTTGCCCTTACCTTTAATTATATTTAGGGATAATTCTGTCATATAAGTATTTTTAGAAAAGTGGGTGGTCAAATCATTTTCGTGGGTGGTGATAACCCCACCTTATTATATTTTAATATTTTTATTTGATCAAAAAATGATATTACCCTTGATAGAAAGTTGATGTGAGAAAATTTGATTAGATACTCTATTTTATTTATTTAATATATCATAAAGGGACCAAATCATCATTTAATAATTACTTTAAAGTGTGGTCAATAATTACTCAATTAAAGTGATTTTACAACATTTACAAAATCTGCAATGATATTAATATCGAAAAGATGAAAGCTCACAAATTCATATAATATTAAAGAAAATTAGTTGTGTTGTAAATCAATTGTGTGTGCATATTGCCCTTTGCTATTCCATAGCCTTTACTTAGATCATCATTATCTCTCAATAATACTCTTTTAATAGTATTTTAATATTATATGTAATTATGTTTTTTCTATTAGCTCTACTTATAGTTTTTAACCTATAAATAGAGGAAGAGGATGCAAGTGTAAATATTTTATATAAGTTTCACAAGTGAATGAAAGAATATAAAGTTACCATATGCTAAATTTATTTTGCATTTTTTCATTTATTCTTTCTAACATTCTATAGTACTTAGATAGTACATTTCTTTTATAATACTTTGTATAATTTAGTTTTAATTTAGGAAGTTTCATTATTTTACTGGCTGAATAAAGTTATCTACAAATAATATTATAAGAGTGGTTATTAAAGAATATATGATTGTTATTGATAGGTAATCTTAACCTTAGTTAAATCTTAATTAAGTGGAGCAAACATGCATTGGCTCCGACCACGTGCAACATGAATAAAGAAAATGAAAAAAGGAAATTATCCACGTTTCTTCCTCGTCTATAGAGTTTGAGGTCTCCTCCATATTCCCCCACGGATGCTTCGTGTCGTGTACCACAAACTCCACGCTTGTTGTAATTGCTTTTGCTTCTGGGTCTAAAAATTTTTCCATCACACGCACATGCACCTACACTACGTTTGAAAATCTAAAATTGATGATGAACTTGTCCACTTGTCTACAGTTCAGTCCTGGCGCCTGACCAAACCCAATCTCAGTTGGATGTCTGTTTTGTTTGGTCGCTCGAGACATGTCCATCTCTCTACTCCCTGCTGCTTGATCGCTTTCCCACTAAATGATTTTACAATCTTGCTCTCTCAATTTCTGGCACCCATGTCAAACAAGACCAAGACGAAGAAGAAGAAGAAGAAGTCTCAGTTTTCGGGCCTGTGTCATCCCAACTGACGCCAAAAACAACAATCTCAGGAGCATACAAGCCGCCAAAAAGTATGTTGCTGCTACCCATCAAGTCTCATATGAAATGGACACCGAACCATCATCGTCTTCATCAACCATTCAGGTGGGTGGTTCTAATTTGACGGGCTTTCAAGAGGACCCAATTGTGGATAAGCTTAGAACCCAGTTGGGAGTTATACACCCAATACCCTCGCCTCCATTTCCTATAAACAGAAACATAGCGGGTCTGTTTGTCTTCTTTTTCTTCGTTGGGGTGGTTTTTGACAAGCTATGGACTTCGAGGAAGAGAAGCAAGGTGGGTGGGCAGATGCAGGTGCCCCCCACCAGCTTTTCTTTGTTTTTGGAGAGGAAAGAGTCGGTGGAGTGGGTTAACATGGTTCTGGGCAAGCTATGGAAGGTTTATAGAAGTGGGATTGAGAATTGGATAATTGGGTTGTTGCAGCCTGTTATTGATAACAACTTGAATAAGCCTGATTATGTTCAGAGGGTGGAGATCAAGCAATTCTCCTTAGGTGATGAGCCCTTGTCTGTCAGAAATGTCGAGCGTCGCACTTCGCGTCGCGTTAATGAATTGCAGTATGTTTATAAGGCTCTTGTCTTTGTTTCTTTACATGTTTTCACTGATAATGGATTCATTGCATATGATTTTATTAACTGTCTTGCCATGATCAATGTGGAGGGTAGCTTTATGTTTGAGGTTAATAGATATCATGGTGATTGAATTATCATCTTCCTTCTTTATCATGTTCATCATCTCCATCCATCATCTTCATCATCCATCCTCAGTTTTCATCATCATCCATCATTTCCATTACAAATAAAATATAAAAAAATTAAAAATAAAATAAAATAATTCTAGAGACCACCAGTCTCCATGAGGTCCACTGGCTCGGAGTCAACATTGTGAAACAAGAGCTTTCTTCACACTCTGCAACTAGTTCTATAAGCGACCACAGTATGACCAAGAGCAGAAACAACAAATAACAAAAACGACACAAGCATTCCCCACAACTTCTTCAAATGCAGCCTCTGCCTTGATGGAGAAGACGAAGCCTCATCTTCAAGTTGAGAATTTACGGTAAAAACACAAGCCTTGATGAAAAGAAGAAGAATCAAAACAACAGAACTCAGTGTTACATTTCCAAGATAAGGTCCTTATGATAGAGCAAGAGCTTATACATCAAATATACACCTACTCATCATCATCAAATCAAACAAAAATCATCTTATAAACATATATTTGTTAAAAAAATAATAAATAAATAAAAGAACATGAAAAAAATTTAAAACATTTGCATTTTGATTTTGTGTTCTTGAATTTTCTTCGTAACACTAAATTTGTCAAAAATAATTGAAAGGATTGATGAATGAGGGATAATCAAACATGTGATTATTAGTGATCTAATGATAGAAACAAGAGGAATGTTTATCAATCAGCTCTTTATTCCCAAACTGATCTCCATGTAAAGACTCGAATTCTTTGCATCTGCATCAATGAAAATCTAGAAATTCTTGATCTCTCTTGTCGATATCTGGAATTAGTCGACCAAGAGATTCTAGGTCCTAACTACAACTCTGATAACTAAAAATAATAAAGGTAGATAAAAGCAATTAAGAATAGAGAAAGGAGAGGAAGAACAATGCAAAGAAGATGATTTTTTATGTAGTTCAGCAAGTGTGCCTACGTCTACGGTTGTTACTCTGAAACATTTTTAGTAAAGTAATGGTATCACTCAATCAAGTTGTCCAATACAAAGGATTTTACCCCTATTTATAGAGTAGGGATTACAATTGAGTGTAACACATGTTAAAAAAATAATAATTACATTAATTGTTCTGACATAGCCATCATTGCATTAATTGCTTCTGCATGGCATCACCGCATTAATTGCTTCTCTGGATCAAAGATTGTAGAGATTTTACCGACACAAAATCGAGAACTTTAATCTGAGGGATTTGATTTGGCAACAGTTTCTAGAAGATTATCTAGCATGAGTTAGCGAGCTGACGTATTCACTCTCGCGAGCTGAAGATGCATCAAGATAGATTTGGTATAAGCCACGAGCTGAAGAAGAAGGTAGTGAGCTCAGCATTGCGACCTGAGCATTGGGCTTTCTAGGTCTTTTTACCATTGGACTCAACTATTAGGCCCTTAGCGGCCCATTTATTCATATCGCGAAAACGGCCATAACACCAGCCCCCCAGCTCTCAATACGATCTGCAAACGGAGAGTTGATCACACTAGTTTAGATAGGCGTTTGCGAGCCCAAGAGACGTCGCTTCGGCTTTTGACCCGTCACTTTGACACATGACCACTCTTCGAGGAAACTGCACCTTTAGCACGTCTCGTGCCATACACATTTAATGTGCATGTCTCTCAACTAACAGTGCATGATAGCAAAATTCATATTTCGTGCTGCACCGTCAAATTTAAGGTGGTTGGGCTGCCACTAGATCAAACGGCTAGGGTTAGAATCTCGAGCCTTTATATAGGTGAAGCTTTTTCATTTTCTATCTTACTTTTGCCATCTTCAAACTCAGACGTCGCTAAAATTTCTTCTTTTCTCACTATTTTCTCCATTTTCTTCTTGTTCTTGTGTCGACATTCTTTGGCTTCAGAGCCAGAAAAGATCAACATCTTCATTCAAGAACTTGAGGAGTACTGCATTCACAGTAAGTCTTCATAACTGACTCGTGTTTCTTTGTGTGTTACGTCATATTTTCTGAATTTGGAATTTTGTTTGAATGTTTCATGCTTTTGTTCTTAAAATACTTTGTTTGTTGATTGTGACCCTTTGATTTCCTGTTAATTTGAACCTGTTGCTTGGTCATTCGCGATTTGCTCACTATGTGGCTGTTTGCCTTTGAACTGTTTGATAGAAGTCTTGTACAAATAGGACTGTAGTTCTAGGTGTCAAACCTTTCGGCCTAATGGGCCTTAGCGACCCGACGGGCTTACACACCGAGTCTCCACTCCTTTCAGCAGTTTTTGTGGCAAAGCGCACAACCTGATATGTAAGAGAGTAAAAATAAGAACCGTTTACTTTAGCTCATTAGGTTGGGTCTATTTTCAGCGTCCTGATCTAATTTCCTCTTTTTCTGTAGATGTCAGGTCGTAAGCACCGTGACCACCGAGTTGGGGACACTGATGAAGCTTCCAGCCCTGTAGGAACAAGTAAAGCAACAAGTTAAGATAACTCAAGGAGCGACCTCTCAAAGTGGTGAGGTTGTAAGAGAGCCCATGGGGCGAGTTGATTCCCTTATGGCTCAGCTTCGTGGTGAAGGGCGAGCAGTTCACGAGGTTTTCTTCCGCTATGATTTAAACATAAGTCTTCGAGACCTTACAGGTATAGCTGAAGAGTTCAACCTCCCTTCGAGATGTCGCGCCATGGTCTCATCTCTTCATGACCACACGGCCTATCCGTCTAAAGGATTTATTGTAATTAGTCGTCAGCACCTAGCGTTCGGGCTTAGATTCCTTATTCCTAACTATTTAATAGACCTTTTGAATGACCTAGGCCTTGCCTTCTTCCAGCTGATGTCGAATTCCTATGCCTAGATCACCTTACTGGCTGCCGCTTTTATTAAGAATAAACTAAACCTTTCAAGCCCGTAAATTTTTCGCTACCTATATAACTTTAAAGGCACCACTGCTCACCAAGTGGAGAAGTGGGATGGGCTTCACTATCTCTCAACCCACAATTCTCCCTATAAAGAGTTTCTGTTCAAAGAGAGTGACAGATCTAATGTGGGAGATTACAAGTCCTATTGGTTTTATGTTTCTTATACCTCCATCTATAACTTGAAGAATTTTTTATTTGTCGCTTCTCCAAGTGGGCGTGACTTTACCTCACAACAATTTTTTTTTTTGGATAAAAAACTTGCTTTACTTTACAGACGTCACCGACAGTAAGATCAGGCTTGCAAATGATGAGACAACAACATTAAACAAATTCGCTGAGGTTAAAGACACACTAGACAATCAGCTACTGTCTAATTCTTATATTCGAGCTTACGGCCTTGCCCCATAGCCTAGCAGCAAGCGTCTAAGCATCAATCGCGACCTCAAAGTTCGTGATAAAAAGGAGGTCGCGTCGGTTTTCGAGGCCTTTGAAGAAGGAACTCTCAGCCTTACCAAAAAGGACTCTTGCAACAATGGTCGAGCTGGACCTATTAAAACCACCACCTTCTCCTGCAGCTGAGCTCGTGGAGCCTGAGCCTGATGTTATGATTATGGACTTCGCCTTAGCTTCCTCTCATCCTACCGAACCGATTCAAGCTTCAATGGGTCCTACTCAACAGGTAGCTCTAGGACTTGTAGTTGCATCCGCTCTCCAGGCGATGATCACGACGACCTCTAAAACATAAACCCCTAAGCTTAAGACTACACCAAGGTAGAAAACAACAGACAAACCTGCTCTCAAGCAGACGAAGCCAGTTGGGGAAAGCTTGTCTGCGCCAAAATTTAGGGTCAAAGACAAAGGCAAGGATATGGCTCAACCCCCACCTTCCAAACGCAAAAATGTTGGCAAGAAAAAAGGGATAGTGATTGGAGGGGCTATAATGAGCGAGCTGAGAAGCAAGCTGGGGAGCAAGCTGAAAGACAAGCTGAGGAACGATCTAAGGAGCGGTTTGAAGAGCGATCTAAGAAGTTCTTAGTAAAAGAATATTTGGACGACCTCTTGGATTATATGCCACAGTTCATGAAGGGCCGCGCTAAAAGCCTATGTAGGGAAGGATTTGGTGGGCCAAAAGTTAATAGGTTACAATGCTCGCTATGGACTCCTGGTAAACATTAATTGCCTTTACTGTTTTTAATGTTCATAATTCAAATGTTAACTATGACCTTCTTTTAGGCCGCCATGAGTATAATGAAGCTGCTCAGAGAGATCGAGACCTATGAGGGTGAGAAAACAGCTTTTGAGGCTGCTCAGGAGGAGTTCGAGACTGAAAGGAAAAAGATAGAGGATGAAGTGAGCTCTTCTCCGAAGGAGTTTAAAAAAGCGAAGAAGTTCGTTAAAGACTGTTGAGGATGCTCTATCTCGCGAGGTGGCTCACCGGGAGAGCATGACTTTGAGGTTCAACAAGGCTAAGGAGGAGTTGAAGAAAATTAAGGACGAGCTAAGACCGTGGAAAAGAAAGTCGAGATTGCCAAAAAAAAGGTTGAAGCTATCGAAAAGAAGGTTAAGGTTGTCAAAATGAAAGTTGAGGCTATGGATAGGAAGACTGAGATTGTGGAGAAGAAAATTGAACTGGCTTAGCGGGATGCAGCCGCAATTAAGTAGAAGCTCACTAAAGCCTAAGAGAAGATTGCTCAATTTGAGGATACCACCCAAGCTCTGGTCACTCAAAGGTGTAAGGATGCTACATCGGAGACCAACAATGCATTCTTATACATGTTCTGGAGGCAGCATCTGAACATGAACTTCTCATTTTTTTGGGTAGAGCGCAGTAGCAGAGGTCCAGAAGTATGCAGCTGCCGCTGCCAGGGCTCAAGGTACTCAAGAGAGCACTGCTTCCCCAACTTCTCATGGTACTACTCCTCAAGGTGTATCTTCTTTAACAACACAGATGACAGCTCCTCAATTCTCTCATTGAGCTCAGCTCTAGAAGGGACTTCAGCTCCTCAATGTCCTCCAGCTTCTCAAGGCTCAAACGGACCCTTACAAGACCAGCATTCCAAGGATGTCCTTGCACCAACTTAAGAAATTTTTAATTTTTGCATGTTGTAATTTCGGGACTTTCCCTGATTTTTTTTTTTTTTTTATTTTTGTATTCAACATTCACCTCGCTAGTCGAGGTCATAATAAATTTCATCTTGCAATTTGCTCATTTTATTTTTTCTAAGTATAAGATGTGCATTGCTGAGTTCATAAGCCAATGTCATGGAATCATAATAAATAAAGAGTTATAAGCAAGCATTGTCGAACAATAGAATAAGTATGTCGTAATTGATCGCAATAAGAAACTAGGTTACAGATATATGTCTGGGGTTAACTCAGTTACGCCATGAGAGAAATAAAAAATAAGTGCCCACAGTTCGTGTATATATATTCCACAGGGCGTTTGTTTAGACATGCTTTCTAAGGCTTAATAATAGTTCACAAGTCGCAGAAATATTTTCCCGAACTTTGATGCTCATAGATTGCAAATGCAACTTTCAGAGCATGAGTGCTCACAGGTCGCACATGCACCTTCTAGAGCATAAAAGATAACAGCTCACAGGTAACACCTTCTAGAGAGAGTAAGATATAGTAGCTCACAGGTAGCACCTTCCAGAGCATCGGATATAGCAACTCACAGATAGCACCTTCTAGAGTACTAGGAATAACAACTCACAATTAGCACCTTTCAAAGTGCATAAATAGCAGCTCATAGGTAGCATCTTCCAGAGCGCATGGATAGCAAGTCGTCGGACACAAAAGCACTTTACAGAGCATGAAAGACAATAGCTCGCAGATCATAGAGGCATTTTATAGAGTGTAAAAGATAATAGCTCGCTGGCCATAGAAGCAACTTCTTAGGGCATAAAAAATAATAGCTTGTTGATTATAGAAGCATTTTCCAGAGAATAATAGATAATAGCTCATTGATCGCAAGAACACTTTCAGAACATAAAAATAATAGTTCTGACCCCTTGTGATAATAATTCTTTGCCCAGTAAATTAGCTCGCTTTTCTGCATTGAACATGTCATAGGAAATAGCAGAATATGCAAAATAACTTCATTAATAGTTATCAAAATAAATTGTACAAGGATTCAAGAATGAGCTAACAATCAAGTATAGTACGGGTGAAGGTGCTCTGCGTTCCAAGCATAGAGGCCTTCAACTCCGTTCATATTGGTCAAGTGGTAGGCTCTGTTCTCCAGGATTTCCTTAATGATATAAGTGTCTTTCCAATTCGAGCCAAGTGTCCCATCATTAGTTTTGCGAGCCGTCAAGAGGATGAGACGCAAGATAAGGTCGTCTATCTTGTAGTTCCGAACTCAGAATTTTCTATTGTAGTACCTGGCGACCCTTTGTTGGTAAACCGTGACCCTCATACTAGCTTCCTCCCTTGATTCCTTGAGCAAATCTAAGTTTGCAACGAGCAATTGATCATTATCTTTGAGTCGAAATGTAGCCCTTTGCTGGCTGGTGACTTCGAACTCTGATAGGATCATGGTCTTTAATTCATACACCATTGAGAAAGGGGTCTCACTGATGGAGCTACGAGCTGTCGTCCTATAAGCCCAAAGCACTTTTTGCAGTTCATCTACCCAAACTCCTTTTTTTGCCTCCAACTCAGTTTTCAAGGTTTGCTTAATGATTTTGTTTACTGCTTTGACTTAACCGTTGGCCTAAGGGTGATCCACAACTGAGAAGCTCTTCACGATTCCAAGATCCTTGCAAAACTTGATGAATTGGTTGTTGCTGAACTGGGTCTCATTATCCATCACGATTTGCTACCAAACCTCGAATCTGCAAATTATGTTACTTCACACAAATTTCTCTATTTTCATGGTGGAGATCTCTGCTAGCTCTTTGGCTTCAGTCCACTTAGTAAAGTAATCCACAACGACCATAGCGTGCTTACACCTTCCACGAGCTATCGGTAGAGGTCCGATCAGGTTTATCCCTCAAATTGCAAAAGGCAACAAACTTACCATATGTTGCAAGTAAGCTTGTGGAGCTCGTAGAATCTTAGCAAACCTTTGACACTTGTCACATTTTCTAACTAAGTCGATGGCGTCCTGCTTCATGATGGGCCAATAGAATCCTTGTCGAAGCGCTTTTTGAGTTAGAGATAACCCTTCAACGTGATTCCCACAGTGGCCAGCATGTATCTCCTTTAACATGACCTCATAGTTTTAGCCATCGATGCATTTAAGGAGCAAAGCTGAGAAACCTTTTTTGTATAACATATCGCCATATAAGTAATACCGAGCTGCTCTAACTCGTAAGTGGCATGCCTCCAATTTGTCATTTGGTAACTTCTCCTCTTATAAATAGCTCAAAATTGGGCTCATTCATGAGTCTGGACAAACAACTATGGCCATTACTGTATCTTTCTCTTCTATGCTTGGGATGGTAGGAACTTTACTGGGATGACTCCCAAAAAGTCTGCATTTTGTGTAGTTGCTAAACGAGCTAACGCTTCTACATGTGAGTTCTAAGCTCGCGGGATCTGATTTACTCCAAACTTCTAGAAAGTTCCAGCAATTCCTAAACCTTTTGAAGGTAGATAGTCATCTTGGATCCCCTTATCTGATGTTCCCCCCGAATGTGGCAAACCATGAGCTGAGAGTCACTAAAAATTCTTATCTGCTCAGCTCGCATCTCCTTTGTCAGGTGGAGTCCTACAAGCAGTACTTCATATTCCGCTTTATTGTTAGTGACCAGGAATCTGAACCTTAAGGCACAACGGATTTTGTGACCTTTTGGGCTGATTAATAATATCCCAGCCCGAGTTTTTCGCTTGTTAAATGACCCATCCACATACAATTCCCAGGTTAGGCCATCGAAAGATTCAGCCTTGTACACAACTTACTCCATTGGAAGTTGAGAATTTGATTGTGAGGGTCTTGGTAGAGGTGACCACATCTAGGTCGTTCATTACAAGTCTTCTCAGGACTACATTATAGGCCGATGGACAGTCAATGATCAGAAAATCTGCCAGCACAGTTCTTGATAGCTCGAGTCCCCGAGTGTGAGTGGAAGTTTTATTTGGCCAATTAGGGTAATGACGTCTCTAGTGAAGCCATAGAGAGGTTTTGGGGAAGGCTTCAGTTGCTCTACTCCCAACCCCATCTGATTGTAGCACTTTTTATACATGACATTCACGGAGCTTCCTGTATCAATCATTATTCTCCGCACTTCGGCATTGCTAATCCTTGCTCGGATGACTAGGGCATCATTATGAGGCCAACACACACCTCGAGCATCTTCCTCAGTAAAGACGATGTTATTCAAATACGTCCTCGCCTTCTTCATAGGTATTTCTAGCTCATTGTGGCATATGAGCAAGACATGATTTGCTTCTTGCACATGATGTTCATGCGATCTGTTGGATGTGCCTACAATATGAGGACCTCCATGTATGGTAAAGATGGTTCTTACCGCAGGTTCATGTCCTTGCTTAGGATCTTGCTGATATTATTTGTTGTGTTGACTGTTGTTGCTGAGGTCGAGGACGTTGTTGCTAAGTTAGCTTATTCACAGGTCATGCTACATATTCTCCCAAACGACCTTGCCTAATTAGGTCTTCAATAGCATTCTTTGGTTCCCAACAATCTAAAGTGTTATGTTCGGCTTCATTGTGATAAGTACAAAACTTTATTAGGTTTCGGAACCTATTTAGGATATTCATGGGGTTAGGTTTCCCAAAGTCCTTCATGTTCCTTTCTGTTGCAAAAATTCTATCTTGGGTGTCTGATAAGACGCTGTACTTTCCGTATTGACCTCAGGGTGAGGGTCGTTCTCTCTTGGGCTCGTGTCTAGCCCACTTCACCACTAAGTTGGTGGAGTGGTTCTTTTGGTTACCATTTCATCTCTACCATGATCTTTCCTTTTCCCTAGTGGAAGCTGCTTGTCTCATTCTGCTAGTTATTGAGCTTCTTTGGCCCAAAAACTTCTTCCCATCTTATCTCCTTGGCAGCTCGCTCGTAGAACTTGCTCAGGTCATTTACCGGAGATTTATATATACTCTCGTAGAGCTTTCCATCTTTTTTTAGCCCTGCTGAGATCGCTGTTAAAACGCTTTCATCCGAAGGACCCTTCATATTGCTCACTTCGTTCTTGAACCTGGCAATGTAATCTTTCAAGGACTCATTTTGCCGCTGAAAGATTATGGTGAGGTGACAAAGTGGTGCGAGCTGCTTTCTCAATGCCCTGTACTAGTTTACGAACCTTATCTGGCATTCTTTTCAGTTGTTTATGCTGCAGCTGGGAGACTTCTTAACCAAGTTTTGAGAACCTCCCCTAGCGTTGCTAGGAACACACGGCATTTTACCAAAGGATTGGAGGTCTGTAGGTCTATCTGTATATTGAAGGCATCTAGATGGTCATAGGGGTCGCTATCCCCATTGTAAAGTGGAATATTAGAGAGCTTGAATCTAGAGGCAAAGGCTCTATCTCAATCTCCCTAGTGAACGAGACTCTCTCATCATGCTACTCTCCTTAATTCTAGGGTCCAAGTCGTGCCTCCAGCTGCTGAACTCTCTACAAGAGTTCTTTCACCATTGGGTATTGGGGCTTAGATCGCCTTATGTGGGACTACTTGCTTCTACTCTCTTGCTCAGCTAAGCAGCAATCTCGCGACCTGCGCCTCCAGTCGAAACTTTCTATTTGGCACGGACCCCACCATGGTTCGCATTCGTCATCATTATGACATGTACGAGCTCGCTCGTACTCATGACTAGTTCCACGCAGCGGCTACCATCGTGACTTACCCTTACTCTTAGGCCTACAGGGCAAGGTGTCACTTCTCTCTCTCGAGCTCGTCGTCCGCCTCCCTTTGAGTTCATGTTAGAAAAGCGGATCGAACCTTCTGACAACAGCCTTTCTCTAATCGCTTCCCCCTCCGAAGTCGAGACTTCATTAACTGGTTACCGACAGGCTTCTTCGGGGGGTGCGACCTCAATTTGTCTCTACGCAGCCTGGACTTGAGCTTCTGTTAGCGCTCTAATCGCTTCTGCCAACTGCATCACGCTGTTCTCCAAGGCTTTTTGGCATTGTTGCCAAACTTGCACGATATCCCATCCGACCGGTAGAGTGTTTTGTTGGTCTATGTAACCCTCGGGTTGTTCAGCCACCACATCAAAGCTTCTGGTCGTTCTTCTTCTGGCCATAGTAGTTGGTCAAAATTCAAGTAATCAAAAAAGACCTTAGAGTCGTAGTCGGGCTCTCATTCTAGTGTCAAAGATGTCGATGTCTGAAATTAATTGACCAAGAGATTCTAGACCCAGACTACAGCTTTGATAACTAAAGACAATAAAGGTAGATAAAAGCAATTAAGAATGGAGAGAGGAGAGAGGAGATGAAAAACAATGCAAAGAAAAGGATTTTTTACGTGGTTCAACAAATGTGTTTACGTCCACAGTTATTACTTTGAAATATGTTTAGTAGAGTAATGATATCAATCAACTAAGTTGTCTAATACAAAGGATTTCACCCCTATTTATATAAAGTAAGGATTACAATTGAGTGTAATACATATTAAAGAAATAATACATACATTAATTGTTTTGACATAGCCATCATTGCATTAATTGCTCCTGCATGGCATCACTACATTGATTACTCCTGCATAGCCGTCACTGCATTAATTGCTCCTCTAGATCAAAGATTGTAGAGATTTTACCGACATAAAATCGAAAAACTTTAATCCGAAGGATTTGATCTGGCACCAGTTTCTAGAAGATTATCTGGAATGAGTTAGGGAGCTAACGTATTCACTCTCGCGAGTTAAAGATGCATCAAGGTAGATTTGGTATAAGCCATGAGCTGAAGAAAAAGGCAGTGAGCTCAGCATTGCGATCTGAGCATTGGGCTTTCTAAGTCTTTTTACCATTGAACTCAACTATTGAGCCCTTAGCAGCTCATTTATCCATGTTGCGAAAACGGTCATGACATCTCTCAACCCAAGAACAAACTCAAATCAACATCACAAACAACAAATCAATATGTACAAATCATAGCTCAACCCAAGCAAATCACAAAACTACAAACAAAATGAAAAAAAAAAAAAAATCTGATCTTTTATGAAAAACTAAATGTCTTTTAGTCTTTTTACACCTTTGACCATTGATCCTTAAGAGTTAACAGTAGCTCTCTAATGGTAGGAGATATTTGGAGTTATATTTTTAAAGTCTCAGGTAGGTTCAATGTTATATGACCAAACTCATTATTTTTGTATAATTTTGCCTAACTTCAAGGAATTTGTGCAATTTACACTTAAATAAACTTAAAATATACAAAACAATAAAGCTAATTCTTTTTTTTTAAGTAATGGGCATGAAAATATGGAACCAACCCAAATAACCCAACCCATGGGTGTTTGATTCAATTTTCATTATCAACTTCAAGGTATTTGGATCCCATCCCAAGAAAACACCATGTTTTACGGATTGGTTTGGTTCTGGGTATCTAGAATCGACCTGATTTGTGAAATAGGAGTACATGCGTGATTTTGTATACCCTTATATATACTCCCAAACCCTAAATAGAACGAAGCTAGCCCTATTGTCCCCCTATTCTTCGTGCAGCCACCCATACTCCCACAGCACTCCTCTCATCTCATCTCTAACCTCACCATTGCCGTAATCTTCGCTCGTCGCTGTTGCCATGAAGCTATCATCATAATCTCTCACCTCTGACCTCTAACCCTGTCGTCAATAGTTTCGATTCACTTTTCATTTCTTCACTTTGGTAAGTATTTGTTTTGCCTTTCATTTCTTCACCTTGGTTTCTCATTTCACGGTTTCACCTTTCATTTCTTCAGTTTTATCTTCTTTCACTTTGAAGTAGCAACTCCACACACTAACAACCCGTAACCACTTATATCCATCTACGACAATCATCAAAACATATTCTTTATTATCAAAAGCCTAATTTTTTATTTTTTTTTTTTTAAAAATACAAATAAGTAAAGGAACAAAATTTAATTTTCCTTTTTTAAAATTACCTTGGTGAGTCGATTAACACTATTTGATTTTCTCATTCCAGAGACATCTACACATGAAAAAAGAAATTATAAAATTATATATAAAAAAAAAAGAAGTTAAGATGAGAAGAAAAGAGACCATTGATAGGGGCGTTGGAGAGATCTGGACCAAAAGAGGTTTTGTTGAGTTTATCAACGGCTCATTTTTAACGAATCTCCTCCAATTGACACAATTCAATTTCAAAATTTGATTAGAAACTGTGAAATTGAGAGGTGGATGCAAATCGGGAAGAAGAATTAGTACTGTTCATCGACCTAATGATGTGTGATGCGAGTCTATTGTAAGAGAATTGCGAAGGATTTTTTTTTTTTTTTGCTTGTATTGAAGGCAGGTTGAACATGTTCTCTACACCCACATAATTTTTTGTTTCCCCCATAATTTTTTTGTTTTCATCCACAAGACAAGGTAGGTCAAATCAGTCCAAAACAAGTAAAAATAATTGGCCCAACAATAATAGACCCAAAAAAAGCTAAACCAAAAAAAAAAAAACTAAAAAAATTTGGACCCAAAGTCATGCCCAAATTTGGGCCCAAAACTGAAGAACCAAACTAAATTGAATCAAGAGTGTTCGGTTTGGTTTGGTTTTTCTTCATTACCGGACCATGTTCAGATCCAAAAAAGGAGAACCAAACATTTTTCATGTTCGGTTTGATTCCATCGAGCACCAAACCGAATACTATGCCCACCCCTATGTTCTTGCACCAATCTTCTCACTTTATTTTTGTTTCAAAGGAAATAAAATCTTCTCTCTTTTATCAAACATGGACTACACACTGAACAATTGGAGTCCACCATAAATTCCTAAAGAATACATCCTCAACAGTTTATTTTGAATAAACATAAACAAAAGAAATATTTTTTAACAGAAGCCAAGATATAGTCGAGAGAAATAATTTTGTATTTGGTTATAAATCCTAGAAAGATAAGAAAAATTCATTGTGGCATTATTATTATTATTTATAGAAAATCGAACCCAATTTTATGACCCACGAAATCCAAGTTTCAACTTTCAATTGCACCTCCACTTTTCTAAAATATTGACTCCGTTCAAGGCATGCAAAATATAAAAATGTCCGACTGCCAATCACATAAGCTGTAAGCATTTATGTTTTGCATTTGTGATTTTATGGATATGAAAGGATAAAAATTGACTGCTTGTTTGGAAACTTTATCATATAATGTGGACTCTAAAGTCTACACATCATAGAATCTCTGTATGTGTTGTATATTGGTTGTGTTATGATCTGTTTCTACGGTTTCTCTTTACTTTTAATTTTTATTTATTATTTTCTTTTCTCACTAACCAAACGCCTACCACTATCTCCACTATGCTTTTTCTTATTAACTTTTCCATCAAGATAATGTAAAAAGATAATGTCACCACAATTCAATATTCAATCCAGAAAAACAGTTGACAGGCTCTTTTGCAAGCAAATATGCATGGGTGGCTTGCTCTGCCTCCTACTACTACTTTGCTTTACGAAATCAAATGACCAACTTGCTCTATTTCTTTGGGAATGGATTTAAATCCCTCTCTCTCATTTTCTTTCTTTCTATATATATAACTTCTATAATCAATATTCTCTAATTTTAAAAAATTAAGATGAATTAATCAAATTCATTCATTATATTTTCTCTCCTAAAATAAATTTTTTATCATATTTAATTTAAATACAATTGATGAATTTAATTGATTGGTCTGAACTTTTTAAAATTAGAAAACACTGACCACAAAAGTTTTATGGTTCTGTAATCAGTGTCTCCTAACTTTAAAAAGTTCGGACCAACCAATCAAATTTATCTATTACATTTTCTCTCTAAAACAATTTCTCTTTTCTATTTAATTCAAATGTAATAGATGAATTTAATTGATTCGTCCTAACTTTTTAAAATTAAGAGGCACTGATAATAAAATCACTATATATACACATACACACATATATATACGCACACACTAGAGCTTCTATATTTAGGAGAGAAAATTTGACTAAAAGGTCGTTTGTTTTTTTGTCTAACGATTGAACAGTGCTGTTAAAGACTAAAAATTGAATAGTGATGGAACCTGAAATCTTAATAATATGTTTTTTTTTCTTATCTTTGAATAATTGTAAACTTATTTATTTTTTAAATCTAAAATTATCTGAAAACTAGTAAGTTGATATTTATACCTTTTTTATTTGTTGTTATATAATTTTAATTAATTTAATATAAGCATATAAAAATAAATAATTTAATAAATTCTAAAATATTTGTATTTACATATTAATAATATTTTATTTATAATTAAAATATGATTAAAAAATATATTAGTATTAACCATTTATATATTTAAATATATTAATATATTTAAGAAAACAATTAAAAATCAATGCTTAAATTATAAATTAAAATATATTAGTTTAATTTTAAAATAATTTGAGATGAGATATATATAGATTTTTCTTTTCAAATATATTTTTTGTAAGTATCAAGGAAAAAAAAAAAAAGAAAAATAATTGAGTAATATAAAATTATAATAAATTTGAAATTATATTTTTTTAGATAATAGATTTAAAATAAAAATTTTTAAGTGTCATTAAGTGATTTATAATGAAATGAAAAGTTAAATATTCTTACTTAATTTTTTTAATTATTTTTTTAGTAGTTTTAAATGGTTTAAATTAAAAAATAAATAAAAATTATGTAATATATATAATTTAATATTATTAAATATTAATAGAAAAAAAAAAACTATTTCTAAGACTATTTTGCTCTTTATATTTAATTAGGGTGATTCAAATTTAAAGGTCACATCATTAACTACGTGGCTGGATATGCTCTTATACTATATGTGGAAGAATATTAGTGTAATTTGTTGGGAAAAAAAAAACAAAAAACAAAAAAGAAACCACGTTTGGCAATGTTTTCAAAAAGAAGCTACATTTGGCAATTTTTTTCCAAAAGAAGCTACTTTTGCAATTTTTTTATCTTCTTTGAAAGAAAGCGAACCCAAACTGGACAAAACTCTCTCGACTTTTTGACATATGTCAACAGTGTTCAAAGCAGACGATAACAAATGGTTGATTGATTCATTCAAGGATGGCGTCCTGCACTCAGGAGTGCTCAGAAGTGCTGTGACATGATGGCCACACCACGTGCACCACTTTTCTTCAAAAGCATTCAAGCATCATGTCCACCATCGGTGGACAATATCAGTGTACCCCATCTATAAGGCATAAATTACACATATACCCTCCAGTTCTCTGCCTAATATTGGATCCCTCTCTCCCTATTATTAGGGAGGAAATGAAGTATAATAAAGTATTCAGTTTTGGACAGTGCCTTATAGTCCCATGAGTTCCGACTGGTATAAAATGTATATGTGTAATAATAATAGTAAGTATGATTTTGTTTCTACAGTGAATTTGAAAACGTCACAAATTCATTCTACTAAAAATTTTTTATTTCGACGTCTGCATGTGATATTAAATTATGAAAATCATTTCCATAATTTAATACTCAATCCCCTCCCTACCAATCATTACCATAATTTAATATTCGATCCCTCCTTACAACGCCCAACCACTAACAACCCACCAAGCGAGTTATATAAAGAAGTGAGCATCAATTACCATACATATAAAGATATGAAAATCATTACCATAATTTAATATTAAAAAAAAAAAAATGATTGGTTGGATCTTCGGCAACAACATAAGCATAAGTGGTTTGGTGTGTCTCATACCACTCGTCTTGTCTCAAGTATCAATGGCTGAGTCAAAAACACCGTCGCCCCCGGTGGCCAAGAAGGTGGAGCACGTGATGAAGATGTTCGGAGACGTTAGAGTTGACAACTATTACTGGCTTCGTGACGACTCTCGCTCCAATCCTGAGATACTCTCCTACCTCCAGCATGAAAACCTCTACACTGACTCCATCATGTCCGGTATGTTCCACGTTTCTTTTCTTCAAATCCACATTTCGTTGCATAATCATCTTATAGTTAATATTACGTGTAGGAACCAAAAAGTTTGAGGAAGAGTTGTTCGGTGAGATCAAAGGGAGAGTGAAGGAGGACGACGTTTCTGTTCCGGTTCGAAAAGGGGAGTATTACTATTACACGAGGACGTTGCAAGGGAAGGAGTATGTTCAGTACTGTAGGAGACTTGTTCCCACAAACAACACTTCACCTTCTGTCTATGATTCAATGCCCACTGACCCTCCTGAGCATGTTATCTTGGATGTTAATGTCAAGGCTCAAGGTCATTCTTTCTACAGCGTTGATGCTTTCGAGGTTGGTTGGTTGACAGATTTCGGTTGCTCACTAATGATTTTGTTTTTCAATCTGTTTCTGATTGTTATGTTTTTGTGTTTCTTTGTGTTTGGTTTCAGGTTAGTCCCAATAACAAGTTGGTGGCATATGCTGAGGACACTAAAGGAGATGAGATATATACTGTTTATGTCATTGATGCTGAGACTGGTGCTGTTGTGGGCAAGCCTCTAGCCAAGCTTACTTCCTATCTTGAATGGGCTGGTGATGAAGCTTTGGTTTACATCACAATGGATGAGACTCTCCGCCCGGATAAGGTATATGCCCTTGGAGTTTAGGACCTTGGTTTTTTTATAAGAGAAATTGAAGTTTGAGTGATACATCAGGAGAAAAAAATGTTATAATCCTGGTTATCTATTATCGTTTATGCAGATGTGTCGCCAGATTGTTAAAAATCTTGGAAAAAAAGGACTAGGAGAGAATCCTAGCTCATGCCCCATTTTATAAGTAGCTTGATGATTACATGCTTGTATTTTGTCGTGCACGAAGTGAATTTGTTCATAATTTTTCTTAAACTGATTCCTGCGCCTCTTCTTGTTAGCTAGTTATAGAGTTAGTTATGGTTTTGTTTGATGACTAATAACAGGTGTGGTTACATAAGTTGGGAGAGGATCAGTTGAGTGACATCTGCCTTTATCATGAGAAGGATGACATATTTTCACTTGATCTTGAAGCTTCTGAGAGCAAGAAATTTGTGTTTGTTGGATCTCAAAGCAAAATTACAAGGTCCATTTTCTATATTGATGTTGCTAAGCCTGAAGAGCTTAGGGTCTTAACGCCTCGTGTTGTAGGTGTTGATACATCAGTCAGCCATCGTGGAGATCATTTCTTTATAAGGCGGAGAACTGATGAGTTCTTCAATTCAGAGCTATTAGCATGTCCTCTGAATAATACATCTGAAACCACACTTCTTATTCCTCACAGAGAAAGGTAAAAACGTTTTAAGAGAATTTTGTTATTGTTGATGGCACCATGTCAATCTTTGGGTTGTTTATGGCCTCTGATTTTGTCAGATTATGCTGATTTCTTGTCTTTTTTTATGTAAATTATGGTTTGAAATCATTTGTAAAGCATCTTCATGCTAATTGCTTAACAGCCATACGCATTAAATAAATGTAAAATGTTTCATGATTTTCCATTTCTCAATAGTATTACAGGGTCCACCTTGCCATGAAATCATCCTTACGAACTTTCTATCATTTTGTCCAGCATAAAAATTGAGGGCACAGAACTTTTTGTGGAGCATCTTGCAGTGTATGAGCGTGAAAATGGTCTGCCCAAAATAACCACCTATCGCCTTCCGCCTGTTGGCGAGCCACTCAAAAGCCTTGAAGGTGGCAAGACTATTGATTTTATTGATCCTGTATACTCAGTTGAGCCATCAGAATCACAATTTTCTTCCAGCATTTTGCGGTTTCTTTATAGCTCAATGAAGACCCCTGCCTCCACATACGATTATGATATGAACACAGGGATTTCTGTTTTAAAGAAGACCGAAACTGTAAGTTATATGGAGAAAGTCCAGGATTTTCCTGGTTTCATACACTTCTGCTAGTCATATATCATTCTTTTCTCTGTCCAGTCCATTTCTTGTTTTTCCTATTTTATGCCAAAACATTTAGTTGCTTGGAACCCATACAATGCAAGGTTGTTTAATCATAATCAATTCACAATAGAATTCCCTATTAGTCCCCTTTCTTTCCATTTGTAGTCCAATTGCGTTATCTATTTTGGTTATTTGGTTTTCGAACTGTTTACAGCCAGTGCTTAAAAATTGTTTAAATGATGTTCATAGAGACTGGTGGAAGTCCAGGTGCTAGGAAGTTGATTTTTCTGTCTCTTTGTCTGTTTGTTTCTTTTTCTGTTTTCTATCCTGGACATTGTATTTGTACGTCAAAGATTCTGACCACATTTCTTGGAAATTTAATTTTTAATTCTGTGCTAATTTATTCAGTATTGATCAATAATGTTGTCATTACCATCTCAAAGAAAATTATGTGAAAGGTAAGATGGTAAAATGTCTTGTACATATATTAATCTATTTTGCTATTAAAAATGAATAGAAAGTTGGGGAAATCATTCATTTCTAAACTGTTTTGCATTTTCATTTGTATGGAAATTCTCCAAAGCTCTTTAACCTTTCGAACAATCCTTGAGTTGTGCATAGAAATTTTAATTTAAATCCATGAATGTTTTTTATCGTCCTATGTGTCTCTCATTGAGCACTCTTGTTCACTATATCATTCAGGTCTTGGGAGGTTTTAATTCATCTGATTATATCACTGAAAGAAAGTGGGCAAATGCTTCAGATGGCACACAGATTCCTATATCCATTGTTTACCGGAAGAATCTTGTGCAACTTGATGGGTCTGATCCATTGCTACTCTATGGCTATGGTGCATATGAGGTAATATTGAATTTTATGTTGTAATTTGTAAAATAAAGAACCTTTATTGTTTCTATTGTATCCAAGAATTATATGTCTGGAAATCGTACTGAATGCAGATCAGGAATCTGATCTTAATATAGATGTGCACTTTATGTATTATAATGTTTTTGTTCAAACACTACCTAAATCTATTCTGATGCATAGCTTTGTCATCTGCTAGCAAATTCGGATTAAATGTTGAATTTGTGCTCTGGCTGTTGCATCCTAGTTTTTGTTGCATTTACTATTACGAAATTGCAGATGATTGTTCGGGTCCCTACAATCTTGTCCTCTTAATGTCATTTTCAGACCTTAGTGAAAAACTTGAATGACCTGCTGTGAGAAATCAATTCTAGTTATATGAGTCTTTGTTTCCAAGCATAAAATAAGTTGAATACATACCAAATTTCCTGAAGATTTGTATTGAAACATGATTTTCTCTTCCACATTCATTTTCTAGGATCGTTTTTTATGCATCAATCTGACAATTTCTTTTAGTTTCTTAGCCACACAATTTGGTGCAGACTCCGGAGGCATTGCCCTTCAGTAATTGTACAATAGAGTTAATCTTGTGTATATATTGATTTATTTGAGCTTCTTAATGCTAAATGCTGTGTTGTCAAATGTCAATAGGTATGTGTAGATCCTAGTTTCAAGGCACCTCGACTTTCTCTATTAGATCGTGGTTTTATCTATGCAATTGCTCACATTCGGGGAGGTGGTGAAATGGGGAGGCAGTGGTACGAGAACGGGAAGTTGTTACACAAAAAAAATACTTTCACAGATTTTATTGCTTGTGCTGAGTATTTACTAGAAAACCGATATTGCTCAAAGGAAAAACTATGTATTAATGGACGAAGTGCTGGAGGCTTGCTTATGGGTGCTGTCCTTAATATGAGGCCTGATTTGTTCAAGGCTGCTGTTGTTGGAGTCCCGTTTGTGGATGTCCTGACTACGATGCTTGATCCAACCATCCCTCTTACAACTGCAGAGTGGGAGGTACTCTAGTTCCCCTATTATAACTCCATAAGTTATACTGATGTTAACATTTAAATCCAGGAAAAGTAGTGAATTCCAAATTTGGTCCTTTGATGATTAATTTGAGATCAAACACTGATGCCATACTTTGCTAGTTAATGTGGACCTTCATACATTGATATCTTGGAGAGCATATAACTTTTTAACTATTGATATTCTTCAAGTTCTATTACTGTCATGTGCTTTTAAAGAACTGCATTTTGTTATTGTAGGAATGGGGCGACCCCCGGAAGGAAGAATTTTACTTCTACATGAAGTCATATTCGCCTGTTGATAATGTGAGTCTATAAACTCTGCAATTTTTGCTGAATTCTCGGTTAGTATTTATATCAACCATATTGCTAGAACGGCTAATATTTTTTGTTCTATATTACTGTGTGTATTATAATCAAGTTGTGCTTGACCTATGACTTCTTTTACTCAGGTTAAAGCCCAAAATTATCCAAACATTCTGGTCACAGCAGGCTTGAATGGTAAGCATAAATTCAATCATAAAACTTTTATTTTTTTTCGCCACTGAAATTTTTCATTTTCGGAACATAACCATGTATGATTTTGTCAGCATAGTATCCTAAAGGTGGTTGTCAAAGAGAATGCATCAATGTGTGGCTCTTCTTTCCTAATAAACATGCCTATTTTATAGCTTCCATCTAAAATATACGATAGAGCATCTATAAAATGACGGTTTTCAAGCTTTCATTGTGGCATCTTGGTATGTCGATGGGGTGGCTATGCCACTTAGGATATATTACAAAACTAGTTTTAGGCAGCTACATCTGTTTGATACATGCAACGAAAACAGCCCTTGGAATGAGCCTTGTATTTATTGTCGTAGCGCTTAAATTAATCTCTTGGTTACCATAACAGATCCACGGGTTATGTATTCGGAACCAGCTAAATTTGTAGCAAAACTAAGGGATATGAAAACTGACAACAACACATTGTTGTTTAAATGTGAATTTGGTGCTGGTCATTCTTCAAAATCAGGGAGGTAAGCTACAATATCTTTCAAGATTTTATTACTAGTTTGTTTTTAACTAAAGAGCATTCATTGATGTCCATACACTACTTATGAAATTGATTTTTCATGTTGTTGCAGATTTGAGAAGCTCCAAGAAGATGCCTTCACTTATACTTTCGTGCTCAGGGCTCTGAACATGATTCCTGCCTCCTTTTCTGGATAAACTTGCAACTAAATGCCCATCAAAGGATTCATAAATTCCACAACCGTACTAGTTTATGGCAGAATGATGTATTTCTCCCTTGACAAAGCCATTGCAATCTGTACAGCAATTCTTCTATTAGAAAATTTTCGTTGGAAGAACTAGGAACCAGCTAGTTTTTTGCAATATGAAAAATTGAACAAAATTAATAATAGTGTGTTTACTTGAGGAATTAGGGAACGAATATGATTGTTGGTGTTTATTTACTCTAAATTAATCTATAATGAGAGTATAATTGTGGGTCTCATAAAAATTTGGGGTCGTAGAATGAGATTGACATTCCCCATTCTTTTTAGGATTCCTAGTCCTGTTACATAATACAATTTAAAAAGTCATTTTCACCATTATTAAAAGAATAAAATTGGAAATCAGTATTGTGGTTCATTATTATCATTCTTAAAATAATTTCTTTGAATGTTGAATATTAAAGTTGTTTTCTGTTCAATGAATTTGGGTCATTATTTTTTTTTTTTTAATTAGATTTGTACATGTGATAAACCAAATGAAATTAAGTGAGAAAGACAGCAATTGATTGATTTGTCAGGTTGTTGCAATGAAATTCATAAATATTTTAATCCATAACCAAGTCCGTTGCTGTGTTTTAATCCATAACCAAGTCTGTTGCTGTATTTTAATCCATGACCAAAAACCAAAAATAATTCATGACACAATAATATATAATAATTTTAAGAAATTTAAAAAAGAAATTATAATAAGCATAACATTATAATAATAAAAATAATATTTATTGAAGATAAAAAAAAGTTATATAATTTTTTTTAATTAGAAAAGCTTATACAGTAAATCATTTTAATCAAAGACATTTTTTTTACTTGTAACTAATGCATTTCGATTAAAAATAAAAGTAAACATCTTAATATAAATATTGCTGATTTCAATTATGATTTCGACAATTAAAGTAAACAATTTATTCTGATTGCGATGTATCATTTCAATTGCAGATTAATCTGATTCCAAATTATTTTGATTCCAAACTATTTCAATTACATACAAGTAAATGCAACCTCAATCGTGTTTACATATATGTACTACAAATATTTAAGGTAAGATTAATGTCACTCAAATTCACTTGGTTGAGATTTGAGATAGATAATGGTAGTATTGGTGTATTCTCACAACCAATTTAATTCGTGCAGGTGGATATGGTCAACAAATAATATAATGAGAGTTAGAGAATTGTCCTAATGGATAATTGTTAAAGAGCCATTTCAAATACTAAAATTATACCTCTCTATTAACTTTTGTCAATATTAACTAAGACTTCGTTTGGTACAGTTTCTTTAAGTAGATCTTTTAGAAGTATATCTTTTACTAGTAGATCTTTTGGAAATAGATCTTTTAGAAAAAGTTATTGGTTGTTTGATTGTCAATTAAAAAAACTCTTTTAAAGTATAGATTATTTGATTAAATTATTTTTAAAGCTATTTTTTATTATTAATTTATCAAAAAGGTTATGAGAGAGAGAAGAACTATATTCATTCTATGAATGTAATAGCTTCAACCTCAACCATAAAAAATTAATCAATCAAACAAATAATAATTATTTGATGTAAGTATATATCAATGAACCAATAACAAAACAATTGCATTATATTTATATATAACAAATATGACATATAATATTCATGACAATAAAGATTAAAAAAAAAATTACAATTAAAAAAACATAAAATATAGAAAATTACTAGTTAAAGAGGAGTTCTCAAAAGTTTTTATAAAGTAAAAAGGGAATCAAAATAGAGGTTAAGTGTTTATATTTATAAAGAAATGTAATAGGGTTATAAAAGTATAAAGATATTAGTAAAATAAAATAGGAGTATAGTGGACATTTTAATCTTTTAAAAAAAGCTGAAAAAGATCTACTTGGAGAAGCTCAAATTTGAACTTTTTCGAGTAGATCTTTTTCAGCTTTTTTAATTCGTCAAAAATTCTACTGGAATGTCAACCAAACGACGCAAAAAAAATCAAATAAAACTTTTGGCATTCAAAAAGTACTTTTGATCAATAGATAAGCTGTATCAAGTGTACACTAAGTAAAAGATATTTTGATCCTTTCACATGGCTCCGATAGAAGTAGTAGAATGATGATATCAACACTTGACATGGAAAAGGAATAAAACATTAAAATTTGTGATAGGATCAAATCAATCAAGAAATAATTAAATAGGAAGTGAATAAAAAAAAAAAAAACATAAAAAGTTAAATGGTTACTTGAAAAAAAAAAGTTAAATTGAATTAAAATCAATAAAAAACATAAAAGAATAATTTTTTAAATGATAAAAAATTGAATGTTGGAAAATGTGAGAAGCATATCTTATGGAGAGAATTTTTTTTCTTTTTTTTTTTGAAACCTTAATAAGTTCATCCTCACTTTTCCATCTCTCTCCCCTTTGTCAACACCCATATCTTTCTCCCTCTTTCTCCTCTGTCAACAGCGAATGGTTTCTTCATCTGGGTTTGACACCCAGATGAAGGCTTTTTGGGTTTATTAAACCTAGATGAAGAACCCAGATGGGTTCAATGAACCCACATCTGATTTTGTATTTGTGCGTTTGTGTGTTTCATGACTTGATTTTTTATTTCATGATCTGATTTTGTATTTGTTTGTTTGTTCTTGTCGATTCTTTTTTGTTCTAAGTTTGATTTCATATTGTGTTTGTTTGTTTTGTGTTTGATTTCATGATCTGGGAGTCATGAAGGATCGAAGAATGATGCATAAATTGTATGCATTTTTCATTTTTTTTATTTTTAATTTATTTTTCATATTTTAAATTTTAATGTTTAATGTATTTTTCATTTTTTAAATTTTTAATTTACTTTTCATATTTAAAAAAAAAAAATAGAAAAAATCTCAACACTTTTAATTTTTAATTTTTAATGTTAATTTAATTTAGTTTTTAATATTTAATTATTTTTTTATCTTATTTATAGTAAAATGGTCATTTAACCAAAATTTCTAGTCAACTATCAAAGTTGACGGAAGTCAACTAACGGTTAACTAACGATGTGGGTTTGGTGCAATAAAATGATAAATATGTTTTCGCTTGTTTTTAGGCAAACCTTATAAAGGTATTGTGCAATTGCTTCTTTTTGTAATTAGATATTATTATTATTTTTAATGACAGTAAAGATATGGAGCAATGGAGATTAAACAAATGGAGATAGAGATTTTTTGGTCCACCTCCACCAGTTTATAAAGAAAGAATGAGAACTAAAAATTCCAGATCTCATTCATCCACATTTTTTTTAATTATATTTGGAAAAAAAAATTCAATAGACTTTAATTTTGACATATTTTTATATGTTGTGCAAATATTATCATCCACAAATTTGATTTCCACACCCAAATTATTAATACACTCATTGATTAAGTTTAAAAATATACTTATTAGTACAAGCACCTAAAAACATGTCAATAATAACCCTATACAAACAAAATTAATTAAATTTCTTCAAAACAAACTTTCCTGTATAACTCAAATTAACTATATTCCTTTAAAAAAAACTTTCCTATACAAACAAAATTATTATTAAATTCCTTCAAAACAAATCATTTTATACAAACCAAATGAATTATATTCTTTTAAAATAAAATTTTCTATATGAAAAAAATTAATTAAATTTTTTTAATACAAACTTTCTATCTTTAGTATTTATCTTTATTTCTCTCAAACATATATTCTTAAACCTAAACCTAATTCTTAAACCTAAACCTAACTTTACACTTTATTAAGAAGAAGAAGAAGAAACACCCATAGTTGAAGGTTAAAACCACCAAATTTGCAATCAAGAATTATTTTGTGTTAGGCCATGGTTTCATAAATTGAAATCACTAATCAACCGGTTTTGATTTGTGAGGTCCACTTTTTGAAAATCACTATTCATATGGACAGTATTCATCTAGAAACACTATTCATCATAAAAATAAATTATTTTTCATAAAATAAAATTTTGAGTTTTACACTATCATTTTTTTAGTTAAATTATATTTGTAATTTATGTTTACATTTAAGATTTATTCATTTTAGATGATGTTCTATTGAATTCTAGTTTATGTGTAAATCTAAAAAGATGTTAAACTTTAATGGTACGTTTGAGCTTAAGCATATGTTTAAAATTAAAACTATTTTTTTTTTTTAAATTTAAACGTATATTTACATTTAAGTGAATAGAATTTTCATTTAAGATATTAAACTATGACTTTCTTTCTTTTTCCTTTTCTTTTCTTTTTTTTTTTTTAACAAATCAGATCAAACTAATTGGGTTCAAGGAATCTCGCTCCAAACTAGTTTGAGTTTGGAAGGAGTTATCTAGCCTTGATCAGGCCCATTTCATCCCTATTGGCACTCTCTTGCAAGCTTGTGAAAGGATGGACATCTTGTGTCTCATTATATAATGTTATATTATCTAAAATTTTTTGTCTAAATATTGTGATAAGATGATTTATAACAACACTATAATTATAAAATGATACATTGATGATGTGAGATAGTGGTTAACGATTTATTAGTTACTCAGTAATTAATTGGGCATTGATCTACGGGTACTGTTTTAAGAAACAATTATTATTTTTTTAAATTTAAGGGCGTAAACTAATTTTTTTAAACTTCAAGGGCCAAAATAAGATATTAGTGTAATTTTATCAAACCTCAAGGGAATTTATGTAAGTTTACCCTACTACATAAACAAACATCATGGTGAACACAAAACGCTCGCCGTCCACTTTAGCTCTCCACCTCTCTCTCTCTCTTTCTCTCTTTCTCTCACTCTCTCGCCCTCTCTCTAACCATCAGACCAGGCGCCACTTCTTTTTATTCTAATTTTTTGCTGCCACCATATGTTCTTCTTTTTTGCTAGATCTGCCACCATACATTCGTCTTCTTTGTTGGATTTATCGCCACCGTGTGTTCTTCTTCTTTTTCCATCTTTCTTCTCATTTTCTTTAATACAGGTACACTGCTTGCCAGATTTGTAGCCGTCGTTGTGCTCTCTATACCTCCAGCGATCAGGACCCTCGATATGGGGGTTATCTTATCGGTACAGTACCAATTATCGATTTTCTGATAAAAAAAATTGGCCGATTTGATCGATTTTTGGAATACTAGTTTAGGCTAGCCTTTACTTTGTAAATGAATGAAAAATAAAAATTTGAAAAAAATAATATCAAGCATTTTAAAAGATTTAAAGAGTCATTTTAAAGATTCATAAACCTTTTTTCTTAATAGATTTTCTTTATTAACATTTATGAAATTTTGTTTGTTTTATTTTTAAGTAAGAAAAGAAAATGAAAATTGTTTCAAATCTTAGAAGTTAAAAAAAAAAAAAAAAAAAATTATTTTCCTAGTTTGTGTTTGCCCTTAGAAGTGGGCATATAGTTGTTCAATTCGATTCCAAACCAATCAATGTTTGATTCTCAATATGGAGAACCAAATAGTAATTTAGGGGGGAAGAATCGCCTAGAACCGAACACCCTACATTTGGTTTGGTTCCCTTGATTTTGGGTCCAAATTTGGGCCTATGTTTTAGGCCTACTTTTAGGCAATTTCTCAGCAACCAAACATTGAAATGCCTAGATATGCTATCCAGTGACATCAATTCAATTAGAATAATCAAGCCCAAGCATAAAAAAGCCCTAAAAAAACATAACACGAAGCGAAAAACTTGGAAAATATATGAACAAATGAAAAGAACATGTGTCATACAACACTAAAATCAACACTTTAAAATATTATTCTTGTAAATTGTAATTTAAAGTTCATACCTCGATGGTGATAGAGAAGTTCCGGGGTCGCTAAAGATGAAGTAGTCAACCGGTGAAGCTTGAAGAAGCAACGATGAGGGAGGGGGCGAGAGGGAGAGAGAGAGGTGGAGTTGAGTAGAGCAAATGGTGGTTTAGGTTTTTTTTTTTTTTAATGAAAAGAATGCATAAAAGACGAGAATGAGATGAGAGATTCACAAAGACAGCAACGAGCAAAAGGTGATGCGGTTGAGATGAGAGATGAAGAAAAAATGAGTAAAAGATGAAGAAGAAAATGAGTGAGAGATGAGATGTGTGGTGGCTACATAAAGAAGAAGAATGTGGGAAGGGAACTCGATTAAGGTTCGAGTTTATATATGGCATATGGAAAATTATGCATGTGCCCTTAACGGGTGGGTCTTTCAGGTCGGTTCCTATGTTGTATGCCCACCCTTATTTGCCTTTATCTTTAATTATATTTAGGGATAATTCTATCATATAAGTATTTTTCAAAAAAATGGGTGCGTAAATCATTTTCATGGGTGGTAATAACCCACCTTATTATATTTTAGTATTTTTTATTTGATCAAAAGATAATATTACCCTTAATAAAAAGTTGATGTGACAAAATTTGATTAGATACTTCAGTTTATTTATTTAATATATCATAAAGAGACCAAATCATCAATTAATGATTATTTTAAAGTGTGATCAATAATTACTCAATTAATTATTAGAGTGATTTTACAACATTTATAAAATCTACGAAGATATTAATATTGAAAAGACGAAAGTTCACATATTCATATAATATTAAAGAAAATTAGTTGCCTTGTAAATCAATTGTGTGTGCAAACCACCTTTTGGTATTCAATAACCTTCACTTAGATCATAATTATCTTTTAATAATGCTTCTCTTAATAGTGTCATGAGGTTATATATAATTATGTTTTTTCTATTAGCTTTACTTATAGTTCTTAGCATATAAATGGAGGATGCATGTATAAATATTGTATATAACTTTCACAAGTGAATGAAAGAATATAAAGTTACCGTCTCCTAAATTTATTTTGCTTTTTTTCATTTATTCTTTCTAATATTCTATAGTACTTTGATATTACATTTCTTTTATAACACTTTGTATAACTTAGCTTTAATTTAGTAGTTTTATAACTTTATTGATTATATAAGATTATTCATCAATAACATTATAACGATGGTTATTAAAAAATATCCTGTTGTTATTAAAATCTAACTTTCCTTGTATTCAAATTTTAATTTGGTGGAGCAAACACGCGTTGGCTCCGACCACGTGCAATAAGAACAAAGAAAGTGAAAAATGGAAATTATCCACGTTTCTTCCTCGTCTATAGAGTTTGAGGTCTCCTCCATATTCCCCCACGGGTGTTTCGTGTCGTGTCCCACAAACTCCACGCTTGTTGTAATTGCTTTTGCTTCTGGGTCCAAAAATTTTTCCATCACACGCACATGCACCCACACCAAGTTTGAAAATCTGAAATTGATGATGAACTTGTCCACTTGTCTACAGTTCAGTCCTGGCGCCTGACCAACCCAATCTCAGTTGGATGTCTGTTTTGTTTGGTCGCTCCAGAAATGTCCATCACTCTACTCCCTGCTGCTTGATCGCTTTCCACTAAATGATTTTACAATCTTGCTCTCTCAATTTCTGGCACCCATGTCAAACAAGACCAAGACGAAGGAAGAAGAAGAAGTCTCAGTTTTCGCTCCTGTGTCATCCCAACTGACGCCAAAAACAACAATCTCAGGAGCATACAAGCCGCCAAAAAGTATGTTGCTGCTACCCATCAAGTCTCATATGAAATGGACACCGAACCATCATCGTCTTCATCAACCATTCAGGTGGGTGGTTCTAATTTGACGGGCTTTCCAGAGGACCCAATTGTGGATAAGCTTAGAACCCAGTTGGGAGTTATACACCCAATACCCTCGCCTCCATTTCCTATAAACAGAAACATAGCGGGTCTGTTTGTCTTCTTTTTCTTCGTTGGGGTGGTTTTTGACAAGCTATGGACTTCGAGGAAGAGAAGCAAGGTGGGTGGGCAGATGCAGGTGCCCCCCACCAGCTTTTCTTTGTTTTTGGAGAGGAAAGAGTCGGTGGAAGGGTTAACATGGTTCTGGGCAAGCTATGGAAGGTTTATAGAGGTGGGATTGAGAATTGGATAATTGGGTTGTTGCAGCCTGTTATTGATAACAACTTGAAGAAGCTTGATTATGTTCAGAGGGTGCAGATCAAGCAATTCTCCTTAGGTGATGAGCCCTTGTCCGTCAGAAATGTCGAGCGTCGCACTTCGCGTCGCGTTAATGATTTGCAGTATGTCTATAAGGCTCTTGTCTTTGTTTCTTCACATGTTTTCACTGATAATGGATTCATTGCATATGATATTATTAACTGTCTTGCCATGATCAATGTGGAGGGTAGCTTTATGCTTGAGGTTAATAGATATGGTGATTCAATTATCATCTTCCTTCTTTATCATCTTTATCATCCATCCTCAGTTTTCATCATCATCATTATGTCCATCATTTTCATTACAAATAAAATATAAAAAATTAAAAATAAAATAAAATAACCCTAGAGACCACTTATCTCAATGGGGTCCACTGGTTCGGGGTCAACATTGTGAAACAAGAGCTTGCTTCACACTCTGCAACTAGTTCTATAAGCGACCACAATATGACCAAGAGCAGAAACAACAAATAACAAAAACGACACAAACATTCCCCACAACTTCTTCAAATGCTGTCTTTGCCTTGATGGAGAAGACGAAGCCTCAGCTTCAAGTTGAGAATTTACAGTAAAAATACAAGCCTTGATGAAAAGAAGAAGAATCAAAACAACAGAAATCAATGTTACATTTCCAAGATAAGGTCCTTATGATAGAGTAGGAGCTTACACATCAAATATACACCTACTCATCATCATCAAATCAAACAACAATCATCTTATAAACGTATACTTGTTAAAAAAATAATAAATAAGTAAAAGAACATGAAAAAAATTTAAAACATTTGCATTTTGATTTTGTGCTCTTGAATTTTCTTCGTAACACTAAATTTGTCAAAAATAATTGAAAGGATTGATGAATGAAGGATAATCATACATGTGATTATTAGTGATCTAATGATAGAAACAAGAGGAATATTTATCAATGAGCTCTTTATCCCTAAACTGGTCTCCATGTAAAGACTCGAATTCTCTACATCTCCATTAATGGAAATCTAGAAATTCTTGATCTCTCTCAACCCAAGAACAAACTCAAATCAACATCACAAACAACAAATCAATATGTACAAATCATAGCTCAACCCAAGCAAATCACAAAACTACAAACAAAATGAAAAAAAAAAAAATCTAATCTTTTATGAAAAACTAAATGTTTTTTACTCTTTTTACACCTTTGACTATTGATCGTTAAGAGTTAACAGTAGCTGTTTAACGGTAGGAGAAATTTGAATTTATATTTTTAAAGTCTCAGGTAGGCTTAATGTTATATGACCAAACTCATTATTTTTGTATAATTTTCCTGACTTCAAGGAATTTGTGCAATTTACACTTAAATAAACTAAAATATACAAAACAATAAAGTTGATTCATTTTTTTTTTTTTAGAGGCGGGCATGAAAATATGGAACCAACCCAAACAACCCAACCCATGGGTGTTCGATTCGGTTTTCATTATCAAATTCAAGGTATTTGAATCCCAACCCAAGAAAGCACCATGTTTCACGGATCGGTTTGGTTATGGGTATCTAGAACCGACCCGATTCGTGAAATAGGAGTACATGAGTAATTTTGTATACACTTATATATACCCCTAAGCCCTAAAGAGACCGAAGCTAGCCCCATTGTCCCTCTATTCTTCGTGCAGCCACCCACACTCCCACAGCACTCCTCTCATCTCACCTCTGACCTCACCGTTACCGTAATCTTTGCTTGTCACCATCATTGTGAAGCTGTCATTATATATGTGTGCTCTTGAATATCAACCATCGAATCTCCTTTGCTAGGATGCATGATGCTGTACATGAACGGTTCTATAATGGGATGTACGCTACCTTTTGTTGATAAATCTTTTGTCAACATGATACAATTGTACGCAGAGATGGTAACATAAGTTGTGAGCTTCTCAACTGCAGCACGTTTATTATTAAACCATATCTGCAACATATTTCTTACATATTCATGTGCAATTGTTCTTGGCAAACAACGTACTTACATAATGCAATGTTGAATGACTCTACAATATTGGTGGTTATCATTTCTTATTTTCTTTTTGGATAATGTACTTGTGACCACTTGCTCACTCCAACCTTAACTAAAGTTGCATGTGTTATGGGATGTAATGCCCGTATTTCTTCCAATATGTTGTTGCATTCATCAAGCTTATAACAGTATGCTGCATTGTAAAATACATTTTCCACATCTAAATCCTTTTTACAATGTTGTTTAAGGTTTTGCCACAGATGGAAAAAATATAACACGTGTGGAACTTTAGAAAAAGTTGTTTTCATCTCATTTGATATGCTTTTATGACGATCGGATACAATAAGCAAATCATCTAACACGCCGATCTCCTTTTGCAACTTTTTGGGAAACCAAGTCCATGAACAGTCTAAGAGTGATAAGATAAATCGTCTTCGACCCATTTTTGCATGCAGCAAAAAAAAAATCACCCGTTTACATTTACCTTTCAATTAAGTGATATTAATAGTAACAATCGGTTTCATATAAGATTGAAAACTCTCAATGGAATCTCCAAGTGCAATGAAGAAATACAAGAACCGGTTGTTTTCATCTCTCTCAATTGCTATCATTGTGCTGGGATTTGATAGTTTTAACATGTCAAAGTAGGATGAAAACTATTGATATAATTCATCTGCTTGTCGATATACTAGTTTCTTTGCATATTGTAAAGTCTTCTAAGCTTTACTGTACAAGATCTGCACTTCATACTGCTCTAGCATTTCTCTAATTAAATGATTAGGTATATAAATATCTCTTCCCACATTTCCCGCATACAATTTTTCAATGACAATAGTCTTTACACTCTTCATATGTGATTTCATGGTTGTCTAATAACACATGTATTCTACCACATACTTTAACACAAACCAAATCGAACAACTCTTTCTGCATCTTGCATGAACTATAAAGCTACAACTTTTATTCTTACAATCGGCCTTAAATCGCTCAATATTTGAACATCTAACCCAATATTCAAACTTGGCTTTCAAAGCATATTCTTCAATAGCTATACTCATTTCTTCTTTACTGTTAAAGAATGTACCTTTATACAACATACTACGTTGGTAGATGATTGATGTAGTGCTTGAAATAGTCTCAATATCGTCTAGTTCTACACCATAAATAATCAAGTATATTTGTGAATGATTGTTCTGAAATTATAAATCTGAAAATCTTATTTTTGGAAATCCTCCTTCCTCAAAAGCATCATCAAGTCAAGTTTTATCTTCATCATTATCTCTAGTTTGCTCTTCGTCACTATCTCATGTCCTATCACCATCAATATTTGTGTCCCAATCTTCATCATCATCACTATCATTTATATAATCATCATTAACGTCGCAAATGGAACTTTCTATAAATTTAAATGGGGTGACAGAAGTATCAATATAATTGCTCCCAATACCTGAAATAAGATAAAAATGACTTTCAATCATATGCGGGTTTACAAGTCTATCTGTATTTGTCTCGTCATGTCTTATATCTGGTATTGAGTTGGTACAATTGGATGAACAATACGTCTACTAACTCCAGCTCCAAAATCTCTCAAAATCTTATCGATATAAATCTCTATAGTATCAATATTTTTAATCACCATCAAACCAACCATACCTAGATCGGACATGATGCATATCGTTTTTAACTTGACCATTTGTCATACTTTGTAGTAAATAATACATACAGATATCCCACCTTCTTCTATCAATGTCAGTCGCTCTATACACAACGTCTACTAATGATGAAAACTACTATTTTTATGGACCCCACTGTAAAACCCAAAATTTCATTTCCCTGGGAGAAATAGTGTTTCCTAGATAAATAGTATTTTCGAACAGAATAGTGATTTTGAGTGAATAGTGATTTTCGGGAAACAAAAAATTTTCTTAAGTTTCGCGAAATAAAAATTTTTCGGTGAATAGTATCCGTGTGAATAGTGATTTTTCGGAAAACGGACATAGGACATCATAATCCCCGGAATATGAATTAGAGTTATTAGAAACTAAAACGGAGTAAAAATGAGTTCGTTTACATGGATTTTAAAGGTTCCGAATATTTATTAATAAAAATGCCCTCGTGAGAAACGTTGTGAATTTTAATGAGTTTATAGCCGATTGAATTTTTTTCGAAACATGAAATTAAAGGTTAAGACACCCAATTAGAGTATTGCATGATCAATTTAATGATAGGATGATCATAAAATATTTTTGGAATTTATTGGTGTTAGAGGAGGATTAAAATTTAAGTTAAATGCAATGTTAGATGTGTAGGAGAAGATATGCACTAAAGAAGCACAATCCATGTGCTTGTGTGAAGGCCAATGATGTTGAGACACACTGAAGTCAAAAAGCAAGTGATTAGCTAAGATGGAATTACGAAATTGGATGATCTGTTAGTAAGTAAATTGATGAGAGTAAATAACCAATCAAATGCATTCAATTATGACTAGTGGAATTTGTGTGATTTTAAAGTTAGTTTAAAGGCAATTTTGGCATTGAAAGAGTGTTAGTATATAAGTGAATGCTTGATGGATGATTGAATGAGTGAGCATTCGGCTAAAAGAGAGAGAGATCATGAGAAGCAAGCTGAAATCGTGAGAGCAAAGTTGAAATCGTGCAGGCTGAAACCGTGAGGGAAGAAGAAGAAAAAGTTGCAGTCGTGAAGAAGGAGAAGAAGAAGAAGAAGAAGAGATGATCCACCCTAGGTAACCTCTCAAATCCATCAAGCTTCTACAAGAAAAGATGAAGGTAAGATGAAGTGATTTTATGTTTGGTTGATGGACTTTTAAGGTTAGTGATTTATATGAGGTTTTGATGAATTATATGGACTAAATCAAGGTTGATCATCATTAATCTAAGCTTGGAAGTGAAGGAAAAGAATCAAGAAGCTTTGGATCAAGATTTGGAGAGGTAAGGGTTAGGGTTTGATAATTAAAGTTGATGAAATTGATTGATTTTTTTAGTTTAAGGTTGTAGTTGGTTAATTGATAGTTTATTGAGTTATTTATGTGTGATTATTTGGTTTGAAATGAAGAGGATGGATGAAGTTGTCATATATTAGTATGTGATTAAATTATAAAAGTATAGGTGATGAGATTACTTGGATGGTTAGATGAAGTTATATGTGAGATTGTATGATGATTAAAATGAAACTTTGAAAAGAAACATCAAGTGAGTAAGTTGTTGGATATATATATATATATATATATATATATATATTAGTGTATGGATCATTGTGTTTTTGCATGTATTTAAATTGATTTTAATATTTGAAGAAGTGGTATAAGGTTTGGGAATGAATTTAAGTTGATTGGAATTAAAAGGATGTAAGAAAAATGGAAATTGGAAAAGGTTGGGTGTTAAGGTGTTCAATGTAAAGAAATGACTCCTAAAGTATTATTCAAGATTTTTCATGTATTTTGATGATGTCTATAAGGTGTTTGAGTACTTTAATGCCAAAGAAATAAATGGAAATGGATGTGAGAATATTAGTTGGAAAGTTGATGGAGTTATGAATTTATTGAGCAAATATATGGAAAGATAAATTAAATGATTAGTAGTATTTTCTTTGAAGATTTATGTGAGTGAATGATGGAATTCTTGAATGAATTAGTAAATGTGAAGTTAATGGTAGAAATGTGATTATAGGATTGGAAGCAAAAGCATCAAAAAGGGAGGTGGAATAAGTGGTAGTTGTGAAGTAAAATAGTGAGTGGTTATATTTTTATTTAAAGTGTTTATGAGAATTATTGAGTTACAATGAATTTATTTAATTGTTGCTTTAATGAAAGAATTTATTTTGTGATTGTAAAGCTACTTTAGCATGTGATTTATTTTTATATGAATTGCATTAAATTTTAAGATTATATTGTAATTGTAATTATGTTTAAGTAAATTAGTAGCTTTTGAGATATATACATGCATGAAATTAAGTTGATAAGATATTTCGAAACCATTTTCGATTATAAAGTTGAGATTAGAAAAGAAAGTTTCAATATTATGAAAGAGATTTTAGATGCCTTTGGTTTACCCTAAACCCCAGAGATTATTGGTCGAAGTACCGTATACGTGTATGACAAGAGTAGTTGGGAGAGTCAGTCACTAACTTGGGGGGATTAAGTCTGAGTCAGTGAGTCGCCCTCTGCACGTATATGGTAGTGTAGGTTTGTCTGATGTTAGGAGGGGAATCGTGACCCCAAGAGTTTCCCGCATCTACGACTACGCATGATAGCATTCCCAAGCTCTAGTGACGATGATAAATTCCATCACAATAGGGCTAAGTTTCCCTGGGTTGTCTTTGGCGAGATAAAAGAGAAAAATACGTCAATAGACGTAAAGTTTATTAAATTAGAAATTATTTCCAGTTTTGAGAAATAAAGAAAAGTTTATAAGAATTTATTTATTTTTGTACTTTTAATAAAGTTATTATAAAATTATAGTTTTATGAATTATTTCGGGAGGACATATATATGTATTTTAGAAAATGAAATTTTAGTTAACAGTTAGCCGCTCACTGAGTTTTATACTCACCATTCTTTTTCTATGTATTTTTGAAAAATCCTCCCCAGGTGTAGGAACGAGCCGTCAATCAGAAGAGGCTCATTTGAATGCGTAGGTGGACGAACGCAACGATATCACTGCATAATTTTATTTTTGAAAGTGTATGTCATGCATTACATTCCATTTTTGAGGAAAATAGTTGTAAATAATATTTTGGGTTGTATATAGCTTTTTGTTTTATAAAATTAAATTATATATTTATGTTGACTAAAATGAAGTATATTTATGGATTTTAAATTGAAAAATATTTGTGGTTGGATTGTGGAAATGATTTGAGGGCCTGAGGCCCAGTAGTAGAGAAATGTTTATTATAGAAGTGTTAAATTTTGAAATTTACAGGGTGGCATGTTTGAAAAACAATCGTTATACTGCCCAAATTTTTATAAATCCGTTTTATAAATGTCCAAAATAAAAAGAAAAATTTTATCGCGTTCCCGCTTTAACAGAAAGTTTTGAAAAGTAAACGGCGTAACTTTACGGAAACTTTCCAGTTGGATCAGATATCCACTGAAGGGCTACTGTAAGGCGACCGGCAGGCCTAGTAAGGAAAGGGGCTTGTCACTCACACATGATTAACTCACCCCTAATGTAATTACATTCACTTCACTCTCCATCAAAATTGATTACAATCATCTCTTGAGTCATTCCTATAACATTCAAATTAAATAATATTGTTAATAAATTAGTCTCACTTCAATAGATCAATATTATAAAATACAATTATATCGAATCAAACCTAACACTATAAATTAATACCCAACATTAACAACACAAGAAATATCAAAATTATGCTAACACTGTCTAACTCGGTTTTTAAGTGGATCAAAAAATTGGTATCGGTTTTTTACTCTACTAAAAACCGAGTTAAACGTATTGATTGTATACTCACAACACACTTCGGCTAAATATAATTAAATATAATAAAATATAGTCATATCTAACCACATATAACACTAAAATTCAATACACAACATTCAAAACATAAAAATATCAAAAACATGAAAAAATTGTTCATTTCGATTTTCAGTGACTGAAAAATCGATCTACTTCTTCAATCGGTTTTTCATACTATGAAAAATCAATTTATTGGTTTTTCAGTCATGAAAAACCGATTTCGTCGTAGATTTTACAGAAACGACTAATCTGTCTTACAGATACCATATATAATAATCAAATCATTCTTACAATTTGTTAGTTTGCAATATAAACAAAACAACCCAAAAACTAACTAACAAAAACACATATATTACCTTTAAAACTCAAATTACTTCAAATGGAAGAAGAAACTTCAAAACCTTTAATGGATAAAACTTGAATGATTAAAAACCTTCAATGGAAGAATGAAGAATCCTTTGTTAGATTGTTTTTTGACCATAATGGTGAATCCAATCTCAAAAACCATGAATGGAGACAGGGGCGGACCTATAGTTGGGCCAGAGGGGACACGTGGCTCCCCTGAAATTTGAGAAAAAACTCATAAGTTTGCCTAACTGTCTGCTTTTTCAAAAAAGGAAAAAAATTATCAGCTTGCAAACAGCAGACATGTAAGACGACTGCAACATGTGAATAGTAGACATACAATACAACTAACAAAGTGAGCAGTATGGACAATTATTAAAAGGTATAAATTTTATTAAGGGATATTTGTAAAAACCCCCCTGAAAAGCAAAATAATAAGAAAATACCCTCACTTTTTTTTTATTAGGGAAACTACCCCCCACCGTTAAAATCCGTACAAACCGTTAGAGATTTCCATTCACAATTATTAAAAGTCCAAAATACCCTCAATTTTGATAAATTGATGAGAGGGATATTATGAAAAAACCCCCATGAAAAGCAAAATAATTGGAAAATACCCTCCCCCCAAACTGAGGGCATTTTGGACTTTTAACAATTGTGGATGGAAATTTCTAATGATTTGTACGGATTTTAACGGTGGGGGGTAATTTTCCTAAGTAAAAAAAGTGGGGGTAGTTTCTTATTATTTTGCTTTTCAAGGGGGTTTTTACAAATATCTCTTTTATCAATTATTATCATTAAAATATTATTTTTTTCAAAAAACTGCTTTCATTTCTTTTTTTAAGGCGAAAAATTGTTTATATTGTTAACTTGCTGAAGTGTTTTTGTTCTTTTATTCGAACCACAACTTCTTATTTTCTTTTTTCAATTGTTTATTATGTTTTTTTAACTCTATTATTTATTTTTCCTATTTCTATTATAATTAACTTCATATCTTTATCTAGTTTTCCTTCTTATAATATCTTTACTACTCTTAATTAATTAATATATATATTTTTTATTTTTATCATTTTAGTTTTCTCTAATATAAGTATTATTTACTTCTACTTTTTGTGTGCTACACAAAATCCATTAACAATTTACAATTTTAATAAGTAGTTTTTTTTTCTCTTCATCATTATTTGATGTCTTTTTATCTTCACTTTGATATCTTGTCGCTTATCAGGTTAGCCTACTAAATTGATTACTTTTTCTTTTAATTAATTAATTTATTTATTTTTGATAATTTGAACTTAATAACATCTCATCAATAAACTCTAAAATCTTAAACTTTAAATTATTGTATTAAAATTATTCATGTATTATTATAATTCAATTTTATATTTCAAGAATTATAATAATAACTTGACTCTTTTTTTTTTCATTTTTATTTATTTTAATGAATTCATTTGGATTTTTAAGTATAAGACTATTTGTTTTGCCTAAATATTATATATGTTTCATTTCATTTAAACTATATAGTGTTATTAAATATTGTTTTACATAAAAACGTTATATATTTAGTATGTTCTTAATTTTCGATATTTTTATTACTTTATTCATGTACCCCTCCAAGCAAATTTTCTAGGTCCGCCACTGAATGGAAAAGAAGAAAGAGAAAGGATATTGTTAGGAAGAAGAAAACTATTTTCGTAATTTCAAGTTAGGACATTAGGGTGATTTTAACTTAAGGACATTTTAATAATCTTGAGTATACAATGAAAATAATTTATTTGAGAGGTCAAAAACAAAATTTTTAAAAAATTTGGGTAAAAAAAAAATTTTTTTTTTATTTGGGTAAAAAATATAATTTTTTCAGACAAAAAGGTAAAAATAGTAAAGTAGTACAACGAAGGAAGTACCAAAAGAGAGATGAGAAGTTTGGACCAAGGTCAGAGTTTATTATTAGAGTGACGATATTTCCACTCCTGAAAAATTGTTTGTACATCCCTTTGTCATAAAAAATATATATAATTTTTCTAGTTTGTTTTTAAACTCCACTTAGTCTTCGTTTGGTACAACTTTTTAAAGTAGATCTTTCAAAAGTAGATCATTTAAAAATAGATCTTTTAGAAAAAAGTTATTAGTTGTTTGGCTATCAATTAAAAAAATTAAATTATAGAGTGTTTGGTTAAATTATTTTTAAAGTATTTTAAATTATTAATTTATCAAAAAAGCATGAGAGAGATAAGTAGCACATTCATTCTAAAAATATATTGCTTCAACCTCAACCATAAAAAATTAATCAATCATAATAGTAATAAAGATTTTATTGTTCTTTGCCAATTTTTCACTCTTGATTTAATAAGAAAAAAAAAATGTTTTTCTCTTTTCTCTTTTTTCATTCACTTATACCAATTGCAGTATATATATATATATATCAATGAAGCAATAATAAAACCAATTGTGGTATATAAATACATATACAGCAATGAACCAATAACAAAAAGATTGCAATATCAGCCAAAACAAATTAAAAAATAAAAAATACACGCAAATATATATATATATATAAAATTTACTAGTTAAAGAGGAGTTCTAAGATATTTTTATGAAAAAAAAAATGAATGAAAGTGAAGATTATGTGTTTATATTTATAAAGAAAATATAATAGGGTTATAACGGCATCGAGTTATTAATAAATAAAATAGGAGTATTTTAATATTTTAAAAAAAAATGTTAAAAAGATCTACTTGGAAAAACTCAAAGTTTGAGCTTCTCCAAGTAGACTTTTTTCAACTTTTTTAATTCTTCAAAAGTTCTACTAGGTTGTTAACCAAACGATGTTAAAAAAAAAAAAAAAATCAAGTAAAACTTTTAACATTAAAAAAAGTATTTTTGACTAGTAGATAAACCGTACCAAACATACACTTAATATCAAGAATACCATTTTTTTAAAATTTAATTATACAGTATTTTTATAAGTGCTTCCCATTTTATTATGCTATATTTTTATAAGGAATGATAGCACATTCCTTATGAAAAGGTTTAAACTTAAACCATCATTGATTATTATATAAAAAATTATTATCCAAAACTAAAATACCTCTAAACTTACCAAATATATTATTCAAAATATGTTGTTAATTAAAACAAAAAAATTTCTTTATTTTGAAATAGTTAGTGAATAAAGAAAATTTAAATATATTTTTTGACAGTTTGTATATTACTTGTTATTGATTTTTTCTTTTGATTTATTTCATTAATCCTGTCGTCAAAAACTGGAATTTAAAATTAAAACCCATCGTGATCATCATACATTCAAGAACACTTTTATCTTATACTGCTTAGCATATCAAGTTATAGCTAAGAACCGATCATTCATTTTTTGTAATTTTTTTTTTAACCATCATTGAGTAAGTTTAGGGTTTGTGTTGGTTTTCGATATGATAATAAATGATGGTTCAAATTTAAATTTTTTCCAGAACTATGAACCAAGGACTTTGAAACAAATTTGAAATGATTGGTATTATTTTAAGGATGATTGGTTGGTTTTCTTTGGATTCGAGTTGCATTGTGTTTGTATATATTGGTTGTTTTGATCATCAAGGTTTTATTTTTATTTTGAGAATTTAATCAAATTTTCATTTTGCTAATGCAAGTAGTTGAATGTTTTATTATTCCTTATGAAAATATTGTATAATAAAATGGGATGTACTTATAAAAATTTAGTATAATAATTTTTTTTTTTTAAAGTATTTTTGGTATTAAGTGGAGTTTAAAAACAAAGTTGAAAAAAATTTAAATTTTTTATGGCAAAAAAAGTGTACAAATAATTTTTGAGGGATGTAAATATCGCCACTCTTATTATTATAATTGTTTTTTTTTTTCCAATGTGGCTAGCTTACCCTATCCCATGCAAGACTCCGTCTCTAGTTCTACTGTTGGTATATTGCAATTAACATTCATATTCTCAATGCGAAATAGGCATATTGTCAAAAACTACCTTAGATTTAACCTTTTTACATGAGTAAACAACTTTTACAATAATTCATTAGTATATTTTGACTTGACCACTGGAAAGACAAAAATGTCCTTAGTATTGCAACAACAAAATACCTAAATTACCCTCATAGAAGTTAAAATGATTTTCATAATAGAACACTAAAAATAATAACGTTAAAAAAAAAAAAAAAAAAAAAGAAAACAATGACATCTCACTTGTCCTATTCGAGGAGATCAAAATTAAGTGTAATTTCTTCTTTTGAAAAATTTCATCTCCTTCAGGTTTTTATAAATCTGTCAAGTTGAAACTTATGCATCATTAAATGGTTCTTAGTATTGTATAATGTTGAACTTCTTTGTTTTCAATATATATATATATATATATATATATGTAACTTTCTTTCAAATTGAGAATATTTTTATTTTTACTTATGAAATTGAGAATCTCTATGTTTTACATAAATACAATTTAGAGTTACATTATTATACTTTTAGAATATTGCAGAAGTACTTGGAATATGGAAACAAAAAGAGGTTTACAAATTACTAATGAATAGAGAGTACCTCTGCCCAATTGCATTTGTGCACCTTCAGCCATGCAAACCTAGCAAATGCATCTCTCTACAAAATTATAGAGGAGCTTGACTCCATGAAAGATTGAAATGTGACTTGTTGAATGATAAGATTATCTTCAACTATACTAGCTATCCATTATTAATAGCCAAAAAGGTTAATTATGTGATATCTTATTGACTCCAACCACACTCCATATTTTTAGCTATTTTGAAAAGTTAAATCATTCTAGTCAAATGTAGAGAACAAAAAAATCCTAGCTAATTAAACTCTTTTATATTATTTTAATATTTAATTTGTGATAAAACAAATATTTTTTTTTTTAAAAATAAACTTTCATGAATTTGTACACTTGTTTACTCAAAATGGAGAGTGATTGGAGAGTGACTTAATCAAAAGTTGTTAACTAAAATGGTTTTCTTATTATTTTAGCTAAAATTAACTTAGCATCGAGGGAGTTCCCTTGAATATGCTCTAACATGCAAATAACAACTATTAGGTGAAGTGGCACCGTTCTTTTCCTTTCACTTGTAATTTAATTTTCTTTTTCTTCTTATCAGTATGAATACTCAAACTGGAATTATTTCTCCTACTATAAATATATTTGTTTACATCCGTTTAAATCTCTTTGATTCTTTCGAGTAAATTATACAAAATAAAATTTTTAGCAAAATATTATGTTATTTGGTTGCCTACTTTTAAAATAATAGACAGTTTGAAAAAAATTAGAAGAAGGTGTTTGAGACATAAAATAAATTTTTTTAAATTAAAAATAACATTTTAAAATTTTATGAATATAATAATGGCATTAAGTTTCCTATAAAAAAAAAAAAAAAAGGCATTTAAGTTATAATTTATTTCCTTTTAATAATTCTAAAATGTGCTTATTGGAGTACTACTAAATTTAGAGTGTGTGTGGTATGGTTGCTTTTTCAAGTAAAGCTTTAACAAAATAGAGTTTTAATAAAAAATTTAATGTTTAATTACATATTTTTTAAATAATAGATGATTTGGGAGTTTAAAAAAAGGTGTTTGAAAAAAATAAAATAGAGTTTTGAACTTTGGAATGTATATCTTAAATTTGTTAATTTAATATATAATAAGGGTATTTAAGAAATTTTATGTCCTATAAAAAACTCAAAATGAGCTTATCACCTTGTAAACATAAAAGAGTATTTTAAGTGTTAAGTTAATGTAAAAATTTACCTTATCTCCTTATTCCTAGGATGAACTTAGCGTTATTATATTTGAAAAGATATAATTCTCTAATTAAAGGAATAATTTTACTAGCCCTAATTTTTTTTTATTGAAATCAATTAGTTATTTGTCTCTGTCAAATTTTTTCATCATTGCTTAGCCGAACCTAGCAAATGCATCTTTTTACAAAATTATAAAGGAGCTTGACTCCATGAAAGATTGGAAGGTGATACAAAGATAAATACCTTCTACTTGAAACAAGGTTGGAGGAGGCATCCGGGTAGTGAGATGGGTGGGTTGAGAGTTAAAATTATATAATGTTAGGGTTTAAGAAAGGTATGTGAAAATACACTTATACCCTCTATATAAAGGCTATTGGAGATAAGGATAAATTACTAGTTAAAACATCCAAGATATGCCTAACTATAGTAGGAAACAATTTTAACCCTTGCCCAGCCATTAGCAACCTCGAACTAGTAAGTGAACGGACTTCAAGTCCTTCTCAACCATACCAATATGAATTCCTTCATTACCGTCATCATCGTAAATTCCTTCTTCACCATCATTGCCTTTTGTCGTAGAAGTTGGAGAAATTCAAAATTGTCTAGTCGAAGAAGAGGTAGGGTAGACCTCTTCCAATTGGAGTAGATCTCACATGACAATCTCTCCTAGATGGAGGAGATCATTAAGATCTCCTCCTTTAGAGCAGATCTCTTCCAAATATTTATTATTCACGCATTAACCTTTTTACCCTTGGTACTATGTATTTAATGGGAGACCACTAATGACACTCCAACGGTAGCACATATTTGTATTAAGTTTTTGAAATCTTAAGGGAGATTTGTGTCATTAGGGCCAAACCTGTCATATTGGTGTAATTCATTAAACGTTAGGAGAATGTATGTAATTTTGCCCTATTTCACATTTTCCATAAAATCCATTTTTATAAAAATTTTGATGGAGTTTCTCCTATTTATATAGTTTCTCAAAAATATATTTCACTTGCATTTGCGATGTTCAAAGCCTACAAATATCATTTATCACAATTAAAGACTCCGACTCTCCCTAAAAATATCTACTAAATATTTTGGATCACCATAAATAAGCCTACAAATATCATTTATCACAATTAAAGACTCCGACTCTCCATAAAAATATCTACTAAATATTTCGGATCACCATAAATACAACACCAAGTGTATCAATTTTCAAATTTATAACATTAATAAGAGAAAATTATAATAACTCCCCTAACCTCATATGAAATTGCATTGCACCCTGAAATATTGGTTTAATTGCATTAACATCCCATCAAATCATTGACTAATGGTTAATCGATGTTAAGTCAGTAATGGTAGAAGGGCAATAAAATCCTTTCATATCAAAATAGTTGTCTATCAAAAATTAAAGAACAAAAAAACTTTCATCCAATTAGATTAAGCCATATCAACCCTAAATCTATTACATAAAAATTAAACAAAGGGTAAATTGTACAAATTTTCTAGGGTTTGATGAAATTACATAAATATGGTATGTTTAGCCTAATTACATGAAACCTACTAGAGCTTTCAAAAATCAAACACAAATATATCCTATCACATTAAATCAACATTATCTAGGGTGAAATGGTCCATCCATACATCATTAATATTTAATAATAAATTTATATAAAATTAATCAAAATAAAAATATTAAAAAAAAAAAAAAAAAAAATTTAAAAAATTTAATTTTTTATCATCTTCTATATTCACTATCATCATCTTCCTTCTTCATCATCTTCCACATCCACTATCATCTTCCTTCTTTATCATCTTCATCATCTCCATCCATCCTTAGTATTCATCATCATCATTATCTCCATCATTTCCATTACAAATAAAATATAAAAAATTAAAAAATAAAATAAAACAACCCTAGAGACCATTAGTCTTCATGGGGTCCACTGGTTCGGGGTCAACATTGTGAAACAAGAGCTTTCTTCACGCTCTGCAACTAGTTCTATAAGCGACCACAGTATGACCAAGAGCAGAAACAACAAATAACAAAAACAACACAAGCATTCCCCATAACTTCTTCAAATGCAGCCTCTGCCTTGATGGAGAAGACGAAGCCTCAGCTTCAAGTTGAGAATTTACAGTAAAAACACAAGCCTTGATGAAAAGAAGAAGAATCAAAACAATAGAATTCAGTGTTACATTTCCAAGATAAGGTCCTTATGATAGAGCGGGAGCTTACACATCAAATATACACCTACTCATCATCATCAAATCAAAGAAAAATTATCTTATAAACATATATTTGTTAAAAAATAATAGTAAATAAATAAAAGAACATGAAAACAATTTAAAACATTTGCATTTTCATTTTGTGTTCTTGAATTTTCTTCGTAACACTAAATTTGTCGAAAATAATTGAAAAGATTGATGAATGAAGGATAATCATACATGTGATTATTAGTGATCTAATGATAGAAACGAGAGGAATATTTATCAATGAGCTCTTTATCCCCAAACTGGTCTCCATGTAAAGACTCGAATTCTTTGCATCTCCATCAATGGAAACCTAGAAATTCTTGATCTCTCTCAACCTAAGAACAAACTCAAATCAAAATCACAAACAACAAATCATGTGTACACATCATAGCTCAACTCAAGCAAATCACAAAACTACAAACAAAATGAAAAAAAAAAAAAAATCTGATCTTTTATGAAAAACTAAAAGTCTTTTAGTCTTTTTACACCTTTGACCATTGATTGTTAAAAGTTAACAGTAGCTCTTTAATGGTAGGAGATATTTGGAGTTATATTTTTAGAGTCTCAGGTAGGTTTAATGTTATATGACCAAACTCATTATTTTTGTATAATTTTGCCTAACTTCGAGGAATTTGTGTAATTTACACTTAAATAAACTTAAAATATACAAAACAATAAAGCTAATTCTTTACTTTTAAGGGCGGGCATGAAAATATGGAACCAACCCAAACAACCCAACCCATGGGTGTTTGATTCGGTTTTCATTATCAAATTTAAGGTATTTGGTTCCCAGCCTAAGAAAGCACCATGTTTCATGATAGGTTTGGTTCTGGGTATCCAAAACCGACACGATTTGTGAAATAGGAGTACATGCATAATTTTGTATACCTTTACATATACCCCTAAACCCTAAAGAGACCGAAGCTAGCCCCATTGTCTCCCTATTCTTTGCACAGCCACCCACACTCCTATAGCACTCCTCTCATCTCACCTCTGACCTCACCGTTGTCGTAATCTTCACTTCTCCTTGTCACCGTGATGCTGTCATCATAATCTCTCACCTCTGACCTCTAACCTTGTCATCGCCAGTTTGAGTTTCAGTTTTCATTTCTTCATTTTGGTAAGTGTTTGTTTTGCCTTTCATTTCTTCACCTTGGTGTCTCATTTCACAGTTTTACCTTTCATTTTTTCACTTTGTTTTGCCTTTCATTTCTTCAGTTTTATCTTCTCCCACTTCGAAGCAACAACTCCACACACTAACAACCCAACCACTTATATCCATCTACGACAATCATCAAAACATATTATTTATTATCAAAAGCCTAATTTTTTATTTTTTTTTTTAAAAATACAAATATGTAAAGAAACAAAATTTATTTAAAAAAAAAAAAAAATACTGTGCCGAGTCGATTGACGCTATTTGATTTTCTCATTCCAAAGACATCTACACAAGAAAAAAAAATTATAAAATTATTTAAAAAAAAAATTAAGATGAGAAGAAAAGAGACCATTGATAGGGGCGTTGGAGAGATCTGGACCAAAAGAGGTTTTGTTGAGTTTACCAACGACTCATTTTTAACGAATCTCCTCCAGCTGACACAATTCAATTTCAAAATTTGATTAGAAACTGTGAAATTGAGAGGTAGATGCAAATCGGCAAGAAGAATTAATACTGTTCATGGACCTAATGATGTGTGATGTGAGTCCATTGTAAGAGAATTGCAAAGGATTTTTTTTTTTGTATTGAAGGAAGGTTGAACATGTTCTCTACACCCACATAATTTTTTGTTTCCCCCATAATTTTTTTGTTTTCATCCACAAGACAAGGTAGGTCAAAACAGTCCAAAACAAGTAAAAATGACTAGCCCAACAATAAAAGACCAAAAAAACCTTTAAAAAAAACTAAAAAAATTTGGACCCAAAATCATGCCCAAATTTGGGCCCAAAATTGAAGAACCAAACTAAACTGAATCAAGAGTGTTCAGTTTGGTTTGATTTTTCTTCATTACAGGACCATGTTTGGATCCAAAAATGGAGAACCAAACAATTTTCATATTTGGTTTGATTCCATCAAGAACCGAACCGAATACTATGCCCATCCCTATGTTCTTACACCAATCTTCTTGCTTTATTTTTGTTTCAAAGGAAACAAAATCTTCTCTCTTTTATCAAACGTGGACTAAACACTGAACAATTGGAATCCACCATAAATTCCTAAAGAATACGCCCTCAACAGTTTATTTTGAATAAACATAAACAAAAGAAATCTTCTTTGACAGAAGCCAGGATATAGTCGAGAGAAATAATTTTGTATTTGGTTATAAATCCTAGGAAGATAAGAAAAATTCATTTTGGCATTATTATTATTATTATTATTTATAGAAAACCGAACCCAATTTTATGACGCACAAAATCCAAGTTTCAACTTTCAATTGCACCTCCACTTTTCTAAAATATCGACTCCGTTTAGGGCATGCAAAATATAAAAATGTCCGGCTACCAATCACATAAGTTGTAAGCATTGATGTTTTGCATTTGTGATTTTATGGATATGAAAGGATAAAAATTGACTGCTTGTTTCGAAACTTTATCATACAATGTGGACTCTAAAGTCTACACATAAGAGAATCCTTGTATGTATTGTATATTGGTTGTGTTATGATCTATTTCTATGGTTTCTCTTTACTTTTTATTTATTATTTTCTTTTCTCAATAACCAAACGCCTACCACTATCTCCACTATGCTTTTTCTTATTAACTTTTCCATCAGGATAACATAAAAAGATAATGTCACCATAATTCAATATTTAATTCAGAAAAACAGTTGACAGACTCTTTTGCAAGCAAATATGCATGGGCGGCTTGCTTTGCCTCCTGCTACTATGCTTTATGGAATCAAATGGCCAACTTGCTCTATTTCTTTAGGAATGGATTTAAATCCCTCTCTCTCTCTCTCTATATATATATATATATATTTCTATGGTCAATCTCTTCTAATTTTAAAAAGTTAGGATATATTTATCAAATCCATCCATTATATTTTCTCTCTTAAAATAAATTTTCTATTCTATTCAATTCAAATATAATGGATGAATTTGTTTGGTTCGTCTGAACTTTTTAAAGTTAAGAGATACTGACCCTAGAAGTTATATATATAAAGTATTCATTTTTGGACAGTGTCTTCCCATGAGTTCCTACTGGTATAAAATATACATGTATAATAATAATAATAATAATAATAATAATAATAAAATAGCGTCTTGCAAGTTTTAAATATGATTTTGTTTCTACAGTGAATTAGAAAACGTCACAAATTCATTCTACTGAAAATTTTTTACGTCGACGTCCGCATGTGATATTTTCCTTTTTTTTTAGTAATTAATTTGTTTTTGAATATTAAATTATGTAAATAATTTCCATAATTTAATATTCAATCCCCTCCCCACCAATCATTACCATAATTTAATACTAAATCGCCTCCCTACCAATCATTACCACACCACACCACCGCCCCACCCACCCCTCCCGACTGTATATAAAGATGTGCACATCAAGTACCATACATATAAAGATACGAAACTCATTACCATAATTTAATATTCAATATTTAAAAAAAAAAAAATTGATTGGTTGGATCTTCGGCAACGACATAAGCATAAGTGGTTTGGTGTGTCTCATGCCACTCGTCTTGTCTCAAGTATCAATGGCTGGGTCAAAATCACCGTCGCCCCCGGTGGCCAAGAAGGTGGAGCACGTGATGAAGATGTTCGGAGACGTTAGAGTTGACAACTATTACTGGCTTCGTGACGACTCTCGCTCCAACCCTGAGATACTCTCCTACCTCCAGCATGAAAACCTCTACACTGACTCCATCATGTCCGGTATGTTCCACGTTTCTTTTCTTCAAATCCACATTTCGTTGCATGATCATCTTATAGTTAATATTACGTGTAGGAACCAAAAAGTTTGAGGAAGAGTTGTTCGGTGAGATCAAAGGGAGAGTGAAGGAGGACGACGTTTCTGTTCCGGTTCGAAAAGGGGAGTATTACTATTACACGAGGACGTTGCAAGGGAAGGAGTATGTTCAGTACTGTAGGAGACTTGTTCCCACAAACAACACTTCACTTTCTGTCTATGATTCAATGCCCACTGACCCTCCTGAGCATGTTATCTTGGATGTTAATGTCAAGGCCGAAGTTCATTCTTTCTACAGCGTTAATGCTTTCGAGGTTGGTTGGTTGACAGATTCTGGTGGCTGACTAATGATTTTGTTTTTCAATCTGTTTCTGATTGTTTTGTTTTTTGTTTGTGTGTTTGGTTTCAGGTTAGTCCCAATAACAAGATGGTGGCATATGCTGAGGACACTAAAGGAGATGAGATATATACTGTTTATATCATTGATGCTGAGACTGGTGCTGTTGTGGGCAAGCCTCTAGCCAAGCTTACTTCCTATGTTAGATGGGCTGGTGATGAAGCTTTGGTTTACGTCTCAATGGATGAGACTCACCGCCCGGATAAGGTATATGCCCTTCGAGTTTAGGACCCTGGTTTTTTTATAAGAGAAATTGAAGTTTGAGTGATACATCAGGAGAAAAAAATGTTATAATCCTGGTTATCTATTATCGTTTATGCAGATGTGTCGCCAGATTGTTAAAAATCTTGGAAAAAAAGGACTAGGAGAGAATCCTAGCTCATGCCCGATTTTATAAGCAGCTTGATGATTACATGCTTCTATTTTGTCGTGCACGAAGTGAATTTTTTCATAATTTTTCTTAAACTGATTCCTGCGCCTCTTCTTGTTAGCTAGTTATAGAGGTAGTTATGGTTTTGTTTGATGACTAATAACAGGTGTGGTTACATAAGTTGGGAGAGGATCAGTTGACTGACATCTGCCTCTATCATGAGAAGGATGACATATTTTCACTTGATCTTGAAGCTTCTGAGAGCAAGAAATTTGTGTTTGTTGGATCTAAAAGCAAAATTACAAGGTCCATTTTCTATATTGATGTTGCTAAGCCTAAAGAGCTTAGGGTCTTAACGCCTCGTGTTGTAGGTGTTGATACATCAGTCAGCCATCGTGGAGATCATTTCTTTATAAGGCGGAGAACTGATGAGTTCTTCAATTCAGAGCTATTAGCATGTCCTCTGAATAATACATCTGAAACCACACTTCTTATTCCTCACAGAGAAAGGTAAAAACGTTTTAAGAGAATTTTGTTATTGTTGATGGCACCATGTCAATCTTTGGGTTGTTTATGGCCTCTGATTTTGTGAGATTATGCTGATTTCTTGTCCTCTTTTTTTATTTAAATTATGGTTTGAAATCATTTGTAAAGCATCTTCATGCTAATTGTTTAACAGCCATACGCATTATATAAATGTAAAATGATTCATGATTTTCCATCTCTCAATAGTATTACAGGGTCCACCTTGCCATGAAATCATCCTTACGAACTTTCTATCATTTTGTCCAGCATAAAAATTAAGGGCATAAAACTGTTTGTGAAGCATCTTGCAGTGTATGAGCGTGAAAATAGTCTGCCCAAAATAACCACCTATCGCCTTCCGCCTGTTGGCGAGCCACTCAAAAGCCTTGAAGGTGGCAAGACTATTGATTTTATTGATCCTGTATACTCAGTTGGGCTATCAGAATCACAATTTTCTTCCAGCATTTTGCGGTTTCTTTATAGCTCGATGAAGACCCCTGCCTCCGTGTACGATTATGATATGAACACAGGGATTTCTATTTTAAAGAAGATCCAAACTGTAAGTTATATGGAGAAAGTCCAGGATTTTCCTGGTTTCATACACTTCTGCTAGTCATATATCATTCTTTTCTCTGTCTAGTCCATTTCTTGTTTTTCCTATTTTATGCCAAAACATTTAGTTGCTTGGAACCCATACAATGTAAGGTTGTCTAATCATAATCATTCCACAATAGAATTCCCTATTAGTCCCCTTTCTTTCCATTTGTAGTCCAATTTCATTATCTATTTTGGTTATTTGGTTTTCGAACTGTTTACAGCTAGTGGTTAAAAATTGTTTAAATGATGTTCATAGAGACTGGTGGAAGTCTAGGTGCTAGGAAGTTGATTTTTCTGTCTCTTTGTCTGTTTGTTTCTTTTTCTGTTTTCTATCCTGGACATTGTATTTGTACGTCAAAGATACTGACCACATTTCTTGGAAATTTAATTTTTAATTCTGTGCTAATTTATTCAGTATTGATAAATAATGTTGTCATTACCATCTCAAAGAAAATTATGTGAAAGGTAAGATGGTAAAATGTCTTGTACAATTAATCTATTTTGCTATTAAAAATGAATAGAAAGTTGGGGAAATCATTCATTTCTAAACCGTTTTGTGTTTTCATTTGTATGGAAATTCTCCAAAGCTCTTTAACCTTTGGAACAATCCTTGAGTTGTGCAAAGAAATTTTAATTTAAATCCATGAATGTTTTTTATCGTCCTATGTGTCTCTCATTGAGCACTCTTGTTCACTATATCATTCAGGTCTTGGGAGGTTTTAATTCATCTGATTATATCACTGAAAGAAAGTGGGCAAATGCTTCAGATGGCACACAGATTCCTATATCCATTGTTTACCGGAACAATCTTGTGAAACTTGATGGGTCTGATCCATTGCTACTCTATGGCTATGGTGCATATGAGGTAATATTGAATTTTATGTTGTAATTTGTAAAATAAAGAACCTTTATTGTTTCTATCGTATCCAAGAATTATATGTCTGGAAATCGTACTGAATGCAGATCAGGAATCTGATCTTAATATAGATGTGAACTTTATGTATTTTAATGTTTTTGTTCAAACACTACCTAAATCTATTCTGATGCATAGCTTTGTCATCTGCTAGCAAATTCGGATTAAATGTTGAATTTGTGCTCTGGCTGTTGCATCCTAGTTTTTGTTGCATTTACTATTACGAAATTGCAGATGATTGTTCGGGTCCCTACAATCTTGTCCTCTTAATGTCATTTTCGGACCTTAGTGAAAAACTTGAATGACCTGCTGTGAGAAATCAATTCTAGTTATATGAGTCTTTGTTTCCAAGCATAAAATAAGATGAATACATACCAAATTTCCTGAAGATTTGTATTGAAACATGATTTTCTCTTCCACATTCATTTTCTAGGATCGTTTTTTATGCATCAATCTGACAATTTCTTTTAGTTTCTTAGCCACACAATTTGGTGCAGACTCCGGAGGCATTGCCCTTCAGTAATTGTACAATAGAGTTAATCTTGTGTATATATTGATTTATTTGAGCTTCTTAATGCTAAATGCTGTGTTGTCAAATGTCAATAGGCATGTGTAGATCCTAGTTTCAAGGCACCTCGACTTTCTCTATTAGATCGTGGTTTTATCTATGCAATTGCTCACATTCGGGGAGGTGGTGAAATGGGGAGGCAGTGGTACGAGAACGGGAAGTTGTTACACAAAAAAAATACTTTCATAGATTTTATTGCTTGTGTTGAGTATTTACTAGAAAACCGATATTGCTCAAAGGAAAAACTATGTATTAATGGAGGAAGTGCTGGAGGCTTGCTTATGGGTGCTGTCCTTAATATGAGGCCTGATTTGTTCAAGGCTGCTATTGTTGAAGTCCCGTTTGTGGATGCCCTGACTACAATGCTTGATCCAACCATCCCTCTTACAACTGCAGAGTGGGAGGTACTCTAATTCCCCTATTAAAACTCCATAAGTTATACTGATGTTAACATTTAAATCCAGGAAAAATAGTGAATTCGAAATTTGATCATTTGACAATTAATTTGGAATCAAACACTGATGCCATACTTCGCTAGTTAATGTGGACCTTCATACATTGATATCCTGGAGAGCATATAACTTTTAAACTATTGATACTCTTCAAGTTCTATTACTGTCATGTGCTTTTAAAGAACTGCATTTTGTTATTGTAGGAATGGGGCGACCCTCGAAGGGAAGAATTTTACTTCTACATGAAGTCATATTCACCTGTTGATAATGTGAGTCTATAAACTCTGCAATTTTTGCTGAATTCTTGGTCAGTATTTGTATCGACCATATAGCTAGAACAGCTAATATTTTTTGCTCTATATTACTGTGTGTATTATAATCAAGTTGTGCTTGACCTATGACGTCTTTTACTCAGGTTAAAGCCCAAAATTATCCAAACATTCTGGTCACAGCGGGCTTGAATGGTAAGCATAAATTCAATCATAAAACTTTTATTTTTTTTCGCCACTGAAATTTTTCATTTTCGGAACATAACTATGTATGATTTTGTCAGCATAGTATTCTAAAAGTGGTTGTCGAAGAGAATGCATCAATGTGTGGCTCTTCTTTCCTAATAAACATGCCTATTTTATAGCTTACATCTAAAATATATGATAGAGCATTTATAAAATGACGGTTTTCAAGCCTTCATTGTGGCATCTTGGCTATGCCACTTAGGATATATTACGAAACTAGTTTTAGGCAGCTACATCTGTTTGATACATGTAACGAAAAAAGCCCTTGGAAGAGCCTTGTATTTATTGTTGTAGCGCTTAAATTAATCTCTTGGTTACCATAACAGATCCACGGGTTATGTATTCAGAACCGGCTAAATTTGTAGCAAAACTAAGGGATATGAAAACTGACAACAACACATTGCTGTTTAAATGTGAATTTGGTGCTGGTCATTCTTCAAAATCAGGGAGGTAAGCTACTGTATCTTTCAAGATTTTGTTGCAAATGTGTTTTAACTAAAGAACATTCATTGATGTCCATATAGTACTAATGAAATTGATTTTTCATGTTGTTGCAGATTTGAGAAGCTCCAAGAAGTTGCCTTCACTTATACTTTCATACTCAGGGCTTTGAACATGATTCCTGCCACCTTTTCTGGATAAACTTGCAACTAAATGCCCATCAAAGGATTCATAAATTCCACAACCGTACTAGTTTATGGCAGAATGATGTATTTCTCCCTTGACAAAGCCATTGCAATCTGTACAGCAATTCTTCTGTTAGAAAATTTCCATAGGAAGAACTAGGAACCAGCTAGTTTTCTGCAATATGAAAAATTGAACAAAATTACGTATTGTTGACTTGAGGAAGTAGGGAACGAATATGATTGTTGGCATTTATTTACTCTAAATGAATCTATAATGAGAGTAAAATTGTGGGTCTCATAAAAATTTAGAGTCGTAGAATGAGATTGACATTCCCCATTCTTTTTAGGATTCCTAATCCTGTTACATATTACAGTTTAAAGAGTCATTTTCACCATTATTAAAAGAATAAAATTGGAAATCAGTATTGTGGTTCATTATTATCATTCTTAAAATAATTTCTTTGAATGTTGAATATTAAAGTTGTTTTCTGTTCAATGAATTTGGGTCATTATTATTATTTTTTAATTAGATTTGTACATGTGATAAACCAAATGAAATTAAGTGAGAAAGACAGCAATTGATTGATTTGTCAGGTTGTTGCAATGAAATTCATAAATATTTTAATCCATAACCAAGTCTGTTGCTGTATTTTAATCCATGACGAAAAACCAAAAACAATTCATGACACAATAATATATAATAATTTTAAGAAATTTAAAAAAAAAATTATAATAAGCATAACATTATTATAATAAAAATACATACTTATTGAAGATAAAAAAAGTTATATAATTTTTTTTAATTAGAAAAGCTTATACAGTAAATCATTTTAATCAAAGACATTTTTGTTACTTATAGCTAATGCATTTTGATTCAAAATAAAAGTAAATATATTAATGGAAATATTGTTGAGTCCAATTATAATTTCAACAATTAAAGTAAACAATTTATTCTGATTCTGATGTATAATTTCAATTGCAGATTAATCTGATTCCAAATCATTTTGATTCCAAACTATTTCAATTACATACAAGTAAATGCAACCTCAATCGTGTTTACATATATGTACTACAAATATTTAAGGTAAGATTAATGTTACTCAGATTCATTTGGTTGAGATATGAGATAGATAATGGTAGTATTGGTATATTCTCACAACCAATTTAATTCGTGCAGGTGGATATGGTCAACAAATAATATAATGAGTTAGAGAGTCGTCCTAATGGATAATTGTTAAAGAGCCATTTCAAATACTAAAATTATATCTCTTTATTTTACTCAAACAATTGAATTTTGAAAGTTGAATGAAACCTAATTAATTACCAATCTAAAATTAAATGAATTGCAGAGAAATTATGAGAAACTTCTTACAATTAGGAATATACTAGGAGTTCTGATTTCTCTTGATTGTTATTAAATATTGCAAGTATGTTATCGATTACTTCTTGTGTATTTTGATTGTCCCTTTTGAGCTTATCAAATCTATCCTTGTCTATTCCAGTCTTAGACTACCTTTTGATGTTTACCAAGATGCATTAGGATCTAATAGCTAATAAGGCTCATGAATTGAATTATTATACTTCCATGCAATCCCTCACTCATGGCAAACAACATCAAACTTATTGCATGCATCACATTTCAATCCTTAAGATACACAAATATTCACATGGGAAAAAAAATCAAAATCACAAAATCACATACAAGATCAATCCGTCATCAATCCAATGATGGAAACCAACTTCTAGTGTCTAACTAGGCTCACTAGACCTAGAGAGACCTAGTTCTAGGTCTCTATAAAACAAACCCAAAAAATTGCTTCTCCAACGATGAAGACCATTCAGGTATCCACAATGGTCTCTATTGCGATGGAGACTTAACCAACTTCAAATTTATTTCCTGTAAGAAGTAATTGCACAACATCCCCCTGAAGTTTGCCTTAAAACAAAGAGAAACACATTTATCATTTTATTACACCAAACTCCCACACCTAACATTGACTTTTGTCAATATTAACTAAGTGAAGGGCATTTTGGTTCTTTCACGTGGGACCGGCAGAAGTAGTAGAATGATGATATCAGGATCTAACATGTAAAAGGAATAAAACATTAAAATTTGTGATAGGATCAAATCAATGAGGAAAAAATTAAATAGGAAGTGAATAAAAAAACATAAAAAGTTAAATGAATACTTAAAAAAAAATTATATCGAATTAAAATCAATAAAAAAACATTAAAAAATAACTTTTTTTAAATGATAAAAAATGGAATGTTGGAAGACATGAGAAGCATATCTTCTAGAGAGAATTTTTTTTTTCTTTTTTTTTAAAACCTTAATAGGTTCATCCTTACTCTTCCATATCTCTACCCTTTGTCAACGCCTATATCTTTCTCCCTCTTTCCCCTCTGTCAACGATGATCGGTTTTTTCATCTGGGTGTCAAACCCAGATGAAGGCTTTCTAGGTTCGTCAAACCTAGATGAAGAACTCAGATGGGTTTGACAAGCCCATATTTGATTTTGTATTTGTGCGTTTGTGTGTTTCATGACTTGATTTTTTATTTCATGATCTGATTTTGTGTGTTTGATCTTGTCGACTCATTTTTGTTCTGGTTTGACTTCATATTGTGGTTGGTTGTTTATGTGCTTGATTTCATGATCTAGGAGTCATGAAGGATCGAAGAATGATGCATAAATTGTATGTATTTTTCATTTTTTTTAAAATTTTTAATTTATTTTTCATATTTTAACTTTTAATGTTTAATTTATTTTCATTTTTTTTAAATTTTTAATTTATATTTCATATTTAAAAAAATAGAAAAATCTCAACACTTTTAATTTTTTAATTTTTAATGTTAATTTAATTTAGTTTTTAATATTTAATTATTTTTATCTTATTCATGGGTAAAATGGTCTTTTGACCAAAATTTCTGGTGAACTGTCAAAGTTGATAGAAGTCAACTAAATTAACTAACGATATGAGGGTTTGGTGTAATAAATTATAAATATGTTTTCGTTTTTTTTTTTTAGGCAAACCTCAAAGAGGTATTGTGCAATTACTTCTTCTCGTAATTAGATAATTTTTTTTTATTATTATTTTTTCAATGACCGTAAAGATATGGAGCAATGGAGATTAAAAAAATGGAGATAGAGATTTTTTGGTCCACCTCCACCAGTTTATAAAGAAAGAATGAGAACTAAAAATTCCAGATCTCATTCATCCACATTTTTATTAATTATATTGAAAAAAAAAAAATTCAATAGACTTTAATTTTGACATATTTTTATATGTTGTGCAAATATTGTCATCCACAAATTTGATTTCCACACCCAAATTATTAATACACTCATTGATTAAGTTTAAAAATATACTTATTAGTACAAGCACCCAAAAATATGTCAATAATAACCCTATACAAACAAAATTAATTAAATTTCTTCAAAACAAACTTTCCTATACAACTCAAATTAACTATATTCCTTTAAAAATAAACTTTCCTATACAAACAAAATTATAATTAAATTCCTTCAAAACAAATCTTTTTATACAAACCAAATGAATTATATTCTTTTAAAATAAAATTATTTAATTAAATTTTTTTAATACAAATTTTCTATCTTTAGTATTTATCTTTATTTCTCTCAAACATAAATTCTTAAACCTAAACCTAATTTATGCTTTATTAAGAAGAAGAAGAAGCACCCATAGTTGAAGGTTAAAACTACCAAATTTGCAATCAAGAATTATTTTGTGTTAGGCCATGGTTTCATAAATTGATAATTACTAATCAACTAGTGAGACAGCGATTAACCATTTATTAGTTACTTGGTAATTAATTGAGCATTAATCGACGGGTACTGTTTTAAGAAACAATTATTATTTTTTAAAATTTAAGGGCGTAAACTAATTTTTTTAACTTTAGGGGCCAAAATAAGATATTAGTGTAATTTTATTAAACCTCAAGGGAATTTATGTAATTTTACCCTACTACATAAACAAATATCATGATGAACACAAAACCCTCGCCGTCCAATTTAGCTCTCCACCTCTCTCTCTCTCTTTCGCTCTCTCTCTCTCTTTCCCTCTCCCTAACCATAGGACCAAGCACCACTTCTTTTTATTATGATTTTTTGCTGCCGCTATATGTTCTTCTTTTTTGCCAGATTTGTCATTGTACATTCGTCTTCTTCGTTGGATTTATCATCATCATGTGTTCTTCTTCTTTTCCCTCTTTCTTCTAATATTCTTTAGTTCAGGTACACTGTTTGCCAGATATGTAGCCGTCCTTGTGCTCTCTATACCTCCAGCGATCAGGACCCTCGATATGGGGGTTATCTTATAGGCACGGTACCGATTACTAATTTTCTGATAAAAAATTGACCGATTTCGCCGATTTTTGGAACACTAGTTTAGGCTAACCTTTACTTTGTAAACAATGAAAAATAAAAATTAAAAAAAATAATAATGTCAAGCATTTTAAAAGATCTAAAGAGTCATTTTAAATATTCGTAAACCTTTTTTCTTAATTGATTTTCTTTATTAACATTTATGAAATTTTTTTGTTTTATTTTTAAGTAAGAAAAGAAAATAAAAATTGTTTCAAATCGTAGAAGGTAAAACAAAAAAATAAAATAAAATTATTTTCCTAATTTGTGTTTGTCCTTAAAAGTGGGCATATAGTTGTTCAGTTCGGTTTCAAACCAATCAGTGGTCGATTCTCGACATGGAAAACAAAATAGTAATTTAAGGGGAAGAATCAATTGGAACCGAACATGTTAGATTCAGTTCCCTTGATTTTTGGTCCAAATTTGGGCCTATGTTTTAGGCCTACTTTTAGGCAATTTCTCAACAACCAAAAATTGAAATGCCCAAATATGCTACCCAATGACATTAATTCAATTATAATAATCAAGCCCAAACATAAAAAAGGCACCAAAAAAAAAAAAACCATAGCACGAAGCGAAAAACTTGGAAAATATATGTACAAATGAAAAGAACGTGTGTCATACAACACTGAAATCAACATTTTAAAATATTATTCTTGTAAATTATAATTAAAGTTCATACCTTGATGGTGATAGAGGGAGAGAGATTGAGAAGTTCTGGTGGTCGCTAAAGATGAAGTAGTCAACCGGTGAAGCCTAAAGAAGCAATGATGGGGGAAGAAGGGAGGGGAAAAGAGAGAGGTGCAATCAAGTAAAGCAAATGATGGTTTAGGTTTTTTTTTTTTTTAATGAAAATGAGGCATAAAAGGTGATGCAGTTAAGATGAGAGATGAAGAAAAAAATGAGTAAGAGATAAAGAAGAAAATGAGTGAAAGATGAGATGTGTGGTGGCTACACAAAGAAGAAGAGATAGTGGAAAAGGAACTCGATTAAGGTTAGGGTTTATATATGGCATATGCAAAATTATGCATGTGCCCTTAACGGCTAGCTTTCTCAGGTCGATTTGGTTAATTGAATTGAGAAACACTTGATTTTTCAAAGTTCTGACCTTAACGACATTAAACAGGTTCGCTACGGTTAAAGACTCGTTAGACGATTAGCTGCTATCTAATTATTATATGCGAGCTTACGGTCTTGCCCTACAGCTTGGCAACAAGCGTTTAAGTATCAATCGCGACCTCGGAGTTCATGGAAAAAAGCAGGTCGCATCGGTTTTCGAGACCTTTGAAGAATGAACTCCCAACCCTAACAAAAGGACTCTTGCAATAATGGTTGAACTTGACCTGTTAAAACCACCATCTTCTCCTGCAATTGAACTCGCAGAGCCTGAACCTGATGTTATGATCGTGGACTCCGCCCTAACTTCCTCTCATCTTGCCGAACCGATTCAAGCTTCAATGAGTCCTGCTCAGCAGGCAGCTCTAGGACTTGTAGTCGCATCCGCTCCCCAAGCTAAGATCACGACGACCTCTAAAACACAAATCCCTAAGTCTAAGCTACATTAGGAAGAAAAACAGCAGACAAACCTGCTCCCAAGCAGATGAAGGCTCCGGTTAGGGGAAGCTCGTCTACGCCAAAATTTGGGGCCAAAGAATAAGGCAAGGTTCTGGCTCAACCCCCACCTTCCAAATCCCAAAAAGTTGGTAAGAAAAAGGGAATAGTGATTGGAGGAGCTACAGATGAGCGAGCTGAGAAGCGAGCTAGGGAGCAAGCTGAGAAGCGAGCTAGGGAGCAAGCTGAGGAACGATCTGAGGAGCGATCTGAGAAGTTCTCAACAAAAGAATATTTGGACGACCTTCTGGATTATATGTCACAGTTCATGAAAGGCTGCGCTCAGAGCCTATGTAGGGAGGATTTTGTGGACTAAAAGTTAATATGCTGTAATGCTCGCTATGGACTCCTGGTAAACATCAATTCCTTTTACTGTTTTTAATGTTCATAGTTCGAATGTTAACTCCGACCTTCTTTCAGGCCGTTATAAGTATGATAAAGCTACTCAGGGAGATCAAGGCCCATAAGGATGAGAAGGCAGCTTTTGAGGCTGCTCGGAAGGAGTTCGAGGTTGAGAGGAAAAAGATGGAGGATAAAGTGAGCTCCTTTCAGACAGAGTCTGAAAAAGCGAAGAAGTTCCCTGAAAGCCTCAAAAATAAGTTGAAGATTGTTGAGGATGCTCTATCCCGCGAGGTGGCTAGCCGGGAGAGCATAACTTTGAGGTTCAACAAGGTTAAAGAGGAGTTGAAGAAAATTAAGGGTGAGCTGAATTCTGCCCAGAGGCAAGCTGAGGCCACGGAAAAGAAAGTCGAGGCTGTCGAAAAGAAGGTTGAGGCTACTGAAAAGAAAGTTAAGGTTGGGAGAAAGAAGGTTGAGATTGCGAAAAAGAAAATTGAACTAGCTTAGTGGGATGCAGCCGCAATTAAGCAGAAGCTCACTAAAACTCAGGAGGAGATTGCTCAATTCGGGGATCGCACCCAAGCCCTGGTCACTCAAAGGCATAAAGATGCTATCTCAGAGACTAGAAGTGCATTTTTATACATGCTCTTGAGGCAGCATCCGAACATGGATTTCTCATTTTTTGGGCAAAGCGCAGTAATAAAGGTCCAGAAGTATGCAGCTTACGCTGCCAAAGCTCAAGGTACTCAACAGAGCGCTACTTACCCAGCTCCTCATGGTATTGCTCCTTAAGGTGTAACTTCTTTAACAATATGGATAGCAGCTCCTCAATCTCTCTCATCGAGCTCAGCTCCAGAAGAGACTTCAACTCCTCAGTGTCCTCCAGCTTCTCAAGGCTCAAATAGACCCTTACAAGACCAGCCTTCCAAGGATGCCCCTGCGCCAACTTAAGAAATTTTTAATTTTTGCATGTTGTAATTCTGGGACTCTCTCTGATTTTATTTTATTTTTTTTTTGTATTCAACATTCACCTCGCTGGTCAAGGTCATAATAAATTCCGCCTTGTAATTTGCTCATTTTATTTTTTCCAAATATAAGATGTGCATTGCTAAGTTCATAAGCTAATGTCATGGAATCATATTAAAAAATGAGTTATAAACAAGCATTGTCGAACAATAGAATAAGTATGTTGTAATTGATCACAATAAGAAACCAGGTTGCGAATATATGCCTAAGGTTAACTCAGTTGCACCATGAGAGAAATAAAAAATAAGTGCCCACAGGTCGTGTATATATATTTCCACGGGGCGTTTGTTTAGGCACATCTTCTAAGGCTTAATAATAGTCTGCAAGTCGCAGAAGCATTTTCCCGAACTTTGATGCTTGCGGGTTACAAATGCATTTTTCAGAGCATGAGTGCTCACAGGTCGCACATGCACCTTCTAGAGCATAAGAGATAGTAGCTCGTAGGTAACACCTTCCAAAACGTAAGATATAACAGCTCACAGGTAGCACCAGACATAGTAACTCACAGGTAGCATCTTTTAGAGTGCCAGGAATAGCAGCTCATAGATAACACCTTTCAGAGTGCATGGATAGCAGGTTGTCGGATGCGAAAGCACTTTGCATAGCATGAAAGACAATAGCTCTAAAGTCGCAGAGGCATTTTATAGAGTGTAAAAAATAATAGCTCGCTGGTCATAGAAACAACTTCTTAGGGCATAAAAAATAATAGCTTGCTAATCATATAAGAATTTTCTAGAGAATAATAGATAATAGCTCGTTGATCGCAAGAGCACTTTCAGAGCATAAAAATAATAGTTCTGACCCCTTGTGATAATAATTCTTTACCCAGTAAATTAGCTCGCTTTTCTGCATTGAACATGTCATAGGAAATAGCAGAATATGCAAAATAACGTCATTAATAGTAATTAAAATAAATTATATAAGGATTCGAGAACGAGCTAACAATTAAGTATAATACGGGCAAAAGTGTTCTATGTTCCAAGCACAAGGGACTTCAACTCCGTTCATGTTGGTTAAGTGGTAAGCTCCGTTCCCCAAGCATTCCTTAATGATGTAGGGGTCTTTCCAATTCTGGCCAAGCATCCCATCGCTAACTTTGCGAGCTATCGAAAGGATGAGGCGCAAGACAAAGTCGTCTGTTTTGTAGTTCCGAACTCGAACTTTTCTATTGTAGTATCTGATGACCCTTTTGTTGGTAAATTGCAACCCTCATACGAGCTTTCTCCCTCGATTCCTCGAGCAGATCTAAATTTGTAGCTAGCAATTGATCATTATCTTCAGGTCGAAACATAGCTCTTCACTGGCTGGTGACTTCAAACTCTGCTAGGATCATGGCCTCTAACCCATACACCATTGAGAAAGGGATCTCACTGGTGGAGCTGCGAGTTATCGTCCTATAGGCCCAAAGCACTTTTTACAGTTCATCTACCCAAACTCCCTTTTTTGCCTCCAGCTTAGTTTTCAATGTCTGTTTAATGATCTTGTTTACTGCTTCGATCTAACCGTGGGCCTGAAGGTGGTCCACAACTAAGAAGCTCTTCACGATTCCAAGATCCTTGCAAAATTTGATGAACTGGTCGCTGCTGAACTAGGTCTCATTATCCATCACGATTTGCTGAGGGACCCCGAACCTGCAAATAATGTTGCTCCACCCAAATTATTCTATTTTCATGGTGGAGATCTCTGCTAGCTCTTTGGCTTCGGTCCACTTAGTAAAATAATCCACAACGACCACAGCGTGCTTACACCTCTCCACGAGCTGTCGGTAAAAGTCCGATCAGATCCATTCCCCAAATCGCAAAAGGTCACGAGCTCACTATATGTTGCAAGTAAGCTAGTGGAGCTCGTGAAACCTTAGCAAACCTCTGACACTTGTCATATTTTTTGACTAAGTCGATGGCATCTTGCTTCATGGTGGACCAATAGAATCCTTACCGGAGCGCTTTTTGAGCTAAAGATAGCCCCCAGCGTGATTCCTACAGTGGCCAGCATGTATCTCCTTCAACGCGACCTCACAGTCTTAACCATCGATGTATCTTAGGAGTAGAGCTGAGAAACCTTTTTTATATAACATATCGTCAAATATGCAATAGCAAGCTGCTCTAGCTTGCAGGTGGCGTGCCTTCAATTTATCACTTGGTAACTTCCTCTTTTGCAAGTAGCTCAAAATTGGGCTCATTCATGAGTCTTGGCGGACAACTATGATCATTATTATATCTTTCTTTTCTATGTTTGGGGCCGGTAGGAACTCTACTGAGATGGCTCCCAAAAAGTCTGCATCCTATGTAGTTGTCAAGCGAGCTAATGTGTCTGCATGTGAGTTCTAAGCTCGCGGATCTGATTTACTCTAAACTTCTGGAAAGTTCCCAGCAGTTCCCGAACCTTCTGAAGGTAGATGGTCATCTTAGATCCCCTTGTCTAATATTCCCCCGGATGTGGCAAACCACGAGCTGAGAGTCATTGATAATTCTTATCTGCTTAGTTCGCATCTCTTTTGCCAGGCAAAGTTCTATGAGCAGCGCTTCATATTTCACTTCATTGTTAGTGGCCGAAAATCCTAACCTTAAGGCATAGAGGATCTTGTGACCTTTATCATTGATTAATAACACTCCAACCTTGGTTTTTACTCGTTAAATAACCCGTCCACATACAATTCCCAGGTCGGGCCATCGGAAGATTCAACCTTGCACATAGCCCACCTTATTAGGGGTTGGGAATTTAATTGTGAGGGTCCTGGTAGAGGTGACCACATCTAGGTTGTTCATTGCAAGTCTTCTCAAGACTACATTGTAGGCTGATAGGCAGTCAATCATCAGAAAATCTACTAGCACAATTACTTGACGGCTCAAATCCTCGAGCATGAGTGGAAGTCTTATTTGGCCAATTAGGGTGATGGCGTATCCAGTAAAGCCATAGAGAGGTTCTGGGGAAGGCTTCAATTGCTCTGCTCTTAGCCCCATCTGATCGTAGCATTTTTTATACATGACATTCACAGAGCTATCTGTATCAATCATTACTCTTCGCACTTCAGCATTATTAATCCTTGCTCAAATGACCAGCGTGTCATTATAAGGCCAACACACACCTCGAGCATCTTCCTCAGTAAAGACGATGTTATCCGAGGACGTCCTCGCCTTCTTCACAAGTTCTTCTAGCCTATTATGGCCTGTGAGTAGGACATGGTTCGCTTCTCGCACATAATGCTCATGCGATCTGTTGGATGTACCTGCAATATAGGGACCTCCATGTATGGTAAAGATGGTTCTTACCATAGGCTCATGTCCTTACTCAGGATCTTGCTGATGTTGTTGTTGTACTGGCTGTTGTTGCTGAGGTTGAGGACGTTGTTGCTGAGATCGCTGATTCGCAGGTCATACTACATATTCTCCTAAGCGACCTCACCTAATTAGGTCTTTAATAGCGTTCTTTAGTTCCCAACAATCTGAAGTGTTGCGTTCGACTTCATTATGGTAGATATAAAACTTCCTTGGGTTTCGGAACCTGCTTAGGACATTCATGGGGTTAGGTTTCCCAAAGTCCTCCTTATTCTTTTATGTTGCAAAAATTCTGCCTTGGGTGTCTAACAAGACATTGTACTTTCTGTATCGACTTCGAGGTGGAGGTCGTTCTCTCTTGGGCTCATGTCTGGCCCATTTTACCATTAAGTTGGTAGAGCAATTCTTCTAGTGACCATTTTCTTCTCCACCATGATCTTTCCTTTTCCCTTGGTGGGAGCTGTCTGTCTCATTCCACCGGTTATTGGGCTTCTTTAGCCAAAAAGCTTCTTCCTATCTTATCTCTTTAGCAACTCGTTCGTAGAACTCGCCTAGGTCCTTTACCAAAGATTTATAGATACTCTCATAGAGCTTTCCATCTTTTCTGAGCCCTCTTGAGATCGCTGTTAAAACACTTTCGTCCGAAAGACTCTCCAAATTGTTCACCTCGTTCCTGAACCTCGCAATGTAATCTTTCAAGGACTCATTCTATCGCTGAAAGATTATGTAAGGTGACAAGATGGTGCGAGTTGTTTCTTCAATGCTCTATACTAGTTTACAAACCTTCTCTGACATTCTTCCCAGTTGTTTATGCTGCGAGCTGGGAGACTTCTCAACCAAATTTTGGGAACCTCCCCTAGCGTCGTTGGGAACACACGGCATTTTACCAAGGGATTGGAGGTTTATAGGTCTATTTGTATATTGAAGGCATCCAAATGATCATAGGGGTCACTATCCCCATTGTAAAGTGGAATGTTAGAGAGTTTGAATCTAAAAGGCAAGGGCTCTATCTCGATCTCCCTAGTGAACGAGACTCTCTCCTCACACTGCTCTCCCGATTCTAGGGTTCAGGTCGCGTCTTCAGCTACTGAACTCTCTGCAGGAGTTTTTCTAGCATTAGGTCCTAGGGCTCAGATCGCCTTGTGTGGGATTGCCTGCATTTATGCTCCTGCTCAACTGGGCAGCGATCTCGCAACCTGCGCCTCTAGTCGAAACTTTCTACCTGGCTAACCCCTCTGTGGTTCGCATTCGTCATCATTATGATGTGCGTAAGCTCGCTCGTGCTCGTGACTAGTTTCCATACGGTGGCTACCATCGTGGCTTACCCTTACTCTCAGGCCTACAGAGCAAAGTGTCACTTCTCTCTCGCGAGTTCGTCGTCCACCTCCCTTTGAGTTCAAGTTAGAGGAACAGACCGAACCTTTTGATAACAGCCTTTTTCTAATCGCTCCCCCCTCCGAAGTCGAAACTTAATTAACTGGTTACCGACGGGCTTCTCCGGAGGGTGTGACCTCAATTTGTCTCTACGCAGCCTGGACTTGAGCTTCTGTTAGTGCTCTAATCGCTTCAGCCAACTGCATCACGATGTTCTCCAGAGCTTTCTGGCATTGTTGCCAAACCTGCACGGCATTCCCTTCGACTGGTAGAGTGTTTTGTTGGTCTGTGTGACCCTTGAGCTGTTCAGCCACCATATTAAAGCTTCTGATAATTTTTCCTCTAGCCATAGTAGTTGGTCGAGATTCAAGTAATCAAAAAAGACCTTAGAGTAGCAGTTGGGCTCTCATTCTAGCGCTAAAAATGTCAACGTCTGAAATTAGTCGACCAAGAGATTCTATGCCCAGACTACAGCTCTGATAACTGAAGACAATAAAGGTAGATAAAAGCAATTAAGAATGGAGAAAGGAGAGGAAGAACAATGCAAAAAAGATAATTTTTTACGTGGTTCAGCAAGTGTGCCTACGTCCACGGTTATTACACTGAAATATTTTTAGCAGAGTAACGGTATCACTCAATCAAGTTGTTCAATACAAAGGATTTCACCCCTATTTATAGAATGGAGATTACAATTGAGTGTAATACACGTTAAAGAAATAATAATTACATTAATTGTTTTGACATAGCCATCATTGCATTAATTGCTCCTACATGGCATCACTGTATTAATTGCTCTTGCATAGCTATCACTGTATTAATTGCTCCTCTAGATCAGAGACTGTAGAGATTTTACCTGCACAAAATCGGGAAGCCTTAATCCGAGGGATTTGATCTGACACCAACTTCTAGAAGATTATCTGGCATGAGCAAGCGAGCTGACGTATTCACTCTTGTGAGCTGAAGATGCATCAAGGTAGATTTGGTATAAGCCACGAGCTGAAGAACAAGGCAGCAAGCACAGCATTGCGACCTGAGCACCAGGCTTTTTAGGTCTTTTTACCATTGGACTCAATTATTGGACCTTTAGTGGCCTATTTATCCATATCGCGAAAACGGCCATAATATCTCTCAACCCAAGAACAAACTCAAATCAACATCACAAACAACAAATGAATATGTACAAATCATAGCTCAACCCAAACAAGTCACAAAACTACAAACAAAATGAAAAAAAAAAAATGATCTTTTATGAAAAACTAAATATCTTTTAGTCTTTTTACACCTTTGACCATTGATCGTTAAGAGTTAACAGTAGCTCTCTAATAGTAGGAGATATTTGGAGTTATATTTTTAGAGTCTCAGGTAGGTTCAATGTTATATGACCAAACTCATTATTTTTGTATAATTTTGCCTAACTTCGAGGAATTTGTGCAATTTACACTTAAATAAACTTAAAATATACAAAACAATAAAGCTAATTCTTTCTTTTTACTGGCGGGCATGAAAATATGGAACCAACCAAACAACCCAACTCGTGGGTGTTCGATTCGGTTTTCATTATCAAATTCAAGGTATTTGGATCTCAGCCCAAGAAAACACCTTGTTTTACGGATCGGTTTGGTTCTGGGTATCTAGAATCGACCCAATTCGTGAAATAGGAGTATACGCGTGATTTTGTATACCCTTATATATACCCCCAAACCCTAAAGAGATCGAAGCTAGCCCCATTATCCCTCTATTCTTCGTGCAGCCACCCACACTCCCACAACACTCCTCTCATCTCACCTCTGACCTCACCGTTGCTGTAATCTTCGCTCGTTGCTGTCGCCATGAAACTGTCATCATAATCTCTCACCTCTAACCTCTAACCTTGCTATCGCCAGTTTCAATTTCACTTTTCATTTCTTCACTTTGGTAAGTATTTGTTTTGTCTTTCATTTCTTCACCTTGGTTTCTCATTTCACGTTTTCACCTTTCATTTCTTTAGTTTTATCTTCTTTCACTTTGAAGTAGCAACTCCACACACTAACAACCCGTAACCATTTATATCCATCTACGACAATCATCAAAACATATTTTTTATTATCAAAAGCCTAATTTTTTATTTTTTATTTTTTAAAAATACAAATATGTAAAGGAACAAAATTTAATTTTTTTTTTAAAATTACCTTGGTGAGTCGATTAACGCTATTTGATTTTCTCATTCCAGAGACATCTAAACATGAAAAAAGAAATTATAAAATTATAATAAAAAAAAAAATTTAAGATGAGAAGAAAAGAGACCATTGATAGGGGCGTTAAAGAGATCTCGACCAAAAGAGGTTTTGCTGAGTTTATCAATGGCTCATTTTTAACGAATCTCTTCCAATTGACACAATTCAATTTCAAAATTTGATTAGAAACTGTGAAATTGAGAGGTGGATGCAAATCGGGAAGAAGAATTAGTACTGTTCATCGACCTAATGATGTGTGATGCGAGTCCATTGTAAGAGAATTGCAAAGGATTTTTTTTTTTTTCTTGTATTAAAGGTAGGTTGAACATGTTCTCTACACCCACATAATTTTTTGTTTCCCCCATAATTTTTTTGTTTTCATCCACAAGACAAGGTAGGTCAAATCAGTCAAAACAAGTAAAAATAATTGGCCCAACAATAATAGACCCAAAAAAAGCTAAAAAAAAAAAAAAAAATAAAAAAATTTGGACCCAAAGTCATGCCCAAATTTGGGCCTAAAACTGAAGAACCAAACTAAATCGAATCAAGAGTGTTCGATTTGGTTTGGTTTTTCTTCATTACTGGACCATGCTCAGATCCAAAAACGGAGAACCAAGCATTTTTCATGTTCGGTTTGATTCCATCGAGCACCAAACCGAATACTATGCCCACCCCTATGTTCTTGCACCAATCTTCTCACTTCATTTTTGTTTCAAAGGAATAAAATCTTCTCTCTTTTATCAAACGAGGACTAAACACTGAACAATTAGAGTCCACCATAAATAAATGCCTAAAGAATACATCCTCAACAGTTTATTTTGAATAAACATAAACAAAAGAAATATTTTTTAACAGAAGCCAAGATATAGTCGAGAGAAATAATTTTGTATTTGGTTATAAATCCTAGGAAGATAAGAAAAATTCATTTTGGCATTATTATTATTATTATTATTTATAGAAAACCGAACCCAATTTTATGACCCACGAAATCCAAGTTTCAACTTTCAATTGCACCTCCACTTTTCTAAAATATTGACTCCATTCAGAGCATGCAAAATATAAAAATGTCCGGCTGCCAATCACATAAGCTGTAAGCATTTATGTTTTGCATTTGTGATTTTATGGATATGAAAGGATAAAAATTGACTGCTTGTTTGGAAACTTTATCATACAATGTGGACTCTAAAGTCTACACATCATAGAATCTCTGTATGTGTTATATATTGGTTGTGTTATGATCTGTTTCTATGGTTTCTCTTTACTTTTTATTTTTATTTATTATTTTCTTTTCTCACTAACCAAACGCCTACCACTATCTCCACTATGCTTTTTCTTATTAACTTTTCCATCAAGATAATGTAAAAAGATAATGTCACCACAATTCAATATTCAATCCAGAAAAACAATTGATAGGCTCTTTTGCAAGCAAATATGCATGGGCGGCTGGCTCAGCCTCCTGCTACTACTTTGCTTTACGAAATCAAATGACCAACTTGCTCTATTTCTTTAGGAATGGATTTAAATCCCTCTCTCTTTTTTCTCTCTCTCTCTATATATAAATTCTATAATCAATATCTTCTAATTTTAAAAAATTAAGATGAATCAATCAAATTCATTCATTATATTTTTTCTCCTAAAACAAATTTTTTATCCTATTTAATTTAAATACAATTGATGAATTTAATTGATTGGTCTGAATTTTTTAAAATTAGAAAACACTGACCACAGAAATTTTGTGGTTCTATGGTTAGTGTCTCTTAACTTTAAAAAGTTTGGACCAACTAATCAAATTTATCTGTTACATTTTCTCCGCTAAAACAATTTCTCTTTCTTATTTAATTCAAATGCAATAGATGAATTTGATTAATTTATCCTAACTTTTTAAAATTAAGAGGCACTGATAATAAAATCACTATATATATACACTTGCACGCATATATATATGCACACACTAGAGCTTCTATATTTAGGAGAGAAAATTTGATTAAGAGATCGTTTATTTTTTTATTTGATAATTGAACTGTTAAAGACTAAAAACTTAATAGTGATGAAACATGAAATCTAAATAATATGTTTTTTTTCTTATATTTGAATATGTTGTAAACTTATTTTTTTTTTAAATCTAAAATTATCTTAAAACTAGTAAGTTGACATTTATACTTTTTATTATTTGTTGTTATGTAATTTTAATTAATTTAATACAAACATATGAAAATAAATAATTTAATAAATTCAAAATATTTGTACGTACATACTAATAATATTTTATTTATAATTAAAATATGATTAAAAATATATTAGTATTAATCATTTATATATTTAAATATATTAATATATTAAGAAAACAATTAAAAAAATCAATGCTTAAATTATAAATTAAAATATATTAGTTTAATTTCAAGATAATTTGAGATAAGATATATTTAGGTTTTTCTTTTCAAATATATTTTTTATAAGTATCAAGGAAAAAAATAATCGAGTAATATAAAATTATGATAAATTTGAAATTATATTATTTTTTAAATAATAGATTTAGAATAAAAAATTTTAAATGTCATTAAATGATTTGTAATTAAATGAAAAGTTAAACATTCTTACTTAATTTTATAATTTTAGTGGTTTAACCACTTAAAAAAAATAAATGAAAACAAGTAATATATATAATTCAACATTATTAAATATTAAGTGAAAAAAATAAACTATCCCTAAGACTATTTTGCTCTTTATATTTAATTAGGGTGATTCAAATTTAAAGGTCACATCATTAACTACGTGGCTGGATATGCTCTTATACTATATGTGGAAGAATATTAGTGTAAGTTGGAAAAAAAACAAAAAACAAAAAAGAAACCACGTTTGGCAATGTATTCAAAAAGAAGCTACATTTGGCAATTTTTTTCCAAAAGAAACTACCTTTGGCAATTTTTTTATCTTCTTTGAAAGATGGCGAACCCAAACTGGACAAAATTCTCTCAACTTTTTGACATATATCAACAGTGTTCAAAGTAGACGATAAAAAATGCTTGGTTGATTCATATAAGGATGGCGTCCTGTACTCAGGAGTGGTCAGAAGTGCTGTGACATAATGGCCACACCACGTGCACCACTTTTCTTCATTATGTCCACTATCGGTGGACAATATCAGTATAGCCCATCTATAAGGCACAAATTACACATATACCCTCCAGTTCTCTGGATCCCTCTCTTCCTATTGTTAGGGAGGAAATAATGTATTCAATTTTGGACAGTGCCTTACAGTCCCATGAGTTCCGACTGGTATAAAATATACATGTGTAATAACAATAATAATAATAATAAAAAATAGCGTCTTGCAAGTTGTAAATATGATTTTGTTTCTACAGTGAATTTGAAAACGTCACAAATTCATTCTACTGAAAATTTTTTATGTCGACGTCTGCATGTGATATTTCTCTGTTTTTTTTAGTAATTAATTTGCTTTTGAATATTAAATTCCATAATTTGATAGTCAATCCCCTCCCCGCCAATCATTTCCATAATTTAATACTCAATCGCCTCCCTGCCAATCATTAACACACCACACCACCCCCCACCCAACCCTCCCCGAGTCTATATAAAGATGTGAACATCAATTACCATACATATAAAGATATGAAAATCATTACCATAATTTAATATTCAACATTAAAAAATTAAAAAAAAAAATGATTGGTTGGATCTTCGGCAACAACATAAGGATAAGTGGTTTGGTGTGTCTCATACCACTCGTTTTGTCTCAAGTATCAATGGCTGAGTCAAAAACACCGTCGCCCCCGGTGGCCAAGAAGGTGGAGCACGTGATGAAGATGTTCGGAGACGTTAGAGTTGACAACTATTACTGGCTTCGTGACGACTCTCGCTCCAATCCCGAGATACTCTCCTACCTCCAGCATGAAAACCTCTACACTGACTCCATCATGTCCGGTATGTTCCACGTTTCTTTTCTTCAAATCCACATTTCGTTGCATAATCATCTTATAGTTAATATTACGTGTAGGAACCAAAAAGTTTGAGGAAGAGTTGTTCGGTGAGATCAAAGGGAGAGTGAAGGAGGACGACGTTTCTGTTCCGGTTCGAAAAGGGGAGTATTACTATTACACGAGGACGTTGCAAGGGAAGGAGTATGTTCAGTACTGTAGGAGACTTGTTCCCACAAACAACACTTCACCTTCTGTCTATGATTCAATGCCCACTGACCCTCCTGAGCATGTTATCTTGGATGTTAATGTCAAGGCTCAAGGTCATTCTTTCTACAGCGTTAATGCTTTCGAGGTTGGTTGGTTGACAGATTCTGGTGGCTGACTAATGATTTTGTTTTTCAATCTGTTTCTGATTGTTTTGTTTTTTTGTTTGTGTGTTTGGTTTCAGGTTAGTCCCAATAACAAGTTGGTGGCATATGCTGAGGACACTAAAGGAGATGAGATATATACTGTTTATATCATTGATGCTGAGACTGGTGCTGTTGTGGGCAAGCCTCTAGCCAAGCTTACTTCCTATGTTAGATGGGCTGGTGATGAAGCTTTGGTTTACGTCTCAATGGATGAGACTCACCGCCCGGATAAGGTATATGCCCTTCGAGTTTAGGACCCTGGTTTTTTTATAAGAGAAATTGAAGTTTGAGTGATACATCAGGAGAAAAAAATGTTATAATCCTGGTTATCTATTATCGTTTATGCAGATGTGTCGCCAGATTGTTAAAAATCTTGGAAAAAAAGGACTAGGAGAGAATCCTAGCTCATGCCCGATTTTATAAGTAGCTTGATGATTACATGCTTGTATTTTGTCGTGCACGAAGTGAATTTGTTCATAATTTTTCTTAAACTGATTCCTGCGCCTCTTCTTGTTAGCTAGTTATAGAGGTAGTTATGGTTTTGTTTGATGACTAATAACAGGTGTGGTTACATAAGTTGGGAGAGGATCAGTTGAGTGACATCTGCCTTTATCATGAGAAGGATGACATATTTTCACTTGATCTTGAAGCTTCTGAGAGCAAGAAATTTGTGTTTGTTGGATCTAAAAGCAAAATTACAAGGTCCATTTTCTATATTGATGTTGCTAAGCCTGAAGAGCTTAGGGTCTTAACGCCTCGTGTTGTAGGTGTTGATACATCAGTCAGCCATCGTGGAGATCATTTCTTTATAAGGCGGAGAACTGATGAGTTCTTCAATTCAGAGCTATTAGCATGTCCTCTGAATAATACATCTGAAACCACACTTCTTATTCCTCACAGAGAAAGGTAAAAACGTTTTAAGAGAATTTTGTTATTGTTGATGGCACCATGTCAATCTTTGGGTTGTTTATGGCCTCTGATTTTGTGAGATTATGCTGATTTCTTGTCCTCTTTTTTTATGTAAATTATGGTTTGAAATCATTTGTAAAGCATCTTCATGCTAATTGTTTAACAGCCATACGCATTATATAAATGTAAAATGTTTCATGATTTTCCATCTCTCAATAGTATTACAGGGTCCACCTTGCCATGAAATCATCCTTACGAACTTTCTATCATTTTGTCCAGCATAAAAATTAAGGGCATAAAACTTTTTGTGGAGCATCTTGCAGTGTATGAGCGTGAAAATGGTCTGCCCAAAATAACCACCTATCGCCTTCCGCCTGTTGGCGAGCCACTCAAAAGCCTTGAAGGTGGCAAGACTATTGATTTTATTGATCCTGTATACTCAGTTGAGCCATCAGAATCACAATTTTCTTCCAGCATTTTGCGGTTTCTTTATAGCTCGATGAAGACCCCTGCCTCCGTGTACGATTATGATATGAACACAGGGATTTCTGTTTTAAAGAAGATCGAAACTGTAAGTTATATGGAGAAAGTCCAGGATTTTCCTGGTTTCATACACTTCTGCTAGTCATATATCATTCTTTTCTCTGTCTAGTCCATTTCTTGTTTTTCCTATTTTATGCCAAAACATTTAGTTGCTTGGAACCCATACAATGTAAGGTTGTTTAATCATAATCAATTCACAATAGAATTCCCTATTAGTCCCCTTTCTTTCCATTTGTAGTCCAATTTCGTTATCTATTTTGGTTATTTGGTTTTCGAACTGTTTACAGCCAGTGGTTAAAAATTGTTTAAATGATGTTCATAGAGACTGGTGGAAGTCCAGGTGCTAGGAAGTTGATTTTTCTGTCTCTTTGTCTGTTTGTTTCTTTTTCTGTTTTCTATCCTGGACATTGTATTTGTACGTCAAAGATACTGACCACATTTCTTGGAAATTTAATTTTTAATTCTGTGCTAATTTATTTAGTATTGATAAATAATGTTGTCATTACCATCTCAAAGAAAATTATGTGAAAGGTAAGATGGTAAAATGTCTTGTACAATTAATCTATTTTGCTATTAAAAATGAATAGAAAGTTGGGGAAATCATTCATTTCTAAACCGTTTTGTGTTTTCATTTGTATGGAAATTCTCCAAAGCTCTTTAACCTTTGGAACAATCCTTGAGTTGTGCATAGAAATTTTAATTTAAATCCATGAATGTTTTTTATCGTCCTATGTGTCTCTCATTGAGCACTCTTGTTCACTATATCATTCAGGTCTTGGGAGGTTTTAATTCATCTGATTATATCACTGAAAGAAAGTGGGCAAATGCTTCAGATGGCACACAGATTCCTATATCCATTGTTTACCGGAACAATCTTGTGAAACTTGATGGGTCTGATCCATTGCTACTCTATGGCTATGGTGCATATGAGGTAATATTGAATTTTATGTTGTAATTTGTAAAATAAAGAACCTTTATTGTTTCTATCGTATCCAAGAATTATATGTCTGGAAATCGTACTGAATGCAGATCAGGAATCTGATCTTAATATAGATGTGCACTTTATGTATTATAATGTTTTTGTTCAAACACTACCTAAATCTATTCTGATGCATAGCTTTGTCATCTGCTAGCAAATTTGGATTAAATGTTGAATTTGTGCTCTGGCTGTTGCATCCTAGTTTTTGTTGCATTTACTATTACGAAATTGCAGATGATTGTTTGGGTCCCTACAATCTTGTCCTCTTAATGTCATTTTCGGACCTTAGTGAAAAACTTGAATGACCTGCTGTGAGAAATCAATTCTAGTTATATGAGTCTTTGTTTCCAAGCATAAAATAAGATGAATACATACCAAATTTCCTGAAGATTTGTATTGAAACATGATTTTCTCTTCCACATTCATTTTCTAGGATCGTTTTTTATGCATCAATCTGACAATTTCTTTTAGTTTCTTAGCCACACAATTTGGTGCAGACTCCGGAGGCATTGCCCTTCAGTAATTGTACAATAGAGTTAATCTTGTGTATATATTGATTTATTTGAGCTTCTTAATGCTAAATGTTGTGTTGTCAAATGTCAATAGGCATGTGTAGATCCTAGTTTCAAGGCACCTCGACTTTCTCTATTAGATCGTGGTTTTATCTATGCAATTGCTCACATTCGGGGAGGTGGTGAAATGGGGAGGCAGTGGTACGAGAACGGGAAGTTGTTACACAAAAAAAATACTTTCACAGATTTTATTGCTTGTGCTGAGTATTTACTAGAAAACCGATATTGCTCAAAGGAAAAACTATGTATTAATGGAGGAAGTGCTGGAGGCTTGCTTATGGGTGCTGTCCTTAATATGAGGCCTGATTTGTTCAAGGCTGCTGTTGTTGGAGTCCCGTTTGTGGATGCCCTGACTACAATGCTTGATCCAACCATCCCTCTTACAACTGCAGAGTGGGAGGTACTCTAGTTCCCCTATTAAAACTCCATAAGTTATACTGATGTTAACATTTAAATCCAGGAAAAATAGTGAATTCCAAATTTGATCATTTGACAATTAATTTGGGATCAAACACTGATGCCATACTTCGCTAGTTAATGTGGACCTTCATACATTGATATCCTGGAGAGCATATAACTTTTAAACTATTGATACTCTTCAAGTTCTATTACTGTCATGTGCTTTTAAAGAACTGCATTTTGTTATTGTAGGAATGGGGCGACCCTCGGAAGGAAGAATTTTACTTCTACATGAAGTCATATTCACCTGTTGATAATGTGAGTCTATAAACTCTGCAATTTTTGCTGAATTCTTGGTTAGTATTTGTATCAACCATATAGCTAGAACAGCTAATATTTTTTGCTCTATATTACTGTGTGTATTATAATCAAGTTGTGCTTGACCTATGACTTCTTTTACTCAGGTTAAAGCCCAAAATTATCCAAACATTCTGGTCACAGCAGGCTTGAATGGTAAGCATAAATTCAATCATAAAACTTTTATTTTTTTTCGCCACTGAAATTTTTCATTTTCGGAACATAACTATGTATGATTTTGTCAGCATAGTATTCTAAAGGTGGTTGTCGAAGAGAATGCATCAATGTGTGGCTCTTCTTTCCTAATAAACATGCCTATTTTATAGCTTCCATCTAAAATATATGATAGAGCATCTATAAAATGACGGTTTTCAAGCTTTCATTGTGGCATCTGGGGTGGCTATGCCACTTAGGATATATTACGAAACTAGTTTTAGGCAGCTACATCTGTTTGATACATGTAACGAAAAAAGCCCTTGGAATGAGCCTTGTATTTATTGTCGTAGCGCTTAAATTAATCTCTTGGTTACCATAACAGATCCACGGGTTATGTATTCGGAACCGGCTAAATTTGTAGCAAAACTAAGGGATATGAAAACTGACAACAACACATTGCTGTTTAAATGTGAATTTGGTGCTGGTCATTCTTCAAAATCAGGGAGGTAAGCTACTGTATCTTTCAAGATTTTGTTGCAAATGTGTTTTAACTAAAGAACATTCATTGATGTCCATATAGTACTTATGAAATTGATTTTTCATGTTGTTGCAGATTTGAGAAGCTCCAAGAAGATGCCTTCACTTATACTTTCATACTCAGGGCTCTGAACATGATTCCTGCCACCTTTTCTGGATAAACTTGCAACTAAATGCCCATCAAAGGATTCATAAATTCCACAACCGTACTAGTTTATGGCAGAATGATGTATTTCTCCCTTGACAAAGCCATTGCAATCTGTACAGCAATTCTTCTGTTAGAAAATTTCCATAGGAAGAACTAGGAACCAGCTAGTTTTTTGCAATATGAAAAATTGAACAAAATTACGTATTGTTTACTTGAGGAAGTAGGGAACGAATATGATTGTTGGTGTTTATTTACTCTAAATTAATCTATAATGAGAGTAAAATTGTGGGTCTCATAAAAATTTAGGGTCGTAGAATGAGATTGACATTCCCCATTCTTTTTAGGATTCCTAATCCTGTTACATATTACAATTTAAAAAGTCATTTTCACCATTATTAAAAGAATAAAATTGGAAATCAGTATTGTGGTTCATTATTATCATTCTTAAAATAATTTCTTTGAATGTTGAATATTAAAGTTGTTTTCTGTTCAATGAATTTGGGTCAATTATTATTTTTTAATTAGATTTGTACATGTGATAAACCAAATGAAATTAAGTGAGAAAGACAGCAATTGATTGATTTGTCAGGTTGTTGCAATGAAATTCATAAATATTTTAATCCATAACCAAGTCTGTTGCTGTATTTTAATCCATGACCAAAAACCAAAAATAATTCATGACACAATAATATATAATAATTTTAAGAAATTTAAAAAAAAATTATAATAAGCATAACATTATTATAAAAAAATACATATTTATTGAAGATAAAAAAAAGTTATATAATAATTTTTTTAATTAGAAAAGCTTATACAGTAAATCATTTTAATCAAAGACATTTTTGTTACTTATAACTAATGCATTTTGATTCAAAATAAAAGTAAATATATTAATGGAATATTGTTGATTTCAATTATGATTTCGACAATTAAAGTAAACAATTTATTCTGATTCTGATGTATAATTTCAATTGCAGATTAATCTGATTCCAAATCATTTTGATTCCAAACTATTTCAATTACATACAAGTAAATGCAACCTCAATCGTGTTTACATATATGTACTACAAATATTTAAGGTAAGATTAATGTCACTCAGATTCATTTGGTTGAGATTTGAGATAGATAATGGTAGTATTGGTATATTCTCACAACCAATTTAATTCGTGCAGGTGGATATGGTCAACAAATAATATAATGAGAGTTAGAGAATCGTCCTAATGGATAATTGTTAAAGAGCCATTTCAAATACTAAAATTATATCTCTTTATTTTATTCAAACAATTGAATTTTGAAAGTTGAATGAAACCTAATTAATTACCAATCTAAAATTAAATGAATTGCAGAGAAATTATGAGAAACTTCTTACAATTAGGAATATACTAGGAGTTCTTATTTCTCTTGATTGTTATTAAATATTGCAAGTATTGTTATCGATTACTTCTTGTGTATTTTGATTGTCCCTTTTGAGCTTATCAAATCTATCCTTGTCTATTCCAGTCTTAGACTACCTTTTGATGTTTACCAAGATGCATTAGGATCTAATAGCTAATAAGGCTCATGAATTGAATTATTATACTTCCATGCAATCCCTCACTCATGGCAAACAGCATCAAACTTATTGCATGCATCACATTTCAATCCTTAAGATACACAAATATTCACATGGGAAAAAAAAATCAAATCACAAAATCACATACAAGATCAATCCGTCATCAATCCAATGATGGAAACCAACTTCTAGTGTCTAACTAGGCTCACTAGACCTAGAGAGACCTAGTTCTAGGTCTCTATAAAACAAACCCAAAAAATTGCTTCTCCAATGATGAAGACCATTCAAGTCTCCACAATGGTCTCTATTGCGATGGAGACTTAACCAACTTCAAATTTATTTCCTGTAAGAAGTAATTGCACAACACCCCCTGAGGTTTGCCTTAAAACAGAGGAAACATATTTATCATTTTATTACACCAAACTCCCACACCTAACATTGACTTTTGTCAATATTAACTAAGTGAAGGGCATTTTGGTTCTTTCACGTGGGACCGGCAGAAGTAGTAGAATGATGATATCAGGATCTGACATGTAAAAGGAATAAAACATTAAAATTTGTGATAGGATCAAATCAATCAGGAAAAAATTAAATAGGAAGTGAAAAAAAAAACATAAAAAGTTAAATGATTACTTAAAAAAAAATTATATCGAATTAAAATCAATAAAAAACATAAAAAAAATGACTTTTTTTAAATGATAAAAAATGAATGTTGGAAGACATGAGAAGCATATCTTCTGGAGAGAATTTTTTTCTTTTTTTTTTAAAACCTTAATAGGTTCATCCTTACTCTTCCATATCTCTACCCTTTGTCAACGCCTATATCTTTCTCCCTCTTTCCCCTCTGTCAACAACGATCGGTTTTTTCATCTGGGTGTCAAACCCAGATGAAGGCTTTCTAGGTTCGTCAAACCTAGATGAAGAACTCAGATGGGTTTGACAAGCCCATATTTGATTTTGTATTTGTGCGTTTGTGTGTTTCATGACTTGATTTTTTATTTCATGATCTGATTTTGTGTGTTTGATCTTGTCGACTCATTTTTGTTCTGGTTTGACTTCATATTGTGGTTGGTTGTTTATGTGTTTGATTTCATGATCTAGGAGTCATGAAGGATCGAAGAATGATGCATAAACTGTATGTATTTTTCATTTTTTTTATTTTTATATTTTTTCATATTTTAACTTTAATGTTTAATTTATTTTCATTTTTTTTTAATTTTTATTTGCATTTCATATTTTAAAAAAATAGAAAAAATCTCAACACTTTTAATTTTTTAATTTTTAATTTAAATTAATTTAGTTTTTAATATTTTTTTTTTTTTATCTTATTCATGGGTAAAATGGTCATTTGACCAAAATTTCTGGTGAACTGTCAAAGTTGACAAAATCAACTAACAATAACTAACGATATGAGGGTTTGGTGTAATAAATTTAAATATGTGTTTGTTTTTTTTTTTTTAGGCAAACCTCAAAGAGGTATTGTGCAATTACTTCTTCTCGTAATTAGATAATTTTTATTATTTATTTTTTTAATGACCGTAAAGATATGGAGCAATGGAGATTAAACAAATGGAGATAGAGATTTTTTGGTCCACCTCCACCAGTTTATAAAGAAAGAATGAGAACTAAAAATTCCAGATCTCATTCATCCACATTTTTTTTATTATATTTGAAAAAAAAAAATCAATAGACTTTAATTTTGACATATTTTTATATGTTGTGCAAATATTGTCATCCACAAATTTGATTTCCACACCCAAATTATTAATACACTCATTGATTAAGTTTAAAAATATACTTATTAGTACAAGCACCCAAAAATATGTCAAAATAACCCTATACAAACAAAATTAATTAAATTTCTTCAAAACAAACTTTCCTATACAACTCAAATTAACTATATTCCTTTAAAAATAAACTTTCCTATACAAACAAATTATAATTAAATTCCTTCAAAACAAATCATTTTATACAAACCAAATGAATTATATTCTTTTAAAATAAAATTATTTAATTAAATTTTTTTAATACAAATTTTCTTTCTTTAGTATTTATCTTTATTTCTCTCAAACATAAATTCTTAAACCTAAACCTAACTTTACACTTTATTAAGAAGAAGAAGAAGCACCCATAGTTGAAGGTTAAAACCACCAAATTTGCAATCAAGAATTATTTTGTGTTAGGCCATGGTTTCATAAATTGATAATTACTAATCAACTAGTGAGACAGCGATTAACCATTTATTAGTTACTCGGTAATTAATTGAGCATTAATCGACGGGTACTGTTTTAAGAAACAATTATTATTTTTTAAAATTTAGGGCGTAAACTAATTTTTTTAACTTTAGGGGCCAAAATAAGATATTAGTGTAATTTTATTAAACCTCAAGGGAATTTATGTAATTTTACCCTACTACATAAACAAATATCATGATGAACACAAAACCCTCGCCGTCCAATTTAGCTCTCCACCTCTCTCTCTCTCTTTCCTCTCCCTAACCACAGGACCAAGCGCCACTTCTTTTTATTATGATTTTTTGCTGCCGCTATATGTTCTTCTTTTTTGCCAGATCTGTCATCGTACATTCGTCTTCTTCGTTGGATTTATCGTCATCATGTGTTCTTCTTCTTTTCCCTCTTTCTTCTAATATTCTTTAGTTCAGGTACACTGTTTGCCAGATTTGTAGCCGTCCTTGTGCTCTCTATACCTCCAGCGATCAGGACCCTCGATATGGGGGTTATCTTATAGGCACGATACCAATTACGATTTTCTGATAAAAAATTGACCGATTTGGCCGATTTTTGGAACACTAGTTTAGGCTAGCCTTTACTTTGTAAACAATGAATGAAAAATAAAATTTAAAAAAAATAATGTCAAGCATTTTAAAAGATCTAAAGAGTCATTTTAAATATTCGTAAACCTTTTTTCTTAATTGATTTTCTTTATTAACATTTATGAAATTTTGTTTGTTTTATTTTTAAGTAAGAAAAGAAAATGAAAATTCAAAAAAAAAAAAAAAAAAAAAAAAAAAAAAAAAAAAATTCTAATTTGTGTTTGTCCTTAAAAGTGGGCATATAGTTGTTCAGTTCGGTTTCAAACCAATCAGTGGTCGATTCTCAACATGGAAAACAAAATAGTAATTTAAGGGGAAGAATCAATTGGAACCGAACATGTTCGGTTCAGTTCCCTTGATTTTGGGTCCAAATTTGGGCCTATGTTTTAGGCCTACTTTTAGGCAATTTCTCAACAACCAAAAATTGAAATGCCCAAATATGCTACCCAATGACATTAATTCAATTATAATAATCAAGCCCAAACATAAAAAAAGCACAAAAAAAAAAAAAAAACATAGCACGAAGCGAAAAACTTGGAAAATATATGTACAAATGAAAAGAACGTGTCATACAACACTGAAATCAACATTTTAAAATATTATTCTTGTAAATTATAATTAAAGTTCATACCTTGATGGTGATAGAGAGAGAGAGATTGAGAAGTTCTGGTGGTCGCTAAAGATGAAGTAGTCAACCGGTGAAGCCTAAAGAAGCAATGATGGGGGAAGAAGGGAGGGGAAAAGAGAGAGGTGCAGTCGAGTAGAGCAAATGGTGGTTTAGGTTTTTTTTTTTTTTTAATGAAAATGAGGCATAAAAGGTGATGCAGTTAAGATGAGAGATGAAGAAAAAAATGAGTAAGAGATAAAGAAGAAAATGAGTGAGAGATGAGATGTGTGGTGGCTACACAAAGAAGAAGAGATAGTGGAAAAGGAACTCGATTAAGGTTGGGGTTTATATATGGCATATGCAAAATTATGCATGTGCCCTTAACGGCTGGCTTTCTCAGGTCGATTTGGTTAATTGAATTGAGAAACACTTGATTTTTCAAAGTTGTGACCTTAACGACATTAAACAGGTTCGCTGAGGTTAAAGACTCGTTAGATGATTAGCTACCATCTAATTATTATATGCGAGCTTACGGTCTTGCCCTACAGCTTGGCAACGAGCGTTTAAGTATCAATCGCGACCTCGGAGTTCATGAAAAAAAGCAGGTCGCATCGGTTTTCGAGACCTTTGAAGAATGAACTCCCAACCCTAACAAAAGGACTCTTGCAATAATGGTTGAACTGGACCTGTTAAAACCACCATCTTCTCCTGCAATTGAACTCGCAGAGCCTGAACCTGATGTTATGATCGTGGACTCCGCCCCAACTTCCTCTCATCTTGCCAAACGAGTTCAAGCTTCAATGGGTCCTGCTCAGCAGGCAGCTCTAGGACTTGTAGTCGCATCCGCTCCCCAAGCTAAGATCACGACGACCTCTAAAACACAAATCCCTAAGTCTAAGGCTACATTAGGAAGAAAAACAGCAGACAAACCTGCTCCCAAGCAGATGAAGGCTCCGGTTAGGGGAAGCTCGTCTACGCCAAAATTTGGGGCCAAAGAATAAGGCAAGGTTCTGGCTCAACCCCCACCTTCCAAATCCCAAAAAGTTGGTAAGAAAAAGGGAATAATGATTGAAGGAGCTACAAATAAGCGAGCTAGGGAGCAAGCTGAGGAATGATCTGAGAAGTTCTCAACAAAAGAATATTTGGACGACCTTCTGGATTATATGTCACAGTTCATGAAAGGCTGCGCTCAGAGCCTATGTAGGGAGGATTTGGTGGGCTAAAAGTTAATATGTTGTAATACTCGCCATGGACTCCTGGTAAACATCAATTCCTTTTACTGTTTTTAATGTTCATAGTTCGAATGTTAACTCCGACCTTCTTTCAGGCCGTTATAAGTGTGATAAAGCTGCTCAGGGAGATCAAGGCCCATAAGGATGAGAAGACAGCTTTTGAGGCTGCTCGGAAGGAGTTCGAGGTTGAGAGGAAGAAGATGGAGGATAAAGTGAGCTCCTTTCAGAAAGAGTCTGAAAAAGCGAAGAAGTTTGCTGAAAGCCTCGAAAACAAGTTGAAGATTGTTGAGGATGCTCTATCCTGCAAGGTGGCTAGCCGGGAGAGCATAACTTTGAGGTTCAACAAGGTTAAAGAGGAGTTGAAGAAAATTAAGGGTGAGCTGAATTCTGCCCAGAGGCAAGCTGAGGCCACGGAAAAGAAAGTCGAGGCTGTCGAAAAGAAGGTTGAGGCTACTGAAAAGAAAGTTAAGGTTGGGAGAAAGAAGGTTGAGATTGCGAAAAAGAAAATTGAACTAGCTTAGCGGGATGCAGCCGCAATTAAGCAGAAGCTCACTAAAACTCAAGATGAGATTGCTCAATCTGGGGATCGCACCCAAGCCCTGGTCGCTCAAAGGCATAAAGATGCTACCTCAGAGACTAGAAGTGCATTTTTACCCATGCTCTTGAGGCAGTATCCGAACATGGATTTCTCATTTTTTGGGCAAAGCACAATAGTAAAGGTCCAGAAGTATGCAGCTTACGCTGCCAAGGCTCAAGGTACTCAACAGAGCGCTGCTTACCCAGCTCTTCATGGTATTGCTCTTCAAGGTGTAACTTGTTTAACAATATGGACGGCAGCTCCTCAATCTCTGTCATCGAGCTCAGCCCCAGAAGAGACTTCAACTCCTCAGTGTCCTCCAGCTTCTCAAGGCTCAAATAGACCCTTACAAGACCAGCCTTCCAAGGATGCCCCTGCGCCAACTTAAGAAATTTTTAATTTTTGCATGTTGTAATTCTGGGACTCTCTCTGATTTTATTTTTTTTATTTTTGTATTCAACATTCACCTCGCTGGTCAAGGTCATAATAAATTCCGCCTTGTAATTTGCTCATTTTATTTTTTCCAAATATAAGATGTGCATTGCTAAGTTCATAAGCTAATGTCATGGAATCATATTAAAAAATGAGTTATAAACAAGCATTGTCGAACAATAGAATAAGTATGTTGTAATTGATCACAATAAGAAACCAGGTTGCGAATATATGCCTAAGGTTAACTCAGTTGCGCCATGAGAGAAATAAAAAATAAGTGCCCACAGGTCGTGTATATATATTCCACGGGGCGTTTGTTTAGGCACACCTTATAAGGCTTAATAATAGTCTGCAAGTCGCAGAAGCATTTTCCCGAACTTTGATGCTTGCGGGTTACAAATGCACTTTTCAGAGCATGAGTGCTCACAGGTCGCACATGCACCTTCTAGAGCATAAGTGATAGTAGCTCGTAGGTAACGCCTTCCAAAACGTAAGATATAACAGCTCACAGGTAGTCCAGAGCACCAGACATAGTAACTCACAGGTAGCATCTTTTAGAGTGCCAAGAATAGCAGCTCATAAATAACACCTTTCAGAGCGCATGGATAGCAGGTTGTCGGATGCGAAAGCACTTTGCATAGCATGAAAGACAATAGCTCTAAAGTCGCAGAGGCATTTTATAGAGTGTAAAAAATAATAACTCGCTGGTCATAGAAACAACTTCTTAGGGCATAAAAAATAATAGCTTGCTAATCATATAAGAATTTTTTAGAGAATAATAGATAATAGCTCGTTGATCGCAAGAGCACTTTCAGAGCATAAAAATAATAGTTCTGACCCCTTGTGATAATAATTCTTTACCCAGTAAATTAGCTCGGTTTTCTGCATTGAACATGTCATAGGAAATAGCAGAATATGCAAAATAACGTCATTAATAGTAATTAAAATAAATTGTATAAGGATTCGAGAACGAGCTAACAATTAAGTATAATACCGGCGAAAGTGTTCTATGTTCCAAGCACAAGGGACTTCAACTCCGTTCATGTTGGTTAAGTGGTAAGCCCCGTTCCCTAAGCTTTCCTTAATGATATAGGGGCCTTTCCAATTCTAGCCAAGCATCTCATCGCTAGCTTTGCGAGCTATCGAAAGGATGAGGCGCAAGACAAAGTCGTCTGTTTTGTAGTTCCAAACTCGAACTTTTCTATTGTAGTATCTGATGACCCTTTGTTGGTAAATTGCAACCCTCATACGAGCTTTCTCCCTCGATTCCTTGAGTAGATCTAAATTTGTAGCTAGCAATTGATCATTATCTTCAAGTCGAAACGTAGCTCTTCGTTGGCTGGTGACTTCAAACTCTGCTGGGATCATGGCCTCTAACTCATACACCATTGAGAAAGGGATCTCAGTGGTGGAGCTATGAGTTATCGTCCTATAGGCCCAAAGCACTTTTTACAGTTCATCTATCCAAGCTCCCTTTTTTACCTCCAGCTTGGTTTTCAATGTCTGTTTAATGATCTTGTTTACTGCTTCGATCTAACCGTGGGCTTGAAGGTGGTCCACAACTAAGAAGCTCTTCACGATTCCAAGATCCTTGCAAAATTTGATGAACTGGTCGCTGTTGAACTAGGTCTCATTATCCATCACGATTTGCTGAGGGACCCGAACCTGCAAATAATGTTACTCCACCCAAATTATTCTATTTTCATGGTAGAGATCTCTGCTAGCTCTTTGGCTTCGGCCCACTTAGTAAAGTAATCCACAACGACCACAGCGTGCTTACACCTCTCACGAACTGTCGACAAAAGTCCGATCAGGTCCATTCCCCAAATTGCAAAAGGTCACGGGCTCACTATGTGTTGCAAGTAAGCTAGTGGAGCTCGTGAAACCTTAGCGAACCTCTGACACTTGTCATACTTTCTGACTAAGTCGATGGCATCTTGCTTCATGGTGGACCAATAGAATCCTTGCCGGAGCGCTTTTTGAGCTAAAGATAGCCTCCCAGCATGATTCTCACAGTAGCCAATATGTATCTCCTTCAATGCGACCTCGGAGTCTTGACCATCGATGTATCTTAAGAGTGGAGCTGAGAAACCTTTTTTATACAACATATCGTCAAATATGCAATAGCAAGCTGCTCTAGCTTGCAGGTGGCGTGCCTTCAATTTATCACTTGATAACTTCCTCTTTTGCAAGTAGCTCAAAATTGGGCTCATTCATGAGTCTAGGCGGACAACTATGATCATTATTATATCTTTCTTTTCTATGTTTGGGGCCGATAAGAACTCTACTGAGATGGCTCCCAAAAAGTCTACATCTTGTGTAGTTGTCAAGCGAGCTAATGTGTCTGTATGTGAGTTCTGAACTCACGAGATCTGATTTACTCTAAACTTCTGGAAAGTTCCCAGCAGTTCTCGAACCTTCTAGAGGTAGATGGTCATCTTGGATCCCCTTGTCTAATATTCCCCCGGATGTGGCAAACCACGAGCTGAGAGTCATTGATAATTCTTATCTACTTAGTTCGCATCTCTTTTGCCAGGCAAAGTTCTATGAGCAGCGCTTCATATTTCACTTCATTGTTGGTGGCCCAAATCCTAACCTTAAGGCATAGAGGATCTTGTGACCTTCATCATTGATTAATAACACTCCAACCTTGGTTTTTACTCGTTAAATAACCCGTCCACATACAATTCCCAGGTCGGCCATCGGAAGATTCAACCTTGCACATAGCCCACCTTATTAGGGGTTGGGAATTTAATTGTGAGGGTCCTGGTAGAGGTGACCACATCTAGGTTGTTCATTGCAAGTCTTCTCAAGACTACATTGTAGACTGATAGGCAGTCAATCATCAGAAAATCTACTGGCACAATTGTTTGACGGCTCAAATCCTCGAGCGCGAATGGAAGTCTTATTTGGCCAATTAGGGTGATGACGTATCCAGTGAAGCCATAGAGAGGTTTTGGGGAAGGCTTCAATTGCTCTGCTCTTAGCCCCATCTGATCGCAGCATTTTTTATACATGACATTCACAGAGCTATCTGTATCAATCATTACTCTTCGCACTTCAGCATTATTAATCATTGCTCAAATGACCAGCGTGTCATTATAAGGCCAACACACACCTCGGGCATCTTCCTCAGTAAAGACGATGTTATCCGAGGACGCCCTCGCCTTCTTCACAAGTTCTTCTAGCCTATTATGGCCTGTAAGTAGCACATGGTTCACTTCTCGCACATAATGCTCATGCGATCTGTTGGATGTACCTGCAATATAGGGACCATCATGTATGGTAAAGATGGTTCTTACCACAGGTTCATGTCCTTGCTTGGAGCTCGCTGGGGCTGTTGTTGTTGTACTGGCTGTTGTTGCTGAGGTCGAGGACGTTGTTGCTGAGATCGCTGATTCGCAGGTCGACTACATATTCTCCTAAGCGACCTCGCCTAATTAGGTCTTTAATAGCGTTCTTTAGTTCCCAACAATCTGAAGTGTTGCGTCCGGCTTCATTATGGTAGATATAAAACTTCCTTGGGTTTCGGAACCTGCTTAGGACATTCATGGGGTTAGGTTTCCCAAAGTCCTCCTTATTCTTTTATGTTGCAAAAATCATGTCCTAGGTGTCTAACAAGACATTGTACTTTCTGTATCGACTTCGAGGTGGAGGTCGTTCTCTCTTGGGCTCATGTCTGGCCCATTTTACCATTAAGTTGGTAGACCAAACCTTTTGATAACAGCCTTTTTCTAACCGTTCCCCCCTCCGAAGTCGGAACTTAATTAACTGGTTACCGACGGGCTTCTCCGGAGGGTGTGACCTCAATTTGTCTCTACGCAGCCTGGACTTGAGCTTCTGTCAATGCTCTAATCACTTCAGCCAGCTACATCACGATTTTCTCCAGGCTTTCTGGCGTTGTTGCCAAACCTGCATGGCATTCCCTTCGACTAGTAAAGTGTTTTGTTAGTCTGTGTGACCCTTGAGCTGTTCAGCCACCACATTAAAGCTTCTGATAATTTTTCTCTAGCCATAGTAGTTGGTCGAGATTCAAGTAATCAAAAAAGACCTTAGAGTAGCAGTTGGGCTCTCTTTCTAGCGCTAAAAATGTCAACGTCTGAAATTAGTCGACCAAGAGATTCTATGTCCAGACTACAGCTCTGATAACTGAAGACAGTAAAGGTAGATAAAAGCAATTAAGAATGGAGAAATGAGAGGAAGAACAATGCAAAAAAGAGAATTTTTTAGGTGGTTCAGCGAGTGTGCCTACGTCCACGGTTATTACACTGAAATATTTTTAGCAAAGTAACGGTATCACTCAATCAAGTTGTTCAATACAAAGGATTTCACCTTTATTTATAGAATGAAGGTTACAATTGAGTGTAACACACGTTAAAGAAATAATAATTACATTAATTGTTCTGACATAACCATCATTGCATTAATTGCTCCTGCATGGCATCACTATATTAATTACTCTTGCATAGCCATCACAGTATTAATTGCTCCTCTAGATCAGAGACTGTAGAGATTAGAATTACACAAAATCAGACACCTTAATCGAGGGATTTAATCTGACACTCGCTTTAGAAGATTATCTGGCATGAGCAAGCGAGCTAACGTATTCACTCTTGTGAGCTGAAGATGCATCAAGGTAAATTTGGTATAAGCCATGAGCTGAAGAACAAGGCAGCAAGCACAGCATTGCAACCTAAGCACCAAGCTTTTTAGGTCTTTTTACCATTGGACTCAATTATTGGACCTTTAGTGGCCTATTTATCCATATCGCGAAAACGGCCATAACATCTCTCAACCCAAGAACAAACTCAAATCAACATCACAAACAACAAATGAATATGTACAAATCATAGCTCAACCCAAACAAGTCACAAAACTACAAACAAAATGAAAAAAAAAAAATGATCTTTTATGAAAAACTAAATATCTTTTAGTCTTTTTATACCTTTGACCATTGATCGTTAAGAGTTAACGGTAGCTCTCTAATAGTATGAGATATTTGGAGTTATATTTTTAAAGTCTCAGGTAGGTTCAATGTTATATGACCAAACTCATTATTTTTGTATAATTTTGCCTAACTTCGAGGAATTTGTGCAATTTACACTTAAATAAACTTAAAATATACAAAACAATAAAGCTAGTTCTTTCTTTTTACTGGCGGGCATGAAAATATAGAACCAACCCAAACAACCCAACTCGTGGGTGTTCGATTCGGTTTTCATTATCAAATCCAAGGTATTTGGATCTCAGCCCAAGAAAATACCTTGTTTTACAGATCGGTTTGGTTCTGGGTATCTACAATCGACCCAATTCGTGAAATAGGACTATACGCGTGATTTTGTATACCTTTATATATACCTCCAAACCTTAAAGAGATCGAAGCTAGCCCCATTATCCCTCTGTTCTTCGTGCAGCCACCCACACTCCCACAACACTCCTCTCATCTCACCTCTGACCTCACCGTTGCTGTAATCTTCGCTCGTTGCTATCGCCATGAAACTGTCATCATAATCTCTCACCTCTAACCTCTAACCTTGCTATCGCCAGTTTCAATTTCACTTTTCATTTCTTCACTTTGGTAAGTATTTGTTTTGTCTTTCATTTCTTCACCTTGGTGTCTCATTTCACGTTTTCACCTTTCATTTCTTTAGTTTTATCTTCTTTCACTTTGAAGTAGCAACTCCACACACTAACAACCCGTAACCATTTATATCCATCTACGACAATCATCAAAACATATTTTTTATTATCAAAAGCCTAATTTTTTATTTTTATTTTTTAAAAAACAAATATGTAAAGGAACAAAATTTAATTTTCTTTTTTAAAATTACCTTGGCGAGTCGATTAACGCTATTTGATTTTCTCATTCCAGAGACATCTAAACATGAAAAAAGAAATTATAAAATTATAATAAAAAAAAATTTAAGATGAGAAGAAAAGAGACCATTGATAAGGCGTTAAAGAGATCTCGACCAAAAGAGGTTTTGCTGAGTTTATCAATGGCTCATTTTTAACGAATCTCTTCTAATTGACACAATTCAATTTTAAAATTTGATTAGAAACTGTGAAATTGAGAGGTGGATGCAAATCGGGAAGAAGAATTAGTACTGTTCATCGACCTAATGATGTGTGATGCGAGTCCATTGTAAGAGAATTGCAAAAGATTTTTTTTTTTTTCTTGTATTAAAGGTAGGTTGAACATGTTCTCTACACCCACATTTTTTGTTTCCCCCATAATTTTTTTGTTTTCATCCACAAGACAAGGTAGGTCAAATCAGTCAAAACAAGTAAAAATAATTGGCCCAACAATAATAGACCCAAAAAAAGCTTAAAAAAAAAAAAAAACTAAAAAATTTGGACCCAAAGTCATGCCCAAATTTGGGCCTAAAACTGAAGAACCAAACTAAATAGAATCAAGAGTGTTTGATTTGGTTTGGTTTTTCTTCATTACTGGACCATGCTCAGATCCAAAAACGGAGAACCAAGCATTTTTCATGTTCGGTTTGATTCCATCGAGCACCAAACCGAATACTATGCCCACCCCTATGTTCTTGCACCAATCTTCTCACTTCATTTTTGTTTCAAAGGAATAAAATCTTCTCTCTTTTATCAAACGAGGACTAAACACTGAACAATTAGAGTCCACCATAAAAATAAATGCCTAAAGAATACATCCTCAACAGTTTATTTTGAATAAACATAAACAAAAGAAATATTTTTTAACAAAAGCCAAGATATAGTCGAGAGAAATAATTTTGTATTTGGTTATAAATCCTAGGAAGATAAGAAAAATTCATTTTGGCATTATTATTATTATTATTATTATTATTATTATTTATAGAAAACCGAACCCAATTTTATGACCCACGAAATCCAAGTTTCAACTTTCAATTGCACCTCCACTTTTCTAAAATATTGACTCCATTCAGAGCATGCAAAATATAAAAATGTCCGACTGTCAATCACATAAGCTGTAAGCATTTATGTTTTGCATTTGTAATTTTATGGATATGAAAGGATAAAAATTGGCTGCTTGTTTGGAAACTTGATCATACAATGTGGACTCTAAAGTCTACACATCATAGAATCTCTGTATGTGTTATATATTGGTTGTGTTATGATCTGTTTCTATGGTTTCTCTTTACTTTTTATTTTTATTTATTATTTTCTTTTCTCACTAACCAAACGCCTACCACTATCTCCACTATGCTTTTTCTTATTAACTTTTCCATCAGGATAATGTAAAAAGATAATGTCACCACAATTCAATATTCAATCCAGAAAAACAATTGATAGGCTCTTTTGCAAGCAAATATGCATGGGCGGCTGGCTCAGCCTCCTGCTACTACTTTGCTTTACGAAATGAATGACCAACTTGCTCTATTTCTTTAGGAATGGATTTAAATCCCTCTCTCTTGTTTTTCTCTCTCTCTCTATATATATAACTTCTATAATCAATATCTTCTAATTTTAAAAAATTAATAATGAATCAATCAAATTCATTCATTATATTTTTTTCTTCTAAAACAGATTTTTTATCCTATTTAATTTAAATGCAATTGATGAATTTAATTGATTGGTCTGAATTTTTAAAATTAAGAAACACTTACCACAGAAATTCTGTGGTTCTATGGTTAGTGTCTCCTAACTTAAAAAGTTTAGACCAACTAATCAAATTTATCTGTTATATTTCTCCGCTATAACATTTTCTCTTTCTTATTTAATTCGAATGCAATAGATATTAATTTAATTAATCCATCCTAACTTTTTAAAATTAAGAGGCACTGATAATAAAATCACTATATATATACACTTGCACGCATATATATATATATATATATATATATATATATATACGCACACACTAGAGCTTCTATATTTAGGAGAGAAAATTTGATTAAGAGATCGTTTATTTTTTTATTTGATAATTGAACAGTGCTGTTAAGACTAAAAACTTAATAGTGATGAAACATGAAATCTAAATATATGTTTTTTTTTTCTTATCTTTGAATATGATGTAAACTTATTTGTTTTTTAAATCTAAAATTATCTTAAAACTAGTAATTTGACATTTATACTTTTTCATTATTTGTTGTTATGTAATTTTAATTAATTTAATACAAACATATGAAAATAAATAATTTAATAAATTCTAAAATATTTGTACGTACATACTAATAATATTTTGTTTATAATTAAAATATGATTAAAAAATATATTAGTATTAACCATTTATATTTTAAATATATTATATATTTAAGAAAAAAATTAAAAAATCATGCTTAAATTATAAATTAAAATATATTAGTTTAATTTCAAGATAATTTGAGATAAGATATATTTAGATTTTTATTTTCAAATATATTTTTTATAAGTATCAAGGAAAAACAAATTGAGTAATATAAAATTATGATAAATTTGAAAATATATTATTTTTAGATAATAGATTTAGAATAAAAAATTTTAAATGTCATTAAATGATTTGTAATTAAATGAAAAGTTAAACATTCTTACTTAATTTTTAAATTTTTTTTATAATTTTAGTGGTTTAACCACTTAAAAAAAAAAATGAAAACAAGTATATATATATAATTCAACATTATTAAATATTAAGTGAAAAAATAAACTATCCCTAAGACTATTTTACTCTTTATATTTAATTAAGGTGATTCAAATTTAAAGGTCACATCATTAACTACGTGGCTGGATATGCTCTTATACTACATGTGGAAGAATATTAGTGTAAGTTGGAAAAACAAAAAAAAAAAAACAAAAAACAAAAAAGAAACCACGTTTGGCAATGTATTCAAAAAGAAGCAACATTTGGCAATTTTTTTCCAAAAGAAACTACCTTGGGCAATTTTTTTATCTTCTTTGAAAGATAGCGAACCCAAACTGGACAAAATTCTCTCAACTTTTTGACATATATCAACAGTGTTCAAAGTAGACGATAAAAAATGCTTGGTTGATTCATATAAGGATGGCGTCCTGTACTCAGGAGTGGTCAGAAGTGCTGTGACATAATGGCCACACCACGTGCACCACTTTTCTTCGAAAGCATTCATTATTATGTCCACTATCGGTGGACAATATCAGTATAGCCCATCTATAAGGCACAAATTACACATATACCCTCCAGTTCTCTGGATCCCTCTCTTCCTATTGTTAGGGAGGAAATAATGTATTCAATTTTGGACAGTGCCTTACAGTCCCATAAGTTCCGACTCGTATAAAATATACATGTATAATAATAATAATAATAAAATAATAATAATAAAAATAGCGTCTTGCAAGTTGTAAATATGATTTTGTTTCTACAGTGAATTTGAAAACGTCACAAATTCATTCTACTGAAAATTTTTTATGTCGACGTCTGCATGCGATATTTCTCTGTTTTTTTTAGTAATTAATTTGCTTTTAAATATTAATGGGAGATTTATTGGTTTACCCAAATAAAAAAAAAAATTTTGTTTTTACCCAACTATTTAAAAAAATTTGATTTTAACCTCCCAAACAAACTATTTCCATTGTATACCCAAGATTACCAAAATACCCTTAAGTTAAAATCACTAAAATACCCAAATATGAAATTACCAAAATACCCTTAAGTTAAAATGACTAAAATACCCAAATATGAAATTACGAAAATAACCTTCTTCCTTCTCCTGCCAATAGCCTCCCTTTTCCATCTTCTTCTCCATTGCAGCTGAAAATTTCGAAAATTAGGAAGATTTTTTAGATCCATTGCAGCTGAAAAATAATTTATTGAGGGATTAATCATTCGAGCTTCTTCATCCATTGAAGTTTTTGATCCATTGAGTTTCCATTGAAGGTTTTGAAGATTCTTCTTACATTTGAGTTTGAAAGGTAATGTATGAGTTTTTTTTGTTGGTTTTTAGGTTGTTTTGTTTATGCTAGTTAAAAGACTATAAGAATGATTTGGTTGTGAGATCTAAATATTTATGAAATCTGCGACGAAATCTGCAAAATCTGCGACGAAATCGGTTTTTCGTGATCGATAATCGGTTTTCCACTCTGTGAGATCGGTTTTTCAGAGCCCCGGTTACTGAAAAATCGATCCCGTTTTCCCGGTTTTTCACTGGACTGAAAAATCGGAATCGGTTTTTCAGTCACTGAAAAGATGAAAAACCGATCTACCTGAAAAATCGAGCTGAAAAACCGACCAGTTTTTCAGTCACTGAAAAACCGATCCCGGTTTTCCAGTGGCTGAAAATCCAAAACCGAATTAAGGTTTTTTGAGAGAATGAAAAACCGGTCACTTAACTGGAAAACCGAATTTAACACCTTTTTAATGGTTTTTTTATATGTTTGTGTTGCTATGTATTGAATATGATTCGATATGATTATATTTGGTAATATTACCCTATTGAAATGAGATTTAATTATCATTTGATTTGAATGTTGCAGGAATGGCTCAAGAGACCGTTGTAATCAACTTTGATGGAGAGTGGAATGGATGTAATTACATTGGAGGGGAGTCGATCATGTGTGGGGTCCAGAAAAATAGTAGTTTTTCATCATTGGTGGATGTTGTATACAGAGAGGCTGTTATTGATAGAAGAAGGTGGGAAATCCGTATATATTATTTACTACAAAGTACAACAAATGGTCAGATTAAAAAGATACGTATCATGTCCGATCTTGGTGTTGTTGGTTTGATGGCGATAAAAAATATTGATATTAAAGAGATTTATATCGATAAGATTGCCAGAGATTTTGGAGCTGGGGTTAGTAGGCGTACTGTTCGTCCATTTGTCACTGATTCAATTCCAGGCATAAGACATGACGAGGTAAATACGGATAGACCAGTAAATCCACATATGGTTGAAAATTATTTTTATCTGACTTCAGGCATTAGGAGCAATCAAGTTGATACTTCTATCACTCCATTTACATCGGTTGAAAGTCTCATTCGTGATGTTAATGATGACTATACGAATTATGGTATTGATGATGAAGATGAAGACACAGATGATAATGGTGATGGAATACAAGATAGTGATGAAGAGCAAACCGGAGATAGTGATGAAGAGGAAACTCGATTTGATGATGTCGCAGAAGAAGAAGAGTTTCCAAAAATAAGATTTTCAGGTTTACAATTTCAGAACAATCCTTCACAACCATACTGGATTGTTCCTGGTGTAGAATTGGGGGACATTGAAGCTACTTCAAGCGCTACGTCAACCGTCTACCAACGTGGTACGTTGTATAAAGGAGCATTCTTTACTAGTAAATAAGAAATGACTATAGCTATTGGCGAATATGCTCTGAAAGCTAAGTTTGAATATCGAGTTAGACGTTCGGACACGGAGCGATTTGAAGCCGGTTGTAAAGATAAAACTTGTAGCTTTAGTGTTCGTGCAAGATGCAGAAAGGGTTGTTCAATGTGGTTTGTGTTGAAGTATGTAGGGGAACACACGTGTCGTCAAACAGCCATGGAATCACATATGAAGAGTGTGAAGGCTATTGTAATCGGAAAATTGTATGCAGGAAAGGTGGGAAGAGATCTATATACACCTAATCGTTTGGTTGGAGAAATGCTAGAGCAATATGGAGTGCAAATCTTATATAGTAAAGCTTGGAAGGCTTTACAATATGCAAAGAAACTAGCATATGGGCAAGCGGATGAATCATATCAACAGCTTCCGTCCTACTTCGAGATGTTAAAACTTTCAAACCCCTGCACAATGACAGCAATTAAGACAGATGAAAACAACCGGTTCTTGTATTCCTTCGTTGCACTTGGAGCTTCTATTGAGGGTTTTCGGTCTTACATGAGACCGGTTGTTGCTATTGATGCCACTCATTTGAAAGGTGAATATAAAGGGGTGATTTTTTTTGCTGCATGTAAAGATGGGTCGGAGATGATTTATCCCATCGCCTTTGGATTTGCTGACGGAAAGTCAGACAATTCGTGGACTTGGTTCTTAAAAAGGTTGAGAAGAGCAATCGGGGTGTCAGACGAGTTGGTGATCGTATCGGATCATCATAAGAGCATATCGAATGAGATGAAAGCAGCTTTTCCTAAAGTCTCACATATGTTATGTTTTTTTCACTTGTGGCAAAACCTTAAGCAACAGTGTAAAAAGCGTTCGGATGTGGAAAATGCATTTTACAATGCAGCATACTGTTATGTGCCCGATGAATGCAATAGAATATTGGAAGAAATGCATGCATTGCATCCGGCCACACATGGAGCTTTGGTTAAGGCTGGAGTGAGTAGGTGGTCACGAGCACATTGTCCAAGAAGAAGATATGAAATGATGACTACCAACATTGCAGAGTCGCTTAACAATTGCATGATGCAAGCACGTCGTTTGCCAATAACAACTGCACATGAATATGTAAGAAATGTATTGCAAAGATGGTTTAATAATAGACGTGTTGCTGCTGAGAAGCTCACAACGTATGTTACTACCGCAGCATACGATCGTATCATGTTGGCAAAAGATTTATCCACGGAAGGTAGCGTATATCCCATTGCAGAACCGTATCATTACAGTGTCATACATTATAGCAAAGGAGATGCGATGGTTGACATTCAACAGCACACATGTACGTGTAAGCAGTGGAACCTTGATCAGTTGCCATGTGTTCATGCATGTGCTGTGGCCAGGTATGGTAATTATACATTGTATTTTTTAGTATTTCATGTCATAGCATAACACTTAAATTGTTGATTGTTGATACATGTCAGGTTCAAGGGCGTCAGTTGTGATACACTTTGCAGTCAGTACTATAGCGTGGAGTGCTAAAAGCTGCATATGCACGTCCGATTAATCCCGTCCCTAAATTGGCAAGTTGGAATGTTTCAGCAGAAGTTAGAAGTATGGTTGTATTACCACCGAAAGGTAAAAGACAAGCAGGTAGGCCGAAGGAGGTTCGGATGCCCTCAGCTGGGGGTGATCCTCGTCGAAAAAAGTGTGGAAGATGTGGTCAAAGGGGACACAACCGTCTTCGTTGCCCTAACCCCTCAACTTCTATCATTGAAGGGACAAGCGCAGAAGTGGATGCGAATGTTGGAACGAGTTCAAATGCTACTGAAAATGAGCCACGTTCTCGAAGATGTCGCTTGTGTCATGAGACTGGACACAACCAACGTCGATGTGTATTACGGTTTCCTACTCCCGATCCACAAATGGCTACTGACGGAAATGATGAGTAGCAATTGATTGACATTTTGTTTATGCATGTTTTATGTAAACGTTTTTATATTAATTACTCAATTATGTATTAATACAGCTGTATAAATTATTATTTCATGTGTACTGTTTTTGACTCATTTCATATCATCTCGAAACCATCAAAATCGGTTTTTCACGGAGCCTGGAAAACCGGTACCGGTTTTTCAGATATGGTGAAAAACCGATCAAGGAGCCTTTCGTTTCCCCAACGTAAAGGTATGTCGATCGGTTTTTGAGTAACTCTGAAAAACCGGTATCAGTTTTCCATGCCTCCTCGAAAACCGATCCACTGCCACCACATTTTCCAGCACGCTAAGTGTGGATCGGTTTTTAAGGGTTCCTCAAAAACCGGTATCGGTTTTTCATGTACTCCTAAAAACCGGTTTTTACTTGGGTTGATTTTATTTCTATTAATTTTATCATTCATTAATATTCATATAATATTAGTAATTAATATATATACCTTTACTATAATATGTGTTATCTTGATATATCATATTAATATGGTTAATATTTTTCATATCATTTTACAATTATTATAACTATAATCCTAATATGGCTTATAACTTATATGAATGTAATGTTAATAATATATATAATACAAATGTAGATATTATTATATTAATATATGTTAACATTATATTAATATATTCATTAATATAACATGATATTAACATTATATTAATATTATATTATATTAATATTAGATATTATTATATTAATGTTAATATATTATTAAGGTAATGTTAATATAATGTTAATCTAATGTTAATCTAATATTAATATAATGTTAATAATATAATGTTAATCTATTATTAATGTAATGTTAATATAATAATATAATGTTAATATAATGTTAATAATATAATGTTAATCTAATATTAATCTAATGTTAATATAATAATATAATGTTAATATAATGTTAATAATATAATGTTAATCTATTATTAATCTAATGTTAATATAATAATATAATGTTAATATAATGTTAATAATATAATGTTAATCTAATATTAATCTAATGTTAATCTAATATTAATCTAATGTTAATATAATAATAATGTTAACCAAATGTTAATATATTAATATAATGTTAATATAATGTATTATATTAATATATATTAACATTATATTAACATTAGATTAACATTATATTATTAACATTATAGTAATATTATATTAATATTAATATTAACATTAGATTAATATTATATTAACATTATATTATTATATTAATATTATGTTAACATTATATTAACATTATATTAATATATTAACATTATATTATTAGATTAACATTACATTAACATTATATGAACATTAGATTAACATTATATTATATTTACTATATTAACAGTAGATTAATAATAGATTAACATTATATTAACATTAGATTAACATTTTATTATTATATTAACATTTGATAAATATAATGTTAATATTATATTATATTAACATTATATTAATATATTAATATTAATATAATATTAATGTTAATATAATGTTAATATAATAATATAATGTTATATGTTAGTCTTAATATATATTCACATTATTAATATAATGTTAATGGTATGTTAATAGGTTAACAATAACATAGTATTAATATATTAACATATATTAACATTATATTAACATTAGATTAACATTATATTAACATTATATTAATATTAATATTAACATTAGATTAATATATATTAACATTATATTATTATATTAATATTAGATTAACATTATATTAATATATTAACATTAATATATATAATGTTAACATTAGATTAATATTATATTAACATTATATTATTATATTAATATTAGATTAACATTATATTAATAAATATTAACATTAAATAATATAATGTTAATAATGTTAATATAATGTTATATGTTAGTCTTAATATATATTCACATTATTAATATAATGTTAATGGTATGTTAATAGGTTAACAATAACATAGTATTAATATATTAACATATATTAACATTATATTAACATATGTTATTAATATTAATATTAACATATATTAACATTAATATTAACATATATTAACATTATATTAATATTTTGTTACATATATTAACAATATAACAACATTATATTAATATTATATTAATATTATAATAACATTAGATTAACATTATATTAATATTATATTAACATTAGATTAACATTATATTAACATATATTAACATTATATTAATATTTTGTTAACATTATATTAACATTATATTAACATTATATTAATATTATATTTAACTTATAATAACATAAGATTAAACATTAGATTAATATTATATTAACATATATTAACATTAGATATTAACATATATTAACATTATATTAATATTTTGTTAACATTATATTAACATTATATTAACATTAATTTTAATATATATTAAACATTATAATAACATTAGATTAACATTATATTAATATTATATTAACATATATTAACATTATTATTAACATATATTAACATTATATTAATATTTTGTTAACATTATATTAACATAGATTAACATTATATTAATATTATATTAAAATTAGATTATTAACATTATATTAACATTTTATATTATATTAACATTATGTTATTAACTATAATGTTTAATTATAATGTTTTGTTGGCAATTTAAAAATATAGAATGCAATACCATCAAATAAATAATGAATACTAATAAAAGAATAATTAAATTTATTTATATACCACTTCTCCATCAGTGTCTACAAACCATTTTCCAAAATTATTAACTTTATACATAGGCTTTGAGCACATATATATGTCTCTGGCCATCTCGGACCTTAGTGCGATGACATCTGCAATGGTCTCATGTTTTCTTGATTTCCATGTACTCATTCTCCGCTGCACAAGGTCACGTACGTACATGGCCACATATGCTTCGCAGCTGGTCCTGTATCATAATATATAAACTATATATATCAAGATAATAATATAAACATATATTAACATTAACATAATTAAATATCATAATATATAAACTATATATAATAATTAAGCTATAATTATATATTAATGTTAATCATAACCATATATTAACATATATTAATTTATGTTTATGTTAATATATTAACATAAAGATAATTAAACATTAAATATCATTAATATATATAAACTTACTCACCCATCAGGTTGCTGAGGCACAGCTGTTGGTTTAAGACGCTGAACTCTCCACCGGAGATCCACGGGTGGCATACGTACCGGTGTCTGCTCATAAAATCCCAGGAACCGCAATAAAATAGGCATCAAACATACCAGCGGCTCAAGTGGCTCTCGTCGATAGGCTATGTCAACCCTTGCCAAGGGATCATACATTATGATTCTTTCCTCTCTAATGCGCACATCACAAAGGACCCAGTGTTGTTGATTCAAGCTACACGGTAGCAACACCTGCATTTTAAAACGTTAGTATTATAGGACTAGAAGGGATATTCATATAATAAATATTAACGTTCGAACTACACTTACACTATCAATCTTCCACCACGGGATTGCTGCATCTATAAGCCCACGACCGAACGCAAGCAACTCTGGGGGTACATCAGCTGTAATTGGATCAAATGTTCTTTGTTTGCTGGTGTAATGCGCCCTATAATGCGCTGTCATCATTGCCTGCATGATAAAAATTAAACATGTTAAAACCAATCGACCGAACGTAATATGAAATTATAAATGCATAACTAACTTAAATGTAAATACTTACAAACAAAGAACTATCATGGACAGCGTATGTATGATCTTCCATCTCATTCCACCCTTTTTTCTTAGGCACATCAAATAAGAATCGATGTGCTCATTCGTCAACCACTCGTCCACATTCTCGAGGGTGACCAATGTGGTTGGTATCACAGCATATGGCAAACGATCAATCGAACGCCTACAATTCAAAAAAAAATATATTAAACATTATTATATATTTTCTTACATTACCAATAAGGATACAAAAATTAGAAACGTTTTTTTTTTTGTTTAAATATACCTGAGATCCAATGTGGTTGCCGCTTTATATTCATTATAGACCACTTCTACAGGGTCTATAGACTCTACCACCTCCTCCCTGCTGTTGGACCACTTTCTTTTTCTTTTTCGCTGGCCCCGGATCCGTGTACGGTGTCCGTAGAGGTGCTGCTGGCTTTGTCTTTCGTTTGCCTCGTTCGTCCTGCAGTTGTAAGTAAATTAAAAACATGTATAAATTTAATATAACAATTATATTTCAGAATGCAACACAATAGGGATACAAAGTCTACCTGGTCATGCTCACGATCAGTGTCTGCAGCTGATACACCTCCTAAGGTCATGTGGGAGTGGTCACCCTACTCCTCCTCCTGCTGGGGTGACTGCTGAGGTGGCTGCTGGTCACCCTGCTCCTCCTCCTGCTGGGGTGACTATGAGGTGGCTGCTGGTCACCCTGCTCCTCCTCCTGCTGGGGTGACCGATGAGGTGGCTGATGATCACCCTGCTCCTTCTCCTGCTGGGGTGACTGCTGAGGTGGCTGCTGGTCACCCTGCTCCTCCTCCTGCTGGGGTGACCGATGAGGTGGCTGCTGGTCACCTGCTCCTCCTCCTGATGGGGTGACTGATGAGGTGGCTGTGCGTCACCCTGCTCTCTCCTCCCTGGGTGGATGGGTGTGGTGGTGTTCTGTGGTCTGGTGCCTATGTGGGTGGATGGTCATCCCTGCTCCTCCTCAATGGGGTGACTGATGAGGTGGCTGATGATCACCCTCCTCCTCCTCCCTGGGTGAGATGAGGTGGGCTGACTGTCCTACTGGGTGACCAATGAGGTGGCTGATGATCACCCTCATCCTCCTCATGGATGGCTGACTGGCCTACATCAATAGGCGACTGACGGACACCCTCGCCCTGCTGTGGTGGTGGTGGTGATGGGTAATACATGTGAAAGCTTCCACCATCATCATCATAATCGTCATCGTCGTCGTCTGGATCATGCCTAGCAACCGGAGGCCTGGGAATATGTAAATGTTCTTCCACCCGTCTCAACCTACTATCTATCTCTCTTACCATTTGAAAGGTTGTCTTTTGCCTCCTATCCATTTTACTTAACTTCTTATGGGTTATCTTCTGTAAATCCACAATAAACTCAAACAACCGCTTCACCTGTTTCATAGAATCATAAATATATATCATTTTACATACTACCCTTAATTTTAAAAAAAATTTGACAGAGTTTCCCCTGTTTTTTGAGTATCCAAGAAAATACAACCTGCATATTTAAACAAATTACACTTCGTCTATCATATTTAGAGACTCCGTCTCTTTTTCACACTCCGTACTACTACATAACATGTCCACATCTTTTGCATTTACTACAATTGAAATTGATTGAATAATTTTATTATATAAATAGAATATTTGTACCTCATAATCTACGTGCTGTACATCATGTGCCTTCTTTGTCCGAAACTCTGATAAGGTATCCGATGATTCGGATTGCACGCTTCGGACGTCTTTAAATGGCTGATCGTCACCCTCCACCTCATCATCATCCTCTCCCTCCACCTCCTCATCATCATCCTCTCCCTCCACCTCATCATCAACCTCTATCTCAGCCTCATCCCCTACACCATCATCATGGTCATCATCATCGTCGTCATCATCATCATCATCATCATCATCATCATCATCATCATCACTCCCCCCGCCACCATATTTATGTACTTCAGCATGAACTATATGATTCGGATTAAACGATTTCCAATAATCCATCTCCCTCTCGGCGTCAGTAGGCTCCAAGGTTTGCCAAATGCCAACTATCTGCATTATATCAATATATTTAGTTATACTACAATTATATACTTAATATAAATAACAAACAAATAATTGACACAAATTTAGGTTATGTTTGCCACTTACGGGGGGAAAATCATCTAGGCTGTGTATATTTGTGGGTGTTCTCTTCAGTGATCGTCTCATACATCTTGGTAGATCGCTTTCCGGGTTCTTGGTCGTTTTTGATATCTTCTCCTGTAACACTAGGAACAACTCCACTAACCACCACTATAATGTAACAATGATTAAACAAAAAACATACATATAGTTAGTAATGGTCAGATAATATATAATGCAAAATTGATTAAAACATACATATAACCATATATAGTTAATGTAATAGAAGGAAGCAATAAATATTGAAAGTATTAGTTATACCTGAAATGCTAACACATAGCCATAAATATTAATGGTCTTTGGGGGATTTCTGACCCGCTCTTCATTAAGTGCCTTGTCGAGACAGTATAACAAGACACTATAACATAATGTGCCCCAAGGGAATGTCTTCCATCTCTCTGTACTCTCAATGAGGACCCACATAAATGGATAAATGCTAGCTCTATCATCCAGTCCCATAAATAGATGGAAAGCAATCCCTACATTCGCCAACTTTAACAGATCATCATCATCTATCGGATCCTGCCCTGCACGGTCTCCCTCCCCTCTATCACTTCTTCTCTCAAGAAATGTGACCAACTCCCTCACCTCCGGCGACACTCCATTAAACATTCGCCCTAGGAGACCGTTTGGATCATTTGGAGCTATTTCGAAGATTTTACGGTCGATGCCCCCAAAAGGAAGTCCTGTCACCAATAGAAACTCTTGTTTCCCAAACCTATAGCTTCTCTCCCCAATTTCAAACCACCTCTCATCACGGCGTGCATCCGCTACATTTATCTCTCTAGCAAGTACCACAAAATCACAGAACCAGCAGCCGTATGATTAGTTTCCCTCAAAATATGTCCAAACGGACATTCTGCTATGAACCGATCGTATAGGTTTCTTCTTTTAATAACGGCAATTATCCTAATAACCAATCTTTGACCAATTTGTGTGTTCCCGCTCGTATGTCTGTGTTGTGTGTGAACTATATTTATAGTAAAAAATAAATCTGTAAGGAAAAAAAAACAGCAAAGAAATCATCAGTAGCAGAATCGGTTTTTAAACTGAATCAGTTTTTGAAGGCATCTGAAAAACCGGTTAATGAAATTGATCGGTTTTTGAAGGCATCTGAAAAACCGGTTAATGAAATCCATCGGTTTTTCACTAAGGTTTTCCACGATCGGTTTTGAGATCGGTTTTCCACTTCGGTTTTCCACCATCGGTTATTCATTTCGGTTTTCGACCATCGGTTATTCATTTCGGTTTTTCACTTCGGTTTTTCACCATCGGTTATTCATTTCGGTTTTCCACGATCGGTTTTCGATCGTGGAAAACCGAAATGAATAACCGATTGTGGAAAACCGATCGTCGAAAACCGATCGTGAAAAATCGAAATGAATAACCGATTGTGAAAACCGATCGTGAAAAACCGATCTCAAAAACCGATCCGATCCCGACAACTCTTCTCTCGTCGGAATCGGCCATTTTCAACACAAACACGACCAAACACACTAAATCCAACCTATTCTAAACCTAATCATCCTAAACTAACATCCATAACACAAACACACATATCAAAATACCAAATCTCAATCAAAACATACAACAAACATATCAAAATCTAACCTTCACACTTTCTGCAGGTTCGCCGGCGGTAGGAGCTGCTCGAGGAAGGTCGGCAACGTCGCGGTGGTGGCCGGGAACGTAGCGGGGAAGTCGGGTCGCGATCGGGTTCGGGTTCCGCAAAAACCGGTTGGTTTTGAGTGAGAAATCGATGGACTGTGGCTGTAGTCCATCGGTTTTGAGGTATATATATGGGGGGCTTATTCGTAATTTCACCATTCGGTTTTTCGTAAATTTTAAACTGTTCAGAGTTTTTTTGTAAAAATGTCCAGGGATATTTTGGACAATTTGGGTATATCAGGCAATATATTTGTTTGGGGGGTTAAAAACAATTTTTTTAAAAATAATGGGTAAAAACAAATTTTATCCTTTTTAAATGGGTATTTTCTACAATTTCCACAATAATTAAATTCCATAATTTGATAGTCAATCCCCTCCTCGCCAATCATTTCCATAATTTAATACTCAATCGCCTCCCTGCCAATCATTAACACACCACACCACCCCCCAGCCCAACCCTCCCCCGAGTCTATATAAAGGTGTGAACATCAATTACCATACATATAAAGATATGAAAATCATTACCATAATTTAATATTCAACATTAAAAAATTTTAAAAAAAATGATTGGTTGGATCTTCGGCAACAACATAAGGATAAGTGGTTTGGTGTGTCTCATACCACTCGTTTTGTCTCAAGTATCGATGGCTGAGTCAAAAACACCGTCGCCCCCGATGGCCAAGAAGGTGGAGCACGTGATGAAGATGTTCGGAGACGTTAGAGTTGACAACTATTACTGGCTTCGTGACGACTCTCGTTCCAATCCCGAGATACTCTCCTACCTCCAGCATGAAAACCTCTACACTGACTCCATCATGTCCGGTATGTTCCACGTTTCTTTTCTTCAAACCCACATTTCGTTGCGTAATCATCTTATAGTTAATATTACGTGTAGGAACCAAAAAGTTTGAGGAAGAGTTGTTCGGTGAGATCAAAGGGAGAGTGAAGGAGGACGATGTTTCTGTTCCGGTTCGAAAAGGGGAGTATTACTATTACACGAGGACGTTGCAAGGGAAGGAGTATGTTCAGTACTGTAGGAGACTTGTTCCCACAAACAACACTTCACCTTCTGTCTATGATTCAATGCCCACTGACCCACCTGAGCATGTTATCTTGGATGTTAATGTCAAGGCTGAAGGTCATTCTTTCTACAGCGTTAATGCTTTCGAGGTTGGTTGGTTGACAGATTCTGGTGGCTGATTAATGATTTTGTTTTTCAATCTGTTTCTGATTGTTTTGTTTTTCGTTTGTGTGTTTGGTTTCAGGTTAGTCCCAATAACAAGTTGGTGGCATATGCTGAGGACACTAAAGGAGATGAGATATATACTGTTTATATCATTGATGCTGAGACTGGTGCTGTCGTGGGCAAGCCTCTGGCCAAGCTTACTTCCTATCTTAAATGGGCTGGTGATGAAGCTTTGGTTTACATCACAATGGATGAGACTCTCCGCCCGGATAAGGTATATGCCCTTGGAGTTTAGGACCTTGGTTTTTTTATAAGAGAAATTGAAGTTTGAGTCATACATCAGGAGAAAAAATTGTTATAATCCGGGTTATCTATTATCGTTTATGCAGATGTCTCGCCAGATTGTAAAAAATCTTGGAACAAAAGGATTAGGAGAGAATCCTAGCTCATGCCCAATTTTATAAGTAGCTTGATGATTACATGCTTGTATTTTGTCGTGCACGAAGTGAAGTTCATAATTTTTCTTAAACTGATTCCTGCGCCTCTTCTTGTTAGCTAGTTATAGAGTTAGTTATGGTCTTGTTTGATGACTAATAACAGGTGTGGTTACATAAGTTGGGAGAGGATCAGTTGAGTGACATCTGCCTTTATCATGAGAAGGATGACATATTTTCACTTGATCTTGAAGCTTCTGAGAGCAAGAAATTTGTGTTTGTTGGATCTCAAAGCAAAATTACAAGGTCCATTTTCTATATTGATGTTGCTAAGCCTGAAGAGCTTAGGGTCTTAACGCCTCGTGTTGTAGGTGTTGATACATCAGTCAACCATCGTGGAGATCATTTCTTTATAAGGCGGAGAACTGATGAGTTCTTCAATTCAGAGCTATTAGCATGTCCTCTGAATAATACATCTGAAACCACACTTCTTATTCCTCACAGGGAAAGGTAAAAACGTTTTAAGAGAATTTTGTTATTGTTGATGGCACCATGTCAATCTTTGGGTTGTTTATGGCCTCTGATTTTGTCAGATTATGCTGATTTCTTGTCTTTTTTTTTTATGTAAATTATGGTTTGAAATCATTTGTAAAGCATCTTCATGCTAATTGCTTAACAGCCATACGCATTAAATAAATGTAAAATGTTTCATGATTTTCCATTTCTCAATAGTATTACAGGGTCCACCTTGCCATGAAATCATCCTTACGAACTTTCTATCATTTTGTCCAGCATAAAAATTGAGGGCACAGAACTTTTTGTGGAGCATCTTGCAATGTATGAGCGTGAAAATGGTCTGCCCAAAATAACCACCTATCGCCTTCCGCCTGTTGGCGAGCCACTCAAAAGCCTTGAAGGTGGCAAGACTATTAATTTTATTGATCCTGTATACTCAGTTGAGCCATCAGAATCACAATTTTCTTCCAGCATTTTGCGGTTTCTTTATAGCTCGATGAAGACCCCTGCCTCCACATACGATTATGATATGAACACAGGGATTTCTGTTTTAAAGAAGACCGAAACTGTAAGTTATATGGAGAAAGTCCAGGATTTTCCTGGTTTCATACACTTCTGCTAGTCATAAATCATTCTTTTCTCTGTCCAGTCAATTTCTTGTTTTTCCTATTTTATGCCAAAACATTTAGTTGCTTGGAACCCATACAATGCAAAGTTGTTTAATCATAATCAATTCACAATAGAATTCTCTATTAGTCCCCTTTCTTTCCATTTGTAGTCCAATTGCGTTATCTATTTTGGTTATTTGGTTTTCGGACTGTTTACAGCCAGTGCTTAAAAATTGTTTAAATGATGGTCATAGAGACTGGTGGAAGTCCAGGTGATAGGAAGTTGATTTTTCTGTCTCTTTTTCTGTTTGTTTCTTTTTCTGTTTTCTATCCTGGACATTGTATTTGTACGTCAAAGATTCTGACCACATTTCTTGGAAATTTAATTTTTAATTCTGTGCTAATTTATTCAGTATTGATCAATAATGTTGTCATTACCATCTCAAAGAAAATTATGTGAAAGTTAAGATGGTAAAATGTCTTGTACATATATTAATCTATTTTGCTATTAAAAATGAGTAGAAAGTTGGGGAAATCATTCATTTCTAAACTGTTCTGCGTTTTCATTTGTATGGACATTCTCCAAAGCTCTTTAACCTTTCGAGCAATCCTTGAGTTGTGCATAGAAATTTTAATGTAAATCCATGAATGTTTTTTATTGTCCTATGTGTCTCTCATTAAGCACTCGTGTTCATTATATCATTTAGGTCTTGGGAGGTTTTAATTCATCTGATTATATCACTGAAAGAAAGTGGGCAAATGCTTCAGATGGCACACAGATTCCTATATCCATTGTTTACCGGAAGAATCTTGTGCAACTTGATGGGTCTGATCCATTGCTACTCTATAGCTATGGTGCATATGAGGTAATATTGAATTTTATGTTGTAATTTGTAAAGTAAAGAACCTTTATTGTTTCTATTGTATCCAAGAATTATATGTCTGGAAATCGTACTGAATGCAGATCAGGAATCTGATCTTAATATAGATGTGCACTTTATGTATTATAATGTTTTTGTTCAAACACTACCTAAGTCTATTCTGATGCATAGCTTTGTCATCTGCTAGCAAATTCGAATTAAATGTTGAATTTGTGCTCTGGCTGTTGCATCCTAGTTTTTGTTGCATTTACTATTACGAAATTGCTAATGATTGTTCGAGTCCCTACAATCTTGTCCTCTTAATGTCATTTTCAGACCTTAGTGAAAAACTTGAATGACCTGCTGTAAGAAATCAATTCTAGTTATATGAGTCTTTGTTTCCAAGCATAAAATAAGTTGAATACATACCAAATTTCCTGCATCCTAGTTTTTGTTGCATTTACTATTACGAAATTGCAGATGATTGTTCGGGTCCCTACAATCTTGTCCTCTTAATGTCATTTTCGGACCTTAGTTAAAAACTTGAATGACCTGCTATGAGAAATCAATTCTAGTTATATGAGTCTTTGTTTCCAAGCATAAAATAAGATGAATACATACCAAATTTCCTGAAGATTTGTATTGAAACATGATTTTCTCTTCCACATTCATTTTCTAGGATTGTTTTTGATGCTTCAATCTGACAATTTCTTTTAGTTTCTTAGCCACACAATTTGGTGCAGACTCCAGAGGCACTGCCCTTCAGTAATTGTACAATAGAGTTAATCTTGTGTATATATTGATTTATTTGAGCTTCTTAATGCTAAATGTTGTGTTGTCAAATGTCAATAGGTATGTGTAGATCCTAGTTTCAAGGCATCTCGACTTTCTCTATTAGATCGTGGTTTTGTCTATGCAATTGCTCACATTCGGGGAGGTGGTGAAATGGGGAGGCAGTGGTACGAGAACGGGAAGTTGTTACACAAAAAAAATACTTTCATAGATTTTATTGCTTGTGCTGAGTATTTACTAGAAAACCGATATTGCTCAAAGGAAAAACTATGTATTAATGGAAGAAGTGCTGGAGGCTTGCTTATGGGTGCTGTCTGTAATACGAGACCGGATTTGTTCAAGGCTGCTGTTGTTGGAGTCCCGTTTGTGGATGTCCTGACTACGATGCTTGATCCAACCATCCCTCTTACAACTGTAGAATGGGAGGTACTCTAGTTCCCCTATCATAACTCCATAAGTTATACGGATGTTAACATTTAAATCCAGGAAAAGTAGTGAATTCCAAATTTGGTCCTTTGATGATTAATTTGAGATCAAACACTGATGCCATACTTTGCTAGTAAATGTGGACCTTTATACATTGATATCTTGGAGAGCATATAACTTTTAAGTATTGATATTCTTCAAGTTCTATTACTGTCATGTGCTTTTAAAGAACTGCCTTTTGTTATTGTAGGAATGGGGTGACCCCCGGAAGGAAGAATTTTACTTCTACATGAAGTCATATTCGCCTGTTGATAATGTGAGTCCATAAACTCTGCAATTTTTGCTGAATTCTCGGTCAGTATTTATATCAACCATATCACTAGAATGGCTAATATTTTTTGTTCTATATTACTGTGTGTATTATAATCAAGTTGTGCTTGACGTATCACTTCTTTTACTCAGGTTAAAGCCCAAGATTATCCAAACATTCTGGTCACAACAGGCTTGAATGGTAAGCATAAATTCAACCATATAACTTTTATATTTTTTCGCCACTGAAATTTTTCATTTTTGGAACATAACCAATTATGATTGTGTCAGCATAGTATCCTAAAGGTGGTTGTCAAAGAGAATGCATCATTGTGTGGCTCTTCTTTCCTAATAAACATACCTATTTTATAGCTTCCATCTAAAATATACGATAGAGCATCTATAAAATGACGGTTTTCAAGCTTTCATTGTGGCATCTTGGTATGTCAATGGGGTGGCTATGCCACTTAGGATATATTACAAAACTAGTTTTAGGCACCTACATCTGTTTGATACATGCAACGAAAATAGCCCTTAGAATGAGCGTTGTATTTATCGTCGTAGCGCTTAATTTAATCTCTTGGTTACCATAACAGATCCACGGGCTATGTATTCGGAACCAGCTAAATTTGTAGCAAAACTAAGGGATATGAAAACTGACAACAACACATTGTTGTTTAAATGTGAATTTGGTGCTGGTCATTTTTCAAAATCAGGGAGGTAAGCTACTATATCTTTCAAGATTTTATTGCTAGTTTTTTTTTTTAACTAAAGAACATTCATTGATGTCCATACACTACTTATGAAATTGATTTTTCATGTTGTTGCAGATTTGAGAAACTCCAAGAAGATGCCTTCACTTATACTTTCGTGCTCAGGGCTCTGAACATGATTCCTGCCTCCTTTTCTGGATAAACTTGCAACTAAATGCCCATCAAAGGATTCATAAATTCCACAACCGTACTAGTTTATGGTAGAATGATGTATTTCTCCCTTGACAAAGCCATTGCAATATGTACAACAATTCTTCTGTTAGAAAATTTTCGTCGGAGGAACTAGGAACTAGCTAGTTTTCTGCAATATGAAAAATTGAACAAAATTACATAATAGTGTGTTTACTTAAAGAATTAGGGAACGAATATGATTGTTGGTGTTTATTTACTCAAAATTAATCTATAATGAGAGTAAAATTGTGGGTCTTATAAAAATTTGGGGTCGTAAAATGAAATTGACATTCTCCATTCTTTTTAGGATTCCTAGTCCTGTTACATATCACAATTTAAAAAATCATTTTCACCATTATTAAAAGAATAAAATTGGAAATCAGTATTGTGGTTCATTATTATCATTCTTAAAATAATTTCTTTGAATGTTGAATATTAAACTTGTTTTTTGTTCAATGAATTTGGGTCATTATTATTATTATTATTTAATTAGATTTGTAGATGTGATAAACCAAATGAAATTAAGTGAGAAAGACAGCAATTGATTGATTTGTCAGGTTGTTGCAATGAAATTCATAAATATTTTAATCCATAACCAAGTCCGTTGCTGTATTTTAATCCATGACCAAAAACCAAAAATAATTCATGACACAATAATATATAATAATTTTAAGAAATTTAAAAATGAAATAATAAGCATAACATTATTATAATAAAAATACATATTTATTGAAGATAAAAAAAAGTTATATAATTTTTTTTTAATTAGAAAAACTTATACAATAAATCATTTTAATCAAAGACATTTTTCTTACTTGTAACTAATGCATTTAGATTCAAAATAAAAATAAACATCTTAATAGAAATATTGCTGATTTCAATTATGATTTCGACAATTAAAGTAAATAATTTATTCTGATTGCGATGTATCATTTCAATTGCAGATTAATTTGATTCCAAATTATTTTGATTCCAAACTATTTCAATTACATGCAAGCAAATGCAACCTCAATCGTGTTTACATATATGTACTACAAATATTTAAGGTAAGATTAATGTCACTCAGATTCATTTGGTTGAGATTTGAGATAGATAATGGTAGTATTGGTGTATTCTTACAACCAATTTAATTTGTGCAAGCCAATATGGTCAACAAATAATATAATGAGAGTTAGAGAATCGTCCTAATGGATAATTGTTAAAGTACCATTTCAAATACTAAAATTATACCTCTCTATTTTATTCAAACAATTGAATTTTGAAAGTTGAATGAAACCTAATTAATTATCAATCTAAAATTAAATGAATTGCAGGGAAATTATGAGAAACTTGTTACAATTAAGAATATACTAGGAGTTCTGATTTCTTAATGTTGCAAGTATTGCTATCAATAACTTCTTCTGTATTTTGATTGTCCCTTTTGAGCTTATCAAATCTAACTCTATCTATTCCTGTCTTAGACTAGCTTTTGATGTTTACCAAGATGCATTAGGATCTAATAGCTCATAAGGCTCATGAATTGAATTATTATATTTGTATGCAATCCCTCACTCATAGTAAACACCATCAAACTTATTGCATGCATCACGTTTCAATCCTTAAGATACACAAATATTCACATGGGAAAAAAAAATCAAAATCACAAAATCACATACAAGATCAATCCATCATCAATCCAATGATGGAGACCCAACTTCCGGTGTCTAACTAGGCTCACTAGACTTGGAGAGACCTAGTTCTAGATCTTCACAATACAAACCCAAAAAATTGGGTCTCCAATGATGATGAAGACCATTTGAGTCTCCACAATAGTCTCTATTGCGATGGAGACTGGTTTGATCCTTACCGGCTTCAAATTTATTTCCTGTAAAAAGTAATTGCACAACACTCTCCTGAGGTTTGCCTTAAAACAGAGGAAAATACATTTATCATTTTATTACATCAAATCTTCATACCAAATGTTGACTTTTGTAAATATTAACTAAGTGAAGGGCATTTTGGTCCTTTCACGTGGGACTAGCAGAAGTAGTAGAATGATAACATCAACACCTAACATGGAAAATGCATAAAACATTAAAATTTGTGATAGGATCAAATCAATCAGGAAAAAATTAAATAGGAAGTGAATAAAAAAAAAAAAACATAAAAAGCTAAATGGTTACTTGAAAAAAAAGTTAAATCGAATTAAAATCAATAAAAAACATAAAAAATTGATTTTTTTTTTTTAAATGATAAAAAATTGAATGTTGGAAGACATGAGAAGCATATCTTCTTAAGAGAATTTTTCTTTCTTTCTTTTTGAAACCTTAATAGGTTCATCCTCACTCTTCCATCTCTCACCCCTTTGTCAATGCCCATATCTTTCTCCCTCTTTCCCTTTTGTCAACAGCAATTGGTTTCTTCAACTGGGTTTGACACCCAGATGAAGGCTTTTTGGGTTCGTCAAACCCAGATGAAGAACCCAGATGGGTTCAACGAACCCACATTTGATTTTGTATTTGTGCGTTTGTGTGTTTCATGACCTGATTTTTTATTTCATGATCTGATTTTGTATTTGTTTGTTTGTTCTTGTCGATTCTTTTTGTTCTAGGTTTGATTTCATATTGTGTTTGGTTGTTTATGTGTTTGATTTCATGATCTGGGAGTCATGAAGGATCGAAGAATGATGCATAAACTGTATGTATTTTTCATTTTTTTTATTTTAATTTATTATTCATATTTTAACTTTTAATGTTTAATTTATTTTAATTTTTAATTTACTTTTCATATTTTAAAAAAATTAGAAAAAATCTCAACACTTTTAATTTTTAATTTTTAATGTTAATTTAATTTAGTTTTTAATATTTAATTATTTTTTATCTTATTTATGAGTAAAATTGTCATTTGATCAAAATTTCTGGTCAACTATCAAAGTTGACGGAAGTCAACTAACAGTTAACTAATGATGTGGGGGTTTGGTATAATAAAATGATAAATATATTTTCGTTTGTTTTTAAGCAATCCTCAAGAGAGTGTTGTACAATTACTTATTCTCATAATTAGATAATTTTTATTATTATTGTTATTTTAATGACCGTAAATATATGGAGCAATGGAGATTAAACAAATGGAGATAGAGATTTTTTGGTCCACCTCCATCAATTTATAAAGAAAGAATGAGAACTAAAAATTCCAGATCTCATTGATCCATATTTTTATTAATTATATTTGAAAAAAAAAATTCAATAGACTTTAATTTTGACATATTTTTATATGTTGTGCAAATATTATCATCCACAAATTTGATTTCCACACCCAAATTATTAATACACTCATTGATTAAGTTTAAAAATATAGTTATTGGTACAAGCACCCAAAAATATGTCAATAATAATCGTATACAAACAAAATTTATTAAATTTCTTCAAAACAAACTTTCCTATACAACTCAAATTAACTATATTCCTTTAAAAAAAAACTTTCCTATACAAACAAAATTATAATTAAATTCCTTCAAAACAAATCATTTTATACAAACCAAATGAATTATACTCTTTTAAAATAAAATTTTCTATATGAACAAAATTAATTAAATTTTTTTAATACAAACTTTCTATTTTTAGTATTTATCTTTATTTCTCTCAAACATAAATTCTTAAACCTAAACCTAACTTTACACTTTATTAAGAAGAAGAAGAAGCACCTATAGTTGAAGGTTAAAACCACCAAATTTGCAATCAAGAATTATTTTGTGTTAGGCCATGGTTTCATAAATTGATAATTACTAATTGACCGGTGAGACAGCGATTAACCATTTATTAGTTACTTGGTAATTAATCGGGCATTAATCGATGGGTATTGTTTTAAGAAACAATTATTATTTTTAAAAATTTAAGCATGTAAACTAATTTTTTTTAACTTCAGGGGCCAAATATAAGATATTAGTGTAATTTTATTAAACCTCAAGGGAATTTATGTAATTTTACCCTACTACATAAACAAATATCATGGTGAACACAAAACTCTGCCCGTCTACTTTAGCTCTCCACCTCTCTCTCTCTCTCTCTCTCTAACCACCGGACCAAGCGTCACTTCTTTTTATTCTCATTTTTTGCCATCGTCGTATGTTCTTCTTTTTTGCCAGATCTACCATCGTACATTCGTCTTCTTCGTTGGATTTACCGTCATTGTGTGTTCTTCTTATTTTTCCCTCTTTCTTCACATTTTCTTTAGTTCAGGTACATTGCTTGTCAGATTTGTAGCCGTCATTGTGCTCTCTATACCTCCAGCGATCAGAACCCTTGATATGGGGGTTATCTTACTGGCACGATACCAATTACCGATTTTCTGACAAAAAATTGGTCGATTTGGCCGATTTTTGGAACACTAGTTTAGGCTAGCCTTTACTTTGTAAATGAATGAAAAATAAAAATTTGAAAAAAATAATGTTAAGCATTTTAAAAGATCTAAAGAGTCATTTTAAAGATTCGTAAACTTTTTTTCTTAATAGATTTTCTTTATTAACATTTATGAATTTTTTTTTGTTTTATTTTTAAGTAACAAAAGAAAATGAAAATTGTTTCAAATCATAGAAGGTAAAAAAAAAAAAAAAAAAATTATTTTCCTAATTTGTGTTTGTCCTTAGAAGTGGGCATATAGTTGTTTAATTCAGTTCCAAACCAATTAGTGGTCGATTCTCAACATGGTGAACAAAATAGTAATTTAGGGGAAGAATCGATTGGAATCGAAGTTCGGTTCGGTTCGGTTCCCTTGATTTTGGGTCCAAAATTGGCCCTATGTTTTAGGCCTACTTTTAGGCAATTTCTCAGCAACCAAACATTGAAATGCCCAAACAGCTACCCAATGACATCAATTCAATTAGAATAATCAAGCTCAAGCATAAAAAAAGCACCAAAAAAAAAAAAAAAAAACCTAACACGAAGCAAAAACTTGGAAAATATATGTACAAATGAAAAGAACGTTTGTCATACAACATTGAAATCAACATTTTAAAATATTATTCTTGTAAATTGTAATTTAAAGTTCATACCTCGATGGTGGTAAAGAGAGAGATAAAGAAGTTCTAGTGGTCGCTAAAGATGAAGGAGTCAATCGATGAAGCCTGAAGAAGCAGTGATGGGAGAAGGGGGGAGGAGGAGAAAGAGAGGTGCAATCGAGTAGAGCAAATAGTGGTTTAGGTTTTTTTTTTTTTTTTTTTTTAATGAAAAGAAGGCATAAAATATGAGAATGAGATGAGAGATAAGAGATTCATGAAGACGGTGACGAGCAAAAGGTGATGCGGTTGAGATGAGAGATGAAGAAAAAAATGAGTAAGAGATGATGAAGAAAATGAATGAGAGATGAGATGTATGGTGGCTACACAAAGAAGAAGAAAGTGGGACAGGAACTCGATTAAGGTTGGGGTTTACATATGGCATATGCAAAATTATGCATGTGCCCTTAACGGGTGGGTTTCTCGGGTCAGTTTGGTTAATTAAATTGAGAAACATTTGATTTTTCAAAGTTGTGACCTTAACACCTTTTAAATAAATATGGAAACCGAACCAAACACCCTCAAGTTAGGTCTTTCAGTTCGATTTCTATGTTTTATGCCCACCCTTAGTTGCCCTTATCTTTAATTATATTTAGGGATAATTCTGTTTTATAAGTATTTTTCGGAAAAATGAGTGCGAAAATCATTTTCATGAGTGGTAATAACCCACCTTATTATATTTTAGTATTTTTTATTTGATCAAAAAATAATTTTACCCTTAATAAAAAGTTGATGTGATAAAATTTGATTTGATACTTTATTTTATTTATTTAATATATCATAAAGAGACTGAGAGACCAAATCATCATTTAATGATTATTTTAAAGTGTGGTCAATAATTACTCAATTAATTGATGATTTTACAACATTTATAAAATCAACGAAGATATTAATATCAAAAAGACGAAAGTTCACATATTCATATAATATTAAAGAAAATTAGTTGTGTTGTAAATCAATTATGTGTGCAAACCACCTTTGGGTATTTCATAACTTTCACTTAAATCATAATTATCTTTTAATAATACTTCTCTTAATAGTGTTATAATATTATTTATAATTATGTTTTTTCTATTAGCTTTACTTATAGTTTTTAGCATATAAATGGAGGATGCATGTATAAATATTATATATAACTTTCACAAGTGAATGAAAGAATATAAAGTTACCGTCTCCTAAATTTATTTTGCTTTTTTTCATTTATTCTTTCTAATATTCTATAGTACTTTGATGTTACATTTCTTTTATAACACTTTGTATAATTTAGCTTTAATTTAGGAGTTTTATAATTTTACTGATCGGATAAAATTATTTATCAATAATATTATAAGGACGGTTATTAAAGAATATCTTATTGTTATTCAAATCTAAGGGATTGTTTGTTTTTTGCACTTAACACTTAATGGTGCTTAATTAGGTCAATTAAGAGATTTTTGTTTGTTTTTTAAGTGGTCAAACCACTTAAAACAACCCAAAAACCACTTTAAAAAAAAAGTTATATTTTTTGACTTTTCACTTAATACAAAATCACTTAATGATTTTATAAATATATTATTCCAAATTTATCCTTCCTAAAATAACATATTTCCAAGTTTATCTTAGTTTTACATTATACAAATTTCTTTTAATGCTTTAACAAACAATATTGAAAAATAAAAATTCTAAACATCTTAACATTAAGTTTTCCTATAACTGAATTACTATATTTCTCCAATCAAATTTCGGTAAGAATTTTTATTGATTTTCTTTATTAATCTACTTGTGGAGTAGCCCATATTGTGTTTATTTGTTAAAGATTCACTGAGTTATTAATGTTTTTGGTTTATGTATATTGATGAAAATTTGTTTGTGTATAACAGAACCTCAAAATTTATCTTCTTGTTTCTCATTTTGATTTTTTTATCTCAACGTTTTTATCGAATTTATTATCGATGTATAATAGAACCTCAAAGTTTTTTTTTTTTTTTGTTATCGATGTATATTACTTCACAATTTCAATTTTTGTTATAATAGTAATTCAATTTAAGACAATTTTATTTATTTTTATTTGAATATATACATTTAATTGACTCTATTATAATAATTTATCTTATTTTAATAATGAACCAAAATATTATATATATAAATGTGTTTAATATTTATTAAATAATTTATTATAATTGTTTGTATCATATTAAATAAAATTACTTAACAACTAATAATAAAAGGATATAAATGTCAAATTGTTAGTATTAAGACAATTTTAACTTTAAAAAACAAATAAGATTATTATATATTCAGAGGTAAGAAAAAAAAAACAAACATGTTTATCAGATTTCATATTTCAATCACTATTTAATTTTCAGTCTTTAGCAGCACTGTTCAGTCTTCAGACAAAAAAACAAACGACCCCTAATTTTAATGCTATTCAAATTTTAATTTGGTGAAGCAAACACGCGTCGGCTCCGACCACGTGCAATATGAAAAAAGAAAATGAAAAATGGAAATTATCCACGTTTCTTCCTCGTCTATAGAGTTTGAGGTCTCCTCCATATTCCCCCACGGGTGTTTCGTGTCGTGTCCCACAAACTCCACGCTTGTTGTAATTGCTTTTGCTTCTGGGTCCAAAAATTTTTCCATCACACGCACATGCACCCACGCCAAGTTTGAAAATCTGAAATTGATGATAAACTTGTCCACTTGTCTACAGTTCGGTCCTGGAGCCTGACCAAACCCAATCTCAGTTGGATGTCTGTTTTGTTTGGTCGCTCCAGACATGTCCATCTCTCTACTCCCTGCTGCTTGATCGCTTTCCCACTAAATGATTTTACAATCTTGCTCTCTCAATTTCTGGCACCCATGTCAAACAAGACCAAGACGAAGAAGAAGAAGAAGAAGTCTCAGCTTTCGCTCCTGTGTCATCCCAACTGACGCCAAAAACAACAATCTCAGGAGCATACAAGCCGCCAAAAAGTATGTTGCTGCTACCCATCAAGTCTCATATCAAATGGACGCCGAACCATCATCGTCTTCATCAACCATTCAGGTGGGTGGTTCTAATTTGACGGGCTTTCAAGAGGACCCAATTGTGGATAAGCTTAGAACCCAGTTGGGAGTTATACACCCAATACCCTCGCCTCCATTTCCTATAAACAGAAACATAGCGGGTCTGTTTGTCTTCTTTTTCTTCGTTGGGGTGGTTTTTGACAAGCTATGGACTTCGAGGAAGAGAAGCAAGTTGGGTGGACAGATGCAGGTGCCCCCCACCAGCTTTTCTTTGTTTTTGGAGAGGAAAGAGTCGGTGGAATGGGTTAACATGGTTCTGGGCAAGCTATGGAAGGTTTATAGAGGTGGGATTGAGAATTGGATAATTGGGTTGTTGCAGCCTGTTATTGATAACAACTTGAATAAGCCTGATTATGTTCAGAGGGTGGAGATCAAGCAATTCTCCTTAGGTGATGAGCCCTTGTCTGTCAGAAATGTCGAGCGTCGCACTTCGCGTCGCGTTAATGATTTGCAGTATGTTTATAAGGCTCTTGTCTTGTTTCTTTACATGTTTTCACTGATAATGGATTCATTGCATATGATTTTATTAACTGTCTTGCAATGATCAATGTGGAGGGTAGCTTTATGTTTGAGGTTAATAGATATCATGGTGATTCAATTCTATTAAGTTAACAACTGTATGATAGTTAGGTTTTATCAGAAAATGTTATGTATTGTTGGAAAATTCGGTTTATTTAAATGAATGTTGGGATGTTAATATCAAACAATGAAACGTGCAGAGTCTCGGAATTGAACATGATTAAATTGCAAATGGATCTGGATGCTTTATATATGATATATGTCATCAGTATTATAGTACACTTGCTTGGAAAAGTTGTTATTTGGACTGTATGCCAAAAGCTCAGTTTATCAACATCATAACGAAATGAACTGATTTTCATGTCTTTTGATGTTGTCTAGATACCAAATAGGCCTTCGTTATACTGGTGGTGCTCGCATGTTGTTGATGCTCTCCCTAAAATTTGGCATTATCCCTATTGCTGTGCCAGTTGGGGTTCGAGATTTCGATATTGATGGCGAACTTTGGGTGAAATTGCGATTGATACCAACTGAGCCCTGGGTGGGAGCTGTTTCATGGGCTTTTGTTTCACTTCCCAAGATTAAATTTGTGCTGTCACCATTCCGCTTGTTTAATTTAATGGGTATGACATATTTACGACTTTCACAACTTACATTACTTCTCACTATTGCCGCATATATTGCATGTTTTCATGAGATTCTGAACAAAATTTTATTGAGGATGACGTCATGCAACAAACAATTACAAGGAGATCCTAGGAAGATTTGTGTAATCAAGTGTATCTATTGTTTACAAGAGTTTGCAAAATACAGTTGCCTTTTCAGTTGCTTGGTCACTTGCTCCTTCTCTTGATTACATGTGTCCATTTACTTCTTCTATTTGTTGCCTGTGTACTTGAGCATTACATAATCCATTCCATTATAACTTATTTAACATGATGGACTTATTATTATGCAAGTTTGTTTACATGTTAAATGGGACTTGTTTTAAAGGGAAGCAGTGAGTGCCTCTACAATGCAATTGACCCAGGCAGCTTTATTAAGCATAGCTATGTTAAGACATATAATAAGCGGAAGTTATGGTTATTGATTTTCCTTTGAACTTGTCCCATCTATCTGATGATTTATCCAAGTCTTGTTTGTAATTTGGAGATTTCATGAGCTAATCTCTGAGCATACAAAAGCTGGAGATACTTTGTGTTATTGTTAAATGAATATGAGTTAATATTTTTGTATGCTAATTGTATTGTAGTTCTTTTAGTAATTATATAAAACCCAGCTAGTTGACATTCAAAGATGCTGACACATGTTCTCTGATCCTTTTTTGGGTACATTGGGCCTATACCAGCAATTCCTGTCCTCTCAATGTAAGTGGTCTTACTTCTCACAGCCATGATAAATTGGTGCATTTAACTTTCATCAATGCAATTATATTAATTACCTCTTTTTTTTTTTTTTTGGGAAAACCAATGCAATTATATTTAATTCATAAATTCATCAGTGTATATATACACACGTGAGCATACACAACTCATGAAAAACCTCTAATAATGTTTTCAGATTTCAGCATTAAACATATATTATGAAAGAAATGTTAGATGAATTTGTCATGTGTCCAAAAATTATAATATGCAGAAGCCAAGTGATTGAAGAGGAACATAAGTTCCTGAAGTTGATTCCCTGCCACCTACGATGGTTGCTTTCAGAAGGAGATGGGAGACATGCCTTCCTGTTAGCTATGTTAGATGAATGCCTGACTATCCTTTCTGCAATTGATGTTCCCCTTTAGATATCTTTATTCTGGAATTAACATCAGTATGCGAAAATAGATGAACTAGAATCCAGAACTTCCTGGTTTAACTTAGAATGCATTCTTAGTCGTTCTGAGACATGAGATTGTTTGAGTAGACCAAGTCTAAATCTACGGTAAACAAAGAACATGGACTAGCGTTGTATTTTTGCTCATTACTTTTAATTTTAAAGGACTTTTTAATGAAATGGGTTGGGTTGTCTGCCTAATTAAAGTCTGAGGATGCCGGATTAGATGATATGAATTAGGGTCTCTACATATAAATATATGTTTCCTTGGGTGGTCTTTGGCTATGTATTTAACATGTTTAAGGCTTTGCAAATAAATTTTAAAATCATAACTTATGCTGTGAAATTATATATAACTTATGCTGTGAAATTATATATATATATATGTATGTATGTCTGTATGTAATATGTATATGCATATGTATTGTGGCTGTATTTTGTGTGTTTGAGTGCCTACCTATTTTGCCATGAGGAATATTATAGTCACACATTAATGACTGAATGCTTGACTGTAACTTGCCTAGGTTTTTGACAAAACTTCTCACTGAGGATTTGCCTCGATTATTTGTGCGCCCAAAGAAGATTGTTTTGGATTTCCAGAAAGGAAAGGCAGTTGGCCCTATCGCAAATTATTTCAAATCTGGAGAAATGCAAGAAGGGAACAAGGATTATGTTGGAGAACTATCAGTGACTCTAGTAGATGCTCGGAAACTATTTTATGTTTATGGTAACAGTAAACTATAGCTTGTATTTTTCGTTCCTGTAAGGAGGGCTATCTATGTTCTGACCTTCTTGAAGTTCATGTGCTTATATTGGACTCAATGCAATCAAATTTCAATGAGTTCATTTCTTGTTTATACAGTTGCATAAAAGATTATTTAAAGCTGCCACATACCAGTGGATGTGTCAGAAAGTTTTCCCTAGTGAAAATGTCCATGCATGACACATTTTGATACTAAATCCATTTCTATCTTTGTTACATTGAAAATTTTTTAGAGATGAAGAGGAAAGAAAAAAGATTTATGCATGAATCTGTTATTTAAATTAGGAACAGAGCATGCATGTAATTGTGTCTATGTTGAAACACAATATGTCCCATGTCCACTCAATTGGAGTTTATGGTATATTTTGTTATATGGTTTCTGTCTTCCATATACTTTATTGACTGGTTCCTTGTTTTTATTTCAGGCAAAACTGATCCATATGTTGTTCTAAGCTTGGGGGATCAAGTTATACGCAGTAAAAAAAACAGTCAGACCACTGTTATTGGGCCTCCTGGTAAACCAATTTGGAACCAGGTAATTTGCTTTTTCTATTTCATGTAGTCTAATTCTAGTCCAACTTGTAGGGCCTCTTGTTGTTGGGGACAGAGTCTTTGGAGCAAATCAACCTCTTGTTAGGTTTTCTGAGTTTTTGGTTATAATTAATTATAGGAAGAAAGAAATCTTCAGACGTTATTATATCTCAAATGAATGTGTACTGTTTGTGTCAAGAGCTCCAAGATTCTTCCAAGTAATTCTGTTTTTGTGACTTTTGGCAGGATTTTCATTTGCTTGTTGCAAACCCCAGAAAACAAAAATTATATATTCAAGTGAAGGAATCTCTTGGTTTTACAGATTTAACAATTGGTACAGGAGAGGTAAAATTTCTTGTAGCTGGTTTGTTATTATTGTTTAGAAAGTTTTTACAATGATCATAACCATATGTTGTTCATATGGTTATGATCATTAAACTAACAGTTACAATGGCATAATTCTGTGACTTACATGTCGGCATTTGTGGTAATTAGAGTTCGTTGTGATAGAGTGCAGAAATGTGAGGTTGAGAAACAAGACTGCTTTATTATTCACTTGCATACTTTCTCAACATGAGAGAGCAAGTTATATAAATACAAGCAGGTTATTAACTGTAGCCCTTAAGAATAGGAGTACAAAGTAATCTTCATAGAAGATCAGATTATCATACTAAACTAACTTGAGATGAGATTAGGAAACAAAGTACTCCTAATCTGTTTATTATAGCTGATCTAATTATCATTAGAACGGACGTCAACACCCCCCCTTAAGTTGGGTTGTAGATATCAATCATGCCCAGCTTGGCACTAAATTTATCAAAAACAGCTCTAAGGAGTGCCTTTGTAAGAATGTTGGCTGTCTGCATTGCAGTAGGTGTGTAGACTACTGTTATTGACCCATCTCCTATCTTCTCTTGATAAAATGTCTATCAAACTTCACATGCTTTATGTAATCATGATACACAAGATATTTAGCAATGTTAATGGTTGCTCGATTATCACAGAACAGCTATGTAGAATCTTTTCGTGGTAATTTCAATTCCTCTAGCAGTAGTTTCAGCCAAACCCCTTCACAGATTCCAGATATCCCCACACAAACATACAATAACCCGATGTAGACCTCCTATCTGCGATGTGTTTTACAGTGAAAATCCACTTGCACCCCATCGGTTTCTTTCTTTCTGGCAAGTTAGAAATCTCCCAAGTTTTTTTCTTTTGCAAATTGTTTAACTCTTCCAATACAGTAGCTTTCCACTCGGGTTTCTCAAGAGCTTCTTGTATATTGTTGGGAACCTGTAGCTTGGGAGATTTACTGTGAAAGACTAGAAGTTCGGAGATAATTTGTCATATGAGATAAATTTGCACCTGGGATACTACAGTCGATCCCTGCATTCTCTCTTCCCTTTCCTTAAAGCAATAGCTAGGTCAGAGTCAGGTTCAGGAATGCTTTAGCTACTGTCTCCTTCAGGTCTTGTCTATGGTTTGGTTTCTAGGACTAGATGATCTGGTTTAGACTTCTGGCAATGCTTAGTCTGCTTTCAGGTTTCTATCTGAGTTTGATTTTTCTTTCTTCTTGAATATATGATGAGTTCAGGGGAGTGTTTATCTGAGGAAGGAACAACTGTTTGGTGATATGGGATCAATGGAGTTTTTATCTGAGTGTGGTTCTGTCATTTGGTGATGTGGATCAGAATTTTTAGACATAGAACTTGGATGAGTAGGGGCCCTTAAATCATAACCGATGACTAGGTTCATTGAATCTAAGTGTTTAAAGATTGGTAGGAGACGGAGTGTTTAGAGTTGTAGTTTTATCAGGGTTCAAAGACTTGTAAGAATAGACTCTAGACATTCAGTTGAATCAAATTACATGTGATAATTATGATCAGACTCATCCGACTCAAACAATTCATGTGACCCATCTGTTTTCAGCAAATCCCAAAACTGATCTAACTTAAACCAAAACTGAAATTAATACGGTGCATTTTCCATAAATGTCACATTCATGGACACATAAACCCATTTAAAATGTGGAGAGTAACACTTATATCCTTTTTGGGTTGGTGAGTATCCTATGAAAATATATTTTATTTAGGATTGAGTTCACCACAGTGGTGTTGATGAACAAACACAGTGCAACCAGAATCCTAGTTGGAATTTGAGAGAGAAGTTGGTTATTAGGATAGATTTGTAGCAGGACTTGACATGGGTTTTGAAGTTTAGGACTCTAGATGGCATCCTATTTATGAGGCAGACGGCTGTGGGAACTGCTTCTCCTCAAAAAACTGTTGGAACATTTGTGGTGAACATTAAAGACCTGGGTACTGCTAAAGATGTTTGTTTCTCCTCTCCGCCACTTCGTTTTACTGTGGAATATCGGGACAGGAGCTTTGATGAACTACTCCATTTAATAAATATTCATTTTCTTCTAAGGTACTCCATTCCATTGTCAGTCCTAAGGATCTGGATTTTAGTTTGAAATTGAGTCTTAATCATCTTATGAAAGTTTTGAAAATTTTGACCAACCTCAGATTTTTCTTTCATAAGAAATACCTAAGTCAACCTAATATGATCATCTATAAAAGAAACAAACCATCGAGCACCAGTTATGTTTCTAATCTAGAATGCCCTCAAACATCACTGTGTATTGTAGAACAGGGTTTAGAGACTTGGTAAGTTTTGTTTGGACTGCTTTGACAAATGACAAATTTCACACTGAAATTTTCTTGCATCTTTATTAATGAATAAATTTGGGAACAAATTTTCAAGATACAAAAAATTAAGATGACCCAGACAATAATGCCATAACTTTACAATGCCTTCTTCTTCTTTTTTTGTTTTTTTTTTTTTAATTACTGAATAATGAATAAATTTGGGAACAAATTTTCAAGATAAAAAAAATTAAGATGACCTAGACAATAGTGCCATAACTTTAAAGCACTTTCATTTTTTTTTTTTCCTTTTTGCTAACACTTTTATTTGAAATATTACTGAAAAAGGAGCTTATAGTTTGTGAGTGCTTTCCTGAATCATTTGTAGTTTTGAGGAGATAAAGTCTTGAATTCAATTTAGCACTGTCAATCATCTTCCTTGAATCCAAGTCCTAAAAAGGGATAATCTCAAAAAATCTCCAACTTTTGATAGATTATCCATTTTCCCCATGTAGTTTCGTTTTTATTCAAAATACTGTTTAACTTGAAATTAAACACTCAAAATACCCTTTGAAAGCGTATGAAATGACGATAATACCCCTAACGATAATAGATTCTGATAGGTTAATATAATTGACCGTTTAACTTCGGGGGCAAAAAAGGAAATTCAATGAAAATATTTATAATAATATAAAAAATAAATAAATAATATTAAAATAAGATATTTTTATTTACAAATAAAAAATAAAAATAATATTGAAGATTTTTTTCCTCTCAATTCCTCATTTCCTCTCTCTTAATGGCTTTCTCTCCCTCTATCTCTCCTCTCCTTTTCCTCTTTCTCTCCCCATTTCCGGTTGGATTTGCAAGTAGTTTGACGGCAATGAAGTGGTGGAAACCTCGGTTCTGGATCTCCCACGATGGAGACCCGAATCAGGTCTTTATTGTAGAGACCAATGGTTTTTTTTTTTTTTTTTTTTTTTTAAAAAAAATATTTATGGTGTTTGCTAATGATTGTGGGAATTGATGATTGTGAAAGGTTGATGATTATGGGAGATTGATGAAATCTGAGTTTCCAGGTTACCCAAAAATGGGGAGACGTAAAAAAGAGGGAGAGAAATAAGGGATCTGAAAATGTGGGAGGTTGAATATGAGGATGATAGAGTTCATGGATCTGGATCTGGATCTCCACCGACCATCCAATCGGATGGATGGTGGAGATCCAATTTGGATCTCCATTTTTTATTTTTTGTATTTTTAATTTAGTTTGTTTTTATTTTTTAAAATATCATATTAAGGGCAGTTTGGTTTTTTTATTCTCTACACGTTAGTTTCACTTTTTTGTTACCAGAGCAACAGAATGGGGTATTTTGGATAAAAACAAAACTATATAGGCGAAAATAGATAATATGTTAAAAGTCAGACGGTTTTTTAGAATTTTCCCTTTGCAATGATTTGGAAAAAATTTAGCAATGCAATTTAATACCTGTGTAAGATTACTCATTGACATTGAATTGTAGTCTACAGTTGGAACTGATAGCACAAAATGCGAGGTTCTTTGAAATTATAACTTATTCTAGTCACTTTTGACAGTGACCAATAAGCAATTCTTATTGTATAGTTACCATGACAAGGGCTATAGGTATGAAATAGCTTTGCATCTTCAATCATGTGATCAGAGGCACCTGAATACACAATCTAGGAGTTATCCTTCTCACTCTTGACAGTTTAAGCATTAAGATAGCCATCTTTTTATGCTAGATTTTCGGTTCCAATCATTGAGGAGGTAGAACTTTGTGCTAAAGAATTTTTGTAGCATCTCCATCCGTTCTTTGTTGAAAGGACTAGTTTCATCACTACCTGTTACCATTTTTCCTCAGTCTTCCCTATCATACCTATTTGGCTTCTAATCTGATGGCTTTCCATGAATCTTTCAACATTTTTCTTTTATGTGACATGATTTTCTACTATGATCATACCAAGGTCTCCTTTTCCCAATGTTTTAAGAGGTGAAAACCTCGGTCAAGTGGTCACCTCAAGGCAATCAAGGCGGTCGCTTCAATTCTAAATTTAAAAAAAAAAAAAAAAAAAAAAAAATGTAAAAAAAAAAATCTAACTTACAAAATCACCCATAACTTTAAAAAAGATAGTGAAAATCAATGTTAAAAACATAAGTATCAAACAAAATAAACCAAACCCAACAAAAATATCCGAACATACAAAATCCTAAGTAGGCTAACATGACGAAAAAAATTAAAACAATTAAAAAGTGCAATTATATGAAATGTGAGAGGCTATTTTAGTAAAACTAACAATATAATATTTAATAAATATTAACAAAATTAAAAATTATATAAACATCATTTGACTCTTTGTGGAAACCCCAAAGACTCTTCACCTTTGTTCACTTCTCAAAATCCAAACTTTCTATATACTGTCCACTTCTTCACTCTCTCTCTCTCTTTATAATCATAAAAATTCGATCTTTTTACTCATTTACAGACATGGAGAATCCAAACATGGCTCTCCTCTCGTTTTCTTCTCCAAAACCCGCCTTTTTGACCTAGAAGACTGTCCTGTTCTTTGCCTCTACTTTTTCGCTTCTCTAAGCCCTAGAATTTTTGAAAGAGTCTCCCCCCTTTCCTCTTTCTCAATCGGCTTTCTCCCCCCTGTCTTCTCTCTCCCAATCGGCTCTCTCCGCTCTCTCAATTGCCTCACAATTGTCTCAGCTCACCTCGCCTCAAGGCAATCCTGAAGCGGTTGCCTCACTCAATTGGGGCATATGCCACGCTAGCATCGCCTAAGGCAGCTGCCTCGAGGCACCATCTCACCTAGCCTTTTAAAACAATGGCCCATCATAACATTCTTGGACGATTGTCATTAGCCGAATTATGAGCAGCCAATGCAGATCCTTCAGCCACCAAACTTGTATTGTCTCCCTTGGCGATGGTTTCCTATCATAACTTTCTTTCTGCTTTCTTCTCTTCTGACTTCTGAGAAGACTTCACGAATCTTGGGCAGTGGTTTCATGTGTAAAATTCTCCGTAGGGCTTCATCAAGATCCTGATTTAGTCCAAGTAAGCATTTAAAGATTGTTTTTCTCTCAATAATCTCCTCATAAAGAACTACATCATCAGCACATTTCCATTCATGTTTTTTGAACACATCAAGTTGTTGCCACTGTCAAGTAAGTGCATTGAAATATTGCATGATTGATAATTCCCCTTGACGAAGATCATGGAGGGAACTTTCTATTCCAAACGATTCTGAGGTATTGCCACTATTGGAACATGTCTCCTTTGTTGCTTCCCATATCTGACCTGCTGTTTCATAAAGTAAAAAATTTTCCCCAAAGTCATTAGTTATAGAATTAATCAACCATGACATTACCACACTGTTCTTGGTTTTCTATTGCTTGAACTTTGGATCTTCTTTTTCTGGTGACACAGCGGCCCCTGTGAGATAATCATCTTTCCCTTTTCCGCTGATAAACGTTAAAACAGATTGGGACCGTTGGAGCTAGTTGCTCCCATTTAATTTATGACTAGTAATGGGAAGATGATGAAGATTGGTCTGGTCAGAGCCACCTGAACCTCCTGCATTGCCATATGTGGCAGATTCTAGAGTAGAAGAAATTTTAGATGTACCAGCAGTACTAGGAGTAGCCATTCCATACTTTGTCATATGGGATTTTTAGGTTTTAGATCTTATGCTCCGATGCCATGTAGAAATGTGAGGGTGAGAAACAAGACTGCTTTATTGTTCACTCAACTCACTTTCTCAACATGAGAGAGCAAATTATATAAATACAAGCAGGTTATTAATTATAGCCCTTAAGAATAGGAGGACAAAGTAATCTTCATAGAAGATTATCACACTAAACTAACGTGAGATGAGATTAGGAAACATTATTATAGCTAATCTAATTATCCACCAGAACTGACTTCAACATAGAGCAATTTCCTCACTAAAATTAATTAATAGATTTCTTATATCTCTAGCAGCTCCGGTATGCTAAGATTCTTGCTTTGGAAAATTCTGTTACAGCAACAGCTTTGTGCCCCAATGATGGTTAGCTACACAACCTTTATTCCAATTCTATGTTTTATTACTGACACCGTAGGCTCCCGATATCCTTCGGGTCTCAGGGCTTTAACTAAACAATTTGTGGTGGTGGATCAGGTTGTAAATTCAATCCTTCTACTCTTTTGGTTGATAGCTGTGCCAATGACTTTCCATGGAGATCTAATTACATATAAAGGCTACTTGTAAATATTGAATTTTCTTAGTTTGAATGTCTTCAGCATTAATTTGTATAATTTAACTATATTCAGACTTTTCTAACGTGTTACTGTTCAAGGTTGACTTGGGCTCTTTACAAGACACTGTGCCAACTGACAGAATCATAACCTTAAGAGGCGGGGGGAGAATTTTCAGTAAGGGGTCTTCTGGGGAGTTATTACTTAGACTGACATATAAAGCATATGTTGAGGATGAAGAAGATGACACAACAGGGGCAGAATCTGTTGATACAGATGCTTCAGATGATGAGTTGTCTGATTCTGATGAATCAGATGCTTCATATGAGGCGGGTGAAAGAGATTCTTCCAAAGAAGCAGATAAAGAATCTTTTATGGATGTTTTAGCTGCACTGATTGTTAGTGAGGAATTTCAAGGAATAGTTGCATCTGAAACGGGAAGTAGTAAACTTTTTGATGATGTCCCAAGCACTACAGGGTCTACAATTTCTAGATCACGTGTGCCTAATGCTGAATCTATGCCCTCAGATTCTGATGAGGGTTCTGGAGGTATTTTGTTCTACTTTTTACTGTTTGTGAGCATGTGTTATAAGGTCCGATATTCACAAGCCTATATCTGATGTTATTTGTTTTATTTCCTTGTCCATGTTAAAAAATGCAGGATCAGCCTTATTGTGGCTTGCTGTAATTACAAGTATATTGGTAGTAATTGCTATTAATATGGGTGGTGCAAGTTTATTCAATCCTTGAAATGACTTGGTAGAGCTTGTGAAGAGCTAGCTTCTTGTGCTACTGTTTGATCAAGTATTTCCCAAAGCCCTCTCCATTTCTTATTTTTGTTTCAACTGTTTTGCAGTTGCATGCATTAAAATGTCTTTCTTCACTAAATGATTGCCTTTTTAATTCATGGAACACAAGTTAGCATGCTTAGTTCTGCAAAGCACTTCAACTCTGAAAGTTTGTGCTGTGTGGAAAGATTGGTTAGGTTCTGTTGTTTAAACCCTTGAATGCGATTGTAATTCACATTATTGCACAAATATGTAAACAGCATTTTATTAAAATTGATTTTCATGAACTATGATATTTTACATTTGCTTTGTACATATGTAAGAGGTAAATTTCATTTTCCCATCAGGTCTGGCCTACATATAAATAGATTTAGATATCCTGATAGTCATTAGAAACATAACGTGTAGGGGAAGTTAAAAAACAAATGTACAACATGCAGATATTGACTATAATTAGGTCTTAGTTCAAGCGGTTAAAATTTACATTCCGTTTTTCCATGCACCATTGTATAACTTATAAACCATTAAATTAATGTACATTCAACGAATGAGATTGAATGTGACATGTCAAAATTACTGTGTTTTAGGGATTTAATCTCAGCCATAAAAAATTCACCAACTTGATTATTCAACAAACTGCTGATCTTGATCCCTTATACATAAAAGCAGTTTTTTTTTTTTTTTGTGTGTGTGTGTGTGTGTGTGTGTGTGTGAAGTTAGCAAACAAATAGAACAAGTCTTTGGTAGGAATACACCCATAGATATAGTTTTTTCCTTCTAGATCTTGATTAAAAATACCAAGACCACGGACAGTATGCAATCAATGAGCTTGTTTGACACCAGAGAGTTTTCATATTGCAATGATGATTAATTCGGTTTCCATTTCATTATTGCATTTCTCAGTTGTAGTACCCATGTCATTATAATCTGCAAATTTGTGGATGAATGGATGTAAAATGAGGGCGAGTTTGGAAGGAAGAAATTTAAACAGGAAAAATCATATACTCTTAAAAGTGATCCTACTGTTGATGTTTTTGCCTGTATCGTCTTAGTTCCAAGTTTATTTATATATTTATTTATTGTTCAGTAGCTTGAGTACTTTAATGTTGTCATAGACTGCTCAACAACATAACTTGTTCATTGTGCAGGCTGCATGAACAAAGCTTCTTCTCAGATTTGACTCATTTGAGACATGTCTTCTTGCATTGTGGATATTTATTTCTTCTTGTTACCCATTTTCCAATCCATGTAAATCCATGATGATAGCAGAGGAATGAATTGTTGGCGGCAGGAACTATTGGTTGGCTTCATTTTATTTGGGCCACTGGAGTTGTATTGTTAATTTGACAGGACACAAAACCATTTAAACATTTTTGACAAGGAGGGTTTAGGCTAGGTACAGATTGACACTGATTGTTTTGGAAGGAGTGGCAATATTTCCACCCCTCAAACATTGTATGTAAACCCCAAATTAGTGTTTTTTAGTTATACAAAATTATCCTTGAGTAAAATTACTGAAAAAATAAATATTTTATAAGTACATTTATCAATTATTAATTAAAATATCATTTGTAAACCTTTTTTTATTTTTTCAATCTCTATTTTTTTTCTTTATTACTCTTTTAAATCTTAACTTTTCTTCATCAAAATTTAAAAAGTCTTCAATTATTTATATAATCCAAATTTAATCATTAAAAATATGATCAAACATTTCATCACAACATTAATATTTTTCATTTTTTTGTCAGATTTTTTTCACAAATTAGACAAAAAGGTCATTTATTTCTTTATCATATCAGCAAACAATAAAAATGTATGTTTCAAGTCATCAAAAAACTATAGATTTAATCAATATTCACAATTCATTATAAAAAAAAAAAAATTATTATTTAGAGTTTTATAAAATTAGCTAGTAATCATTCATGTAAGTTTTGTGATATAAATGAAAAATTAGAATTTGAGAGAGTAAAAAGAGTTTATGACTTTAATCATACAAATTAAAAGGTGTTCATCATCAAACCCTAACTTTAATCATTCATACAAATCTTTAATCATTTACACAAATTCCAATTTAATAAAGTCTTATGATATAAATGAAAAATTAGAGTTTAAGAGAGTAAAATAATAAAATAAATATTATTTAATACACAAATCCCTAATTAAAATTAAATTAATGGGTTGAATAAATTTGTATTAAATGATTTGTTTAGTATAGGTTTTGCTTCATGTACAATGAATGTATTTAAAATAAATAAATAAATAGTAAGATCCAAATTTCCTAATAAGTGACAACAAAATAATTTATATTTTATCTACTTTTAATACATATTATAGTTTATTTGTGGTTGACTTAAGAGGTGTATTTATGAAAATATATACAATAAAATTAAGAGAAAATGGTAGTCTTGGTATTAAGTAGGGTTTAAAAACAAATTAGAGACATTTTAAATTTTTTATTGGATGTGCAAACAAAAGGATGGTACATACTATTTTTTAGGGGTGGAAACATTGCTGCTCTTTTAGAAGATGCTATTTGCTTGGGCTAAACAGAAATTGATTATTGTGAACAAGTGGTTCTAAGTGCACTCTATCTCTTTGTTAATCTTCCCTTTTATTTTTAAATTATCCAAAGCCCATTTTATTTAAAAGTGATTCAAAATCATCAATAATGAAAGTTTATTTTTGTATGTTTTCCTAGGATTGTAAGTAATATTTCCCTATAATATCAGAATCATACTGTTCATATCCTAGTTGTTAGAAATAGGCATAGTTGAGTGGACTTATGATTAAGCTCTTTACACTTTTTTAATTTTTTTTTTAACGGTCAGTATAAGTTCAGAGATCAATTGAGACCAAATGAGATTTTGACTTTGGAAAGTGTTTTGGGAAACAATTCCTATACAAGAGAGAGCATCTCACATATAGGTGGATTGGATGACCCATATAGGGTTGGAGGAAAGCCCATACATTTATGGTGGTGAATGTTCATTTTGGATATAAAACTAGTGCTTCATGGCACGGGAGACAAGATACTTAACCAACGAAGTGAACAACCCAACTGTGGCTCCTTACACTTAATACTTAATAGCTTAACATGGTAGGCTCAAATTATTTTTTCTTTAAAATTTTAAATTGTACTAAAAACATGAAGAAAAAAATATATATATATATATTCTATTTTATCCTATTTTTTTATATCAGAAAAATAAACCTTTAAAAGCACCAAGTCACCTATTCATAAACTCCCCACTGTTTCCTCAAATTGATTGTAATATAAGATATAAACCGGAAACAAAACATAATCAAACACAAGAATAAAAGCTACATCAGCTTAAAAAAAAAAAATAATTAATTAATTAAAGGGTGCCCAACACCTGAGTGGGCTGTCTCCCACCAAACGTTTTATTTATTTAAGAAATAACTGTAAAAATAGCCTTTTTAAAGGTTAGAGTTGAAAAATAACATTTTTTAAAATTACTTATTTCTATCTCTTATATTTAAATCTAGAAACAGATTTTAATACTATATTTTTTATAAAAAGATTAGTATTCAATTTGAACTTAAAAAAGAGGTTATATATGAAAAAAAACCTCCATTTAATGTCTAAGAAGACGTGGGCCAACAATCATTGAGCCGGTTCTTGAAAGTGGACAATTAAAACCACGAGTGTCCCACCAATACACTGGTTTAGCCTATGTCCATTGACCTTGAACATGGCTCCTGTCTTGTCATTTCAAGTTCCACAACACCTTGTGGGTACACTTGCTTTACTATGAAACAGCTCTATCCTCTTGGACTTGAGTTTTCCCAGAGACAGTCTCAGTCTTGAATTATAGAAGAGCACATACATGCCATGTGCAAATTTCTCTTCCGGAGAAGAAACTTACCATGGTACATGTTTGTTCTTTCTTTGTATATCGTGGCATTCTCGGAGGCTTTATTCCACTTATCTATACGTGGAATTGGATGTTCAACATCAATTATAACTGATACACAATAATCATCAAATGTTTTAAATGTAAATTCACCGCCATTATTTAGTCATAAAACTTTGATTGTATAATTTGGAAATTGTGTTTAAAGTCTAATAATCTAAACAAGTAATCTAGTAAAAACAATAATACAACTTGATAACAAACATACATATGACCATCTTATAAACACATCAATCAATACCATAAAATAATAAAATGGTCTGTTTGATGGATGAATAGATCCACATATATCTTCTTGAATTTTTTGGAGGAAAGATAGATATTCAAAATCAACCTTAGAAATAGATAGTTTAGTCAGTAGTTTTCATTGTAAACAAATAGTGCATATTCTCATTAGATTATAGAAGTTTCAGGTTCTTTAATGAGTGTCCATGAATATTTTCAATAATTCTATGTATCATTATATATCCTAGATGACCAAGACGATCATGCCAAAGTTGAAATGAACTTGGTTTTGAGAGTTTTTGGCTCAAAATTGCATTAGTTTCAATTGATCTTATAATTGTATAATACGATTCATATAAGAAAGCACTAAACTTTTCTAAAATCAGCTTCTAGCCTAAGATAATTCTAGTGATATATAAGTACTCAATATTCTTTTCATTTGTAGTTTTAATATAATACCCATTACTACGTATATCTTTAAAATTGAGTAGATATCTTGTAGATTTACTTGAGTATATTGCATCATTTATATATAATTTGGCACCATTTGTCAACAAGATTTTGGTTATTCCTATTTTGATGCTTCTATTAAGTTTGTATGAACTGATATAGTATTAACCTTAACTTTTGTCATTGATAAATTTGATAAATTTTTCTTATTTTGAAGAAATGTGTTGTTACCCTCTTAACCTCACTTTTCCTTTAAAAAAATAAATAATTCATCCATATATGTTTTTCATTAAAGAAACCACATTTTTGTACATCAAATAAAAAAAAAAAAAAAAAGGGTTATCTCCCTTCTAGGAAGGTGAAAAATTGTATATTAATGTGAAACTTAAGCAAAAAGAAAAAGACACAAAAATAAGCATGATATCTTCTTCATTGTTGTGGGGGAGATTATTACCATTCTAGAGCATTTGAAGGTTGATGTAGAAGCTGGTTTTTTAGTCTTAAAAATTGAGTCTGATGCCCTTAATGCAATCAGTGCCATCTAGAACTATCATGAGTTTGCTTCCAAGTTTTTTATTATTGAGGATATTAGGAATTTGTTAGTCCTTGCTGTGAATAGTTATTGTCATCATTGTTTAGATTTAGGAAACATGGTAGCCCGTTCTTTGACATCTTCGACTATTAATGCTAGTTCCGATCAAGTTTGGTAGATTGTTGCCCAACTTCTACTTCAACAATTGTAAAAAATGATCTTTTGAAATAAGATTCTTATTCATTTCAAATAATAATATTATTATTATTAAATATACAATTTCTTAATTGTTATGGATATTTTCATCACCATTCAAGTGATATATTTTTTCGTTTACATTATTAAAAAAAAAAAAAAAAATCTGACATATCTAGATTTTTAATGTCTATTGGATTATCTTGATTTGCAAAATTTGTTTTCATTGCATTCTCTCCCCTTAAAAAAAAAATAATTTCTCTCTTCTATTCAATTCAAATGTAATGGATAAATTTAATTGGGTGATTCTAATAATTTAAAGTTAGAAGGTACCGATCATAGAAGTTCTATATATATATATATATATATATATATACTGGGGGTGGCAAAAAGGGTTGACGAATCAGGTTGAGCTGTATTCGATTCAATTCGTTTAAGAATTCGACCAATTCGACACGAATTCGTTTAAGAAACGGGTTGATATTTTTGGATTCGACACGAATTCGTTTATAAACGAGTTATTCGTGTTGACACGATAATTCGTTTAATAATTGGATCATAGAGAATTCAAACCCATTAACCTATCAACCCGTTAATTCGTTCAACTCGTTTAACCCGTTTAATTCGTTTAACCCATTTAATTCGTTTAACTCATTTAATTCGTTTAAACACAAATATAATTGATAATTTACAATTAAACATTTAAACAAACCCATAAAAACCAATCCATTAAACCTACAAATCCATTAAATCAACAAGATAAAAATAAATTCCATCTCATTCACAAAATCATGCTCCAACAAAATAAAAACCACATTTAACTCAATGCAAATCCATATAAATTAAAATTGCATAACATTATCATTCTCCAATGTAAAACTTTTGTTAATTATAATCTTTTCTCTTTAATTCCAAAGGGATCTCCAAGCTACACAAAAATCACAAGAACACAAGATTAGATATCTTCATTTATGATCTTAAAAATAAGAAATATAATTAAAAAAATTTACCATTGAAGCTGGTCAAGAGTCTCAAGACTGTTTTAGGAGCCAAAGGTTGGTTTTCGACGGTGGATCTGGTGGTGGAGTTGTGGAGAATGGGCGACGACCATGAAGGATGATGGGAGAACGGACGGCAACTGAAAGGGAGAAGGTAGTGACCCAACGGTGACCAAGAGAGAGAAGGTGGAGATCGTGAGGTGTGAGGGAGAAGGTGGACCGGACGGCTATCGAGAGCGAGAGAGAGGAGGTGGCGACCGTGATCTGTGAGATCTGAGGTGTGAGAGAGAAGGTGGACTAGACGGTGACCGAAAGCAAGAGGGAGGAGGTTGCGATCGCGAGGCGTGAGGAAGAAGATGGACTGAACGGTGACCGAGAGTGAGAGGGAGGAGGTGACGACCGTGAGGTGCGAGGGAGAAAGCTATGAGCGGATGGCGACCGTGAGGGAGTGGTGATCGTGATTCGTGAGGGAGAACTGGAGAAGGAGATAATAGTGGAAAGGGGTGGCTGCCGAAATGAAGAGAGGATTAGGGATTGGATAAATGTGTGTATATATATAAATGCACAATTACACACTAAACCCTCTAATATGTTAAATTATAACTTGACCCCTACTTTAATCGTGTCAATCTGCGATTCGTTTAATCAAACTCAATTCAATTCGTTTAATAAACGGGTTAAGCGGGTTGACACGATTACGACACGAATTCGTTTAGCTCCAACCCATACCCATTTATTTTTCGCGAATTCATGTCGTGACCCATATTACCACCCCTATATATACACATATAAAAAGAGAGAGAGAGAGAGAGAGAGAGAGAGAGATTCTACCATAAATACATCCTAACTTTAAAAAAATTACAATCAAACAATCTCAATTATAAATTAAATCTAATGAATAGAAAAAGAAAAAACAAAAATGGAAATAAATAATTATATTATATTATATATTGAGAAAGAGTGTGTGATGTGACATATGAGTTGTCAAGATTTTGTAAATCGTGAGATAATGTGATAATTAATAGAATCTTAATAACTCGCATATTACATCATTTGGACATGAATTTGAACAAAATATTTGAGAAATCTAGTATTAATTATAAATATAGGCAAATTGCACAAGTCTTCTATGAGGTTTGGCAAAATTGTATAAAAATGACGATATTTGAGGAACTTGCACTCGCACTACTTGAGATTCCAATAACTCGATACAAACCTCTCATGTCGTCAATCAATCATTAGTCAACCATCGTTAAATCAAAATAATGAAAGGTAAAATGGTCAATTCATAATTAATAAATATTTTAATTAAAAATAATATTTTTAATTAATAAAATAATAAAATAATATTTAAATCCTAAAAAAAATATATTCATCTTCTACCTCTATCATCATCTCCCTCATCTTCATTTCATCATTTTATCATTCCTCTCTTAGTTTTCATCAAAATCATCATTCCATCATTTTCATGAAACCCACAACACCTAAATCAATCATCATCATCAAGCCAAAGATCACCCATGACAGGACCCAACCCAAACTCTCTCTGAAACAAACTACTCACAATTCGACTTATCAGAATGGAGAGATTCACAGAGCGAACCCCTTATTCTTTCCGATTTTCTTAATTTACATCAATGTATTCTTTACTTTTTATAAATAACTTGGGTGGATAAAAAATTTTCGCGATTTAATTTTAAAATGATTTTATAAAAATTCCGACAGTATAACGGCTACATTTTTTATGTTTCCAAAATTTTTTACCTGTAAATAAACACACTTCGACTATGTATTCATTTCCTCCCAACTTTATTTATCCACAAACATGCAATATCACCACACATTTCACAATCAATAAACATGGAATTATAATACAATGTATAAGTATATGTCTACATGAAAACTCATAACTAATCACAAAAATATTTACAACTATACAATCCAAAATGCAAGTATTTTTTCAAATTTGATATAGTCTACCCATATACATGATTTACACAAACATATTGCATGACTCGCCCACCTATATGTATGAAGTGAAAATCTCATTGTCCCGTCTAATGACGACACCCAATGGAATATGGAAACTACACAATAATTAAACAAGTTAGTGCATCATAATAACATAATATAATAGACACTAAGGTAATAAGTTGTAAACTTATTCATCCTTAAAATTTCAAAATCTTGAGGTTTTCTTCCAAAATCCCCATGTATACCCTTAAAGTACTCTAATCATCACGGGCAATTTTAACTAACGCCAACGTGAAGCTACTGAGGTATCTCAACCACTATGATACGGAATTTATTACATCGTAACATAGTGTGATAAATCTCATATCTGAGCAACTACAATGCGAAATTTTTTGCATCGCAACATAGTGTTTTAGCTCTGGACGACTACAAGTGGAATGTACTACATCGCTACGTAGTGCCAAACTGTAGCTAACCCACTATGTGCGGAATTGTTTGCATCGCAACGTAGCGCTATACTTTCTAGGAAAACTGAGCAACTATGGATGGAATTTTTTGCGTCGTCGCGTAGTGCTAATTTCTCTATAATCTGAGCGACTACGGATGAAATTTTTTGCATCGTTACATAGCGCTAAATCTCACATGGTCTTAAGGCATATACATGGGTTTTTAAAACTAACACATCAAGTGCAAAAACACAAAACTAAGTATTTTTGAAATTTTTAAACTCTATTGATTCAACTCTTTTTAGAAACAACTTAATATTGATTTTAATCACTTTATGGATTTCATAAAAAATCCACATACTCAAAATTTGAACTTTGAAAGTTAAAAGCCATTTTTATTTCCATTTAACACAATAATCAAAATTTAAAATAGAATTTAAAGCAACTGCAAGTGACAAAACACTTACTTCGAATTCATGCTCGCCAACGGGCTCTAATGGGTCTTCCTCGCTTCGCTAGCTTACTCTATACCTACATATCATATTCTCATTCAAACTTTGCTAGAGTGAACTTCATTGAACTACAATTGAAACTTTGAATACAATTAACTCTATTAAGACCGCTTTAGACTACAATCTTCTCACTTAGTTTCTAACTTAACCGATGCTTTCAAATTTCGATTTCTTTACAAAATTTTTAGTTATACACCCCTAGGAACAGCTCCACGCAACCTGTATAATTTTCAGAGGCCCGGAATGAAAAGTTAAAATTTTACGCAACTTTTGACACCCTAAAACAGAATGTAATGTACAGCTCTTCTCGGGGTTCTGTTTTCTTTTGTTCTTTTTCCTACAGTCCTCTTATCTCACATTATGGTCACCCATAAAATTTCATCGAAAAATTCTATCGTTTGTTATGTCAAATCTAAGAAAAATACCCTTTTTCGGGCACTTTTTTATGCACATTGTCGCATCGGACGAGCAACGATATTACTTCTTTCGTATCTAAGATTCTTTTACCTAAATATGATCAAATATATTCATTCCATGCAATAAAAATTGTATTTACATAGTTATCTCACTTAACGACTCTCTAACGGCACTATTTTGGGCATAACTTGCGCAATTTTTATCGGAATCGTTCCCTTCCAAAACCTATAGTTTTCTATGAATCCTAGATATGATTTGAGGTATAGAACAACCTCAAATAAGTCAGACTTATGCAAGTCATTTTTGTCCCATTGTTTGAGCCCGGGATTCTCCAAATTGCCTAAAATTACTCCTTTGACAATTCTATCACTTCTATATGTTTTCCTAACCTTAATTATGCTTAAATTTGAGTTCAAATCAATCAAAACTTAGAGGTTACCCACTGTCCTTCATAGCCTTGACACACACACATACCCATTAAAGAGTAGAGTTTTTCGATTTTTACAAGACAATCTCCCACAATCTTTTCATCAAACAACTAGTCTACAATCTTTTTAACATTTTATGGCTTTAAATCTCACTTTAAAGTTTAATAATCATAAACCCTAACCTACCATTTACACACAAAAACATATCATCTAAGTTTTTATATCACCTAGTTAGGGTTCTACACTTGTTTGGAGTGTAGAACACCCATCACAAGATACTACAACCATATAGCTTTCATCAACCCATACAACACCAACTAACATCAAGATTGAGAGAAGAGATGATATCTCATCTTGTTTCTTGCTTAGAATTGTGAGATTAGCTTGAAAGAAACTCTAGAGAGGTGATTTGAGGCTTGGAAGGTTGATTGAAACTTGCTTCTTCTCTCTTGTTCTTCTTGGCGTCCACCCTTGCTCTCTCCCTCTCCCTTTTCTGTTTTTCACGACAGCTTCTTATTCCCTTCTAGTGTGTCACGGCTGCTCCTCTCTTGTTTCATTCAATTTTTGCTCTAAGTGTTAGCTATATATATAAATAACATCTCTCAAAATAACTTTCATGTCCCTTTGACTAGTTGACTATTACTAACCTTTTTAACTTAATTCAATTAGTGATTGGTTACTTACTCTAAATAATAAATCTTATAATTCTCATTTGTGAACTTAATCATATTGTTCTTTATAAATTATCTCTTATTTGCGGATGAACTATTTCACCCTTCATTGATTTTTTCCTTATTAAATTAATTATTGTATAATTCTAGAACGATCGTTCGCTCTTCGATGACTCGATTTAAATTAATTTCAACTAGATTTATTATTTTAACTTCATAATCTAATTTCTAACACTAAGAAGTTAAAAATCGAGACTAAGGGTTTACAATTTCTTCCCCCCTTATAAAAATTTTGTCCTCGAAATTTTAAACTGCGTACCTGATTCAAAAAAATGAGGATACTGGGCACGCATCTGCTCTTCAGGCTCCCAAGTAGTCTCTTCTGACCCGTGATTTCGTCATAGCACCTTCACTAGCGGAATCACTTTATTGTGCAGCACTTGATCTCTACGATCTAAGATCTCTACTAACTATTCCTCGTAGGTCAAGTTTTCTTTCAATTGGATTGGTTGTTCTTTAAGAATATGTGAAGGGTTGGCGATATACTTGCGAAGCATGGAGACGTGGAACACGTCATGAATGTTCGCAAGCTCTGGTGGCAGTCTCAACCGATAGACTACTTCACCCACTCTTGTCACTATCTCATATGACCCTATATACTGTGGACTCAACTTCCCACGCTTTCGAAATCTCAAAATACCCTTCCAGGGTGAGATTCGCAGAAATACTCTGTCACCCACTTCGAACTCTAGATCTCGTCTTCGATTGTCTGAGTAGCTTCTCTGTCTGTTGCTTGCTATCTTCAACCGTTCTCTAATCACACTTATATTGTCGGTTGTAGCTTGGACAATCTCTGGACCAATTAATCTTCTTTCTTCTACTTCATCCCAACAAACTGGGGTTCTGTACTTTTTGTCATACAATACCTCATACGGTGTCATGCCAATACTAGCCTGATAGCTATTGTTGTAGGCGAACTAGATCAATGCTAGGTAATTATCCTAACTCCCTTTGAACTCCATTACACATGCTCTTAACATGTCTTCGAGAGTCTAGATAGTTCTCTCTAATTGACTATCTGTCTGCGGGTGAAAAGCTGTATTGAAGCTTAATCTAGTGCCCATGGCTTCTTGTAGCTTCGGCCAGAATCGAGAAATGAAGTGAGGATCTCTGTCTGATACAATGGACACCGGTGCACCATGTAATCTTACGATCTCATCTACATATATCTCAACTAACTTTTCCAGAGAATAGGTGTTCTTAATAGCAAGAAAGTGAGCGGACTTTGTCAATCTATCAACTATCACCCAAATGGCATCATGTCCGCTCTATGTCCTGGGAAGTCCCATCACGAAATCCATCGTGATCCTTTCCCACTTCCACTCTGGAATAGACAGAGGCTGTAATAACTCTGTTGGCTTCTGATGCTTAACTTTAATCTACTGGCAGGTCAAGCACTTAGACACGAACTCTGCTATCTCCCTCTTCATACCTCTCCACCAGTAGTGGTCCCTCAGAGTTCGATATATCTTTGTACTCCCTAGGTGCATAGCATAAGCAGAGGAATGGACTTCTTCCATGATTTCTTTCTTCAACTTTGCTACATCCGGCACACATAATCTCTGTTCCAGAACTAGTATTCCGTCACCTCGCAATGTGAAACTGCTTGTTGCCCAGCCTCTATCTTGCTTCTCAATTTCATCAAATACAGATCATGAGCTTGCAATTTTCTGACTCGGTCCACCAACACTAAATGAACATGAAAAGCTGCTAGTAGAGCACCTGGCACTGTCGTCTCCAAACTGACCCCCATAGATCTCAACTCTATTAACATCGACAGATACTCGGCTTTTAACCGAGCTAAGGAACTAGTGGGCTTCCTACTTAGTGCATCTGCCACCACGTTTGTTTTACCCGAATGGTATTCAATGGTGCAGTCATAGTCTTTGATGAGTTCAATCCACCTTCTCTACCTCATATTCAGCTCTTTCTGCGAGAACAGATACTGTAGGCTCTTATGATCGGTAAATATCCTGCAGGGTACTCCATAGAGGTAGTGCCTCCAAATCCTCAAAGTGAACACCACTACCGCTAACTCCAAGTCGTGTGTTGGATAATTTACTTCATGCTTCTTTAACTACCTCGAAGCATAAGCTATCACCCAGTCGTGCTGCATCAACACACAACCTAAACCTTGCCTAGAGGCATCACAATACACTGTAAATCCCTCACTTCCTGAGGGAAGTGTAAGCATTGGTGTAGTAGTCAACTTCTGCTTCAACTCATCAAAGCTGCTCTGACATGCCTCTGACCAGACGAACTTCTCTTCTTTTCTGGTCAATCTCGTTAGAGGAGTAGCTATATTTGAAAATCCTTCCACGAACTTTTTGTAGTACCTAGCTAATCCCAAGAAGCTTCTGACTTCTGTTATGTTCGTGGGTGGCTGCCAATTTACTATGGCCTCTATTTTCTGAGGGTCCACAGATATTCCATCAACGGACACTACATGTCCCAGAAATGCCACTCTGTCTAGCCAAAACTGGCACTTGCTGAACTTAGCATAAAGCTGATGCTCCCTCAACGTTTAAAGCACAATCCTCAAGTGTTCGGCATGCTCATCTCGGCTACTTAAATACACGAGGATATCATCAATGAAGACTTTCACGAACTTGTCTAGATAAGGTCTGAAAACTTTGTTCATTAGATCCATAAAGGCTACTAGGGCATTCGTCAACCCAAACGGTATCACCAGAAACTCATAATGTCCATAACGAGTCTTGAGAGTCGTCTTAGGAACATCTTCCCTACGGACTCTCAGCTGATGATACCTCGACCTTAGATCTATCTTCAAGAAGACCTTGGCTCCCTATAGCTAGTCAAACAGATCATCGATTCTTGGCAACGGATACTAATTCCGGATGGTTACTCTGTTAAGCTGCCTATAATCGATGCACAGTCTGAGACTTCCATCTTTCTTCTTAACAAACAACACCGGAGCTCCCCATGGTCTTAACGAAACCTTTACTCAACAATTCTTCCATCTGCTCCTTCAACTCATTTAGCTCTGCTGGCACCATCCGATACAGTGCTATGGAAATGGGCTCTGTACCAAGTGCTAGCTCAATTTCAAACTTAATCTCCCTCTCCAGTGGCAACCTTGGTAGGTCCTCGGGAAATACATCGAGGAACTCATTAACCACAGGAACTTCTGCCAATTGCAACTCACTGCCGCCAGCTTCTATTGCATAAACTAAGTACCCCTGGCATGCTTTACGGAGCATTTTATTAGCTCGAATTACACTCACTAAACTTGTAGAGAGTATTTTCCTCTCTCCACAAAAGATCACATCTGGTTCCCCAGGCTTGTTGAACTGAACTTCTTTCATGTAGTAATTTACGGTGGTGTAATGTGTCGACAGCCAGTCCATGCCCAAAATAATGTCAAAGTCATGACTATTGAGTACTATCAGATCAGCCTCGAACTCATAACCTGTTATAATCATTTTACTTCCCATGTAAACTCTATTCGCAATAAGCGAATCGCCTGTGGGAAGTGACACTACCATGCTACACTCAGTCGATCTCAACTCTATCCGGACTTTATCTATTTACTCTCGAGCAATGAAAGAATGGATGGCTCATGGATCTACCAATACATGAGCATCAGTATCAAATAAAGAAATGGTACCTGTGACCACCTCTGGGGTCGAATCTGCCGCCTGCTGGGTCACTGTATATACTCTCGCAGCCTGATTACGGGGTCTACCAGGCTGTCCTTTGGGTGGTACGACTCTACCGGATCGGCCACTGGGCTACCCTGCACTAGCACCTCCTCTGGTCTGGGGTCCTCCCCTCTCAGGTCCACGGCTCCCACTAGTCTGCCCCTGTACAGCTGATCTGGCCTCGGATGGACTCGAAGCGACAATACTGGGACAATCTTTCATAAAATGGCCCTCCTGTCCACATCTGTAGCATCCCGTACGGCCCTTAAAGCACTCTCCTGAATGAGCTCTTCCACATTTATTGCAGTGGGGCATCGCTCTCCAACTCTGCCTGCTCCTGGATCCACCAGGCGACTGGACTGAACCTTGACTCTGATTAGGTTGTGCCCCCTGACTCTATCTACGGCTCTCAAACCATGCGGACTTTTGATCACTTTTGCCCACTTTACTTAGTCCCCCTTGATGGCTATCGCCCCAACTACGCTTCTGACTGAATTGTTGCTTCGACTTGGGAATGGTTCTTGCGCTCTGTTAAACTTTGGTGGTTGCCTCCACCAGCTGTCCATACCGAGTATGCGCTGAGGATGTTACAATGGTCCTGACTGCGAGGTTAAGGCCTGCTAAAAACCTATTGATCTTCTACTCTTCGTTTTCTGCAATGAAAGGGACTAGGCGGATCAACTCTGAAAATTTCTTTTCATATTCTAACACTGAGGAGTTCCCTTGCTCCAATCTGAAAAATTTTTCTATCTTCACATCTTTGTAGCTCTTGGGAAAGAATTTTTCTGTAAACTCCTTCTTGAAATTTGTCTAAGTAACTCCCTCCGGATGTGCTCTCTAATGCACCTTCCACCAGTCTTTGGCACGATCCTTAAATAGAAAAGCTGAGTAGAAGACCATCTACTCCTCTGTGCATCCCATGATCTGAAAGATTTCCTTATTTGTCTCAAGCCATGATAGTGCACGCTCTGGCTCTCCACTCCCATCATATGGCTTAACGCCCAATTTGCGGGCATGCTCTATAGTCACCCCGGTCTCTTACGGCTGCTGAAGGGCCGCTGCTAACATCTGGGCCATCTGCTCCATCTGCCCTGGAATAGGTCCTGGAGCAGGCTCTGATCCTGCTGGCTGTAATGGCCCTGGCTGGGAAGAACTCGGTGGCACATTGATGGACTCGTCAACATGCTCTCTGTCTGATGTGGGTGCCTCAGCGGCAGCCTGTCTCGTCCAAGGACGGGTACGTCACTGCATAGTTGTATGTGTACTAATAGACACAAAATCAAGGAATTCAACTATTAGTATACTAACTCAGCATGAACTAGTATGATAATTTCATGCAATACTTAACTTAAATCTCATGGCATTATGCTTAACCTATGCATTCTAAGAATGCATCACTTAGGAAATCTCAATAAAACTCAATGCATACAATAATTTCATGCATGCCTTACTCATAAACTTATGCATAGCAAACTTACTTTAATACACAAAATAACACTAAAGTTTTCTTTTAAACATTTTTTTTTAAAACTCAATCTCAAATCTTTCCTTTGAACTAAATCTCAAAGCTTTCGAAAACCGGACTCTGATACCAACTTGACAGGACCCAACCTAGACTTTCTCTGATCTTTTATCTGGAGGATCCCGCTGGGCACTCCAACGAACTACTCACAATCCGACTTGTCATAATGGAGAGATTCGAGGAGCGAACCCCTTATTTTTTCCCGATTTTCTTAACTTACATCAATTGTATTCTTTACTTTTTGTAAATAACTTGGGTGGATAAAAAAATTTCGTGATTTTATTTTAAAATGATTTTATAAAAATTCCAGCAGCATAACAGCTGCATTTTTTACGTTTCCAAAATTTTTTATGTGCAAATAAACACACTTCGACTATGTATTCATTTCCTCCAAACTTCATTTATCCACAAACATGCAATATCACCATACATTTCACAATCAATAAGCATGGAATTATAATACAATGTATAAGTATATGTCTACATGAAAACCCATAACTAATCACAAAAATATTTACAATTATACAATCCAAAATGCAAGTATTTTTTGAAAATTTGATGTAGTCAACCCATATACATGATTTACACAAACATATTGCATGACTCGCCCACCTATACGTATAAAGTGAAAATCTCATCGTCCCGTCCAATGACGACACCCAATGAAATATGGAAACTACACAATAATTAAACAAGTTAGTGCATCATAATAATATAATATAATAGACACTAAGGTAATAAATTGTAAACTTATTCATCCTTAAAATTTCAAAATCTTAAGGTTTTCTTCCAAAATCCTCATATATACCCTTAAAGTACTCTAACCATCACGGGCGATTTTAACTAACGCCAACATGAAGCTACTGAAGTATCTTAACCACTACGATACGGAATTTACTGCATCGCAACGTAGTGTGATAAATCTAATATCTGAGCAACTACAATGCAAAATTTTCTGCATCGCAACGTAGTGCTATAGCTCTGGGCGACTACGAGCGGAATGTACTGCATCGCTACGTAGTGCCAAACTGTAACTAACCCACTACATGCAGAATTGTCTGCATCGCAACGTAGCACTATACTTTCTAAGAAAGCTGAGCAACTGCGGACGGAATTTTCTACGTCGTCACGTAGTGCTAATTTCTCTATAATCTGAGCGACTACGGACGAAATTTTCTATATCGTCACGTAGCGCTAAATCTCATATGGTCTTAAGGCATGTACATAGGTTTTTAAAACTAACTCATCAAGTGCAAAAGCACAAAACTAACTATTTTTGAAACTTTAAAACTCTCTTGATTCAACTCTTTTTAGAAACAACTTAATATTGATTTTAATCACTTTATGGATTCCATAAGAAATCCACATACTCAAAATTTGAACTTTGAAAGTTAAAAGCCATTTTTATTTCCATTTAACACAATAGTCAAATTTTAAAATAGAATTTAAAGCAACTGCAAGTGACGAAATACTTACCTCCAATCCGCGCTTGCCAACGGGCTCTAATGGGTCTCCCTCACTCCACTAGCTTGCTCTATACCTATATATCACATTCTCATTCAAACTTTGCTAGAGTGAACTTCATTGAACTACAATTGAAACTTTGAATACAATTAACTCTATTAAGACCACTTTAGACTACAACCTTCCCACTTAGTTTTTAACTTAACCGAGGCTTTCAAATTCCAATTTCTTTGTAAAAATTTCAGTTATACACCCCTAGGAACACCCCCACGTAGCCTGTATAATTTTCAGATGCCCGAAATGAAAATTCAAAATTTTACGCCTCTTTTGACACCCCAAAATAGAATGTAATGCACAGCTCTGCTCGGGACTCCATTTTCTGTTGTTCTTTTTCCTACTATCCTCTTATCTCACATTCTAGTCACCCATAAAATTTCATCGAAAAATTCTATCGTTTGCTATGTCAAATCTAAGAAAAACACCATTTTTTTTTACATTTTTTTATACACGTTTTCGCATTGGACGAGCGATGATGTTACTTCTTTCGTATCTAAGGTTCTTTTACCTAAATATGATCAAATATATTCATTCCATGCAATAAAAATTGTATTTACATAGTTATCTCACTTAACGACTCTCTAACGGCACTATTTTGGGCATAACTTGTGCAATTTTCCTTCCAAAACCTATGGTTTTCTATGAATCCTATGTACAATTTGAGGTCTAGAACAACCTCAAATCAGTCAGACTTGTGTAGGTCATTTCTGTCCTATTGTTTGAGCTCGGGATTCTTCAAATTACCTAAAACTACTCATTTGACAATCTTATCACTGCCATATGCTTTTCTAACATTAATTATGCTTAAATTTGAGTTCAAATCAACCAAAACTTAGAGGTTACCTATTGTCCTTCATGACCTTGACACACACACATACCCATTAAAGAGTAGAGCTTTTCAATTTTTACAAGACAATCTCTCATAATCTTTTCATCAAACAACTAGTCTACAATCTTTTTAACACTTTATGGCTTTAAATCTCACTTTAAAGTTTGATAACCATAAACTCTAACCTACCATTTACACACAAAAACATATCATCTAAGCTTTTATATCACCTAGTTAGGGTTCTACACTTGTTTGGAGTGTAGAGCACCCATCACAAGATACTACAACCATACAGCTTTCATCAACCCAAACAACACCAACTAACATCAAGATTGAGAGAAGAGATGATATCTCACCTTATTTCTTGCTTAGAATGGTGAGATTAGCTTGAAAAAAACTCTAGAGAGGTGATTTGAGGCTTGGAAAGTTGATTGAAACTTGCTTCTTCTCCCTTGTTCTTCTTGCCGTCCACCCTTGCTCTCTCCCTCTCCCTTTTTCTGTTTTTCACGATAGCTTCTTATTCCCTTCTAGTGTGTCATGGCTGCTCCTCTCTTGTTTCATTCAATTTTATCTCTAAGTGTTAGCTATATATATAAATAACATCTCTCAAAATGACTTCCATGTCCCTTTGACTAGTTGACCATTGCTAACCTTTTTAACTTAATTCAATTAATGATTGACTACTTACTCTAAATAATAAATCTTATAATTCTCATTTGTGAACTTAATCATATTGTTCTTTATAAATTATCTCTTATTTGCAGACGAACTATTTTACCCTTCATTGACTTTTTTCTTATTAAATTAATTATTGTGTGATTCTAGAATGATCGTTCGCTCTTCGATGACTCGATTTAGATTAACGTCAACTAGATTTATTATTTTAACTTCATAATCTAGTTTCTAACACTAAAAAATTAAAAATCGAGACTAAGGGTTTACAACCCAAATGAAAAAAATTGAAAGTTCATGAAATTAAAAAAAAGAAAAAAAGAAAATGTGGAGATAGCTTCTCTAGTCTCCAATGATGGAGACATGGTCTTCGGTGATGAAGACCGGTCTCCGGTGATGGAGCTCCACCGGTGGAGGCCAATGCATCTCCATCGATAGAGACGATCTCTATTGCCAAAGGTCACTAGAGACCTCCAGCGATGGAGATTGTCTCTGTCGCTAGAAGTCTAAATATGGAGGACCTCTATCGCTAGACCAATGATGGACGTCCTTAATCATTGGTCCAATGATGGAGGTACTCTATCACCGGAGACTGTCTCCATCGATGGAAACCATCTCTATCATTGGAGACGGAGACGAGATCTCCATGGGAGATCAAGATCTAGTCTCCGTAGAGATTCGTTTTTAAAAATAATAATAATAATAATACATTTTTAATTAAATTAAAAATATATATTATATTTCTTGTCACTGTTTAGGGGCATTTTCATCTTTATATAAGAAATGACCTTAATCATTACTTTAAATTAACGATTATCTGATAGTGGAGAAGGTTTGTGTCTAGTTTTTGGAACTTCAGATAATATAAGTATAAGTTTCTCAAATATTATAATTTTGTGTAATTTCATCAAATCTCAAGGGTCGTATTTGTGCAATTTGCCTCACACACACACATATATATATATATATATATATATATATATGCTCGCCTTTTGAAAAGAATTGAACAGGAGGTGTTGGTTCCAAAATAGCAAGCGAATTCATCAAGTCAAAATGTAAATAGAATGACCCAAACCGATTGGATGGATTTAGACAATAAATTCGATGTATTTAATTCATAAATTCAAACTCATTAGTGGTTTTTTGCCCATCGTCTCGGCCCGTGGGATTGAACGTTGACAGAGACTTGAAGCCGTTGGGAATTGGCTGATCCAAATTTCAAAGCCGACAAAGACCATAAATATTATTAAAGAACCAACCCCTCAATAATATTCAAAGATTACCATCATCACATGTTTCCCATATGTTTGTATTTTTCTGCCAGAATTTTTTTCTGACATCAAGGACAAGCCAATATTTTCATTGAATACAACTTCATTTAGAGTGGTCCTCAGAAAAAAATAATAATAATAATAAATAACCTTCATTTAGAATGGCTTTTCTGTTTTGTTATAACCCACTATTTACCAATTAAGTGCAACAATCAGCCGATCTTGCTTGCCTTCTAATTCCTTTTGGTTGCGTTTAGATGATTGTATTGGATTATATTGAATTAGAGGGATTAAACTGAATTGGAATACAGACAATACGATCCTCTGTTTGGTGTACTATTTCATTGGATTGGATATAGTTACATCAAAATATATTTTAATCACATAATGTTATTTTTAATAATTTTAAAATAAAATAATAATATTTTAAATAAAGCAAATTATAAATTAGTTACCTCATTCAGATATATGTACAGGTGGAGTAAACTTCATAATTTTATTATAAATTACCCACTCATCGTTACCCTAAGTCTATTATTGTTAAGTGTCTGAGGGGTAAAATTGTCTTTTCACCTTATTTATAATTTTCTTTTAAAAGGAATTTTAAAAGTGAAAAATTAATTATTTTAATTGAGATCTTCATTGTCTATCAATTAAGATACACTTAAAAAAACAAAAAGAAAAAAAATTTTAAAAAAAAGGAAAAAATTAAGAAAATGTGAAATTCAATCTCTATATTGGATCCCCGTCAATACCACTATTTCCATGAAAGCAGATGTTTATCATCTTTAACAATAGAAACGAAAGAAAAAAATCAACAACAAAAATTGAAAAAAATTGAAAAATCAATATATCTTCAACACTGTTGATCATCAACAATCAACCATCTCCATGGAGACCCAGAAAATGGTAGAGAAAAATTCAACCTTTCTCATTAACGACTAGCTGCAAACACAATATACTTGAGAATAATTAAATAAATAAATAAAAATCCCACCATTTTAGTCTAAGTTTTCTTCTTCTCCTCCATCAAATACCAAATCTCTCAAAACTCAAATGGTGTGTTTACTTCATGGATTGGGGAATGAAAATGAGGAATGAGATTGATTGATAGTGTTTACTTGCTTAAAATTCATTCCGTAATGGGAATAAAAGTGTGGATCCCACATCAATTTAGGGTTATGGAATGGGAATCTCATTCCCCCCAACGTCCTTCGGAATCTTATTCTCATTCCCTTTCTCAAGATGAAAAGTCTCTTATGACCTTCTTTAAAATAAAAAAAAAAACTATTTTATTTGATATTAAAAAAAATGTATATTATAATAAAAAACTATACACCATTAGTTTTTCATTACCAATTTCTTAATTATCATAGTGAATTATTAAAATAATATGCAGTTTTTTTTTAAATAATATGAAGTTTTTTATTTGATATTAAAAAAATGATATTATAATAAAAAATTACACATTATGTTAGTGGACTACTAAAATAATATGGAGTTTTTTTAAATTATAATATACAGTTTTTTATTTGATATTAATAAGGAAAAAAACCACATACTATAATAAAAAATTGCACACTATTATAATTAATCCATAATTTTAATAAATGATATTTTTGTAACTTATAATTAATTTATTCTGATTCCAAAACAAAGTAAACAGTTTAATGAGAATACTGCTGATTTTGATTCTGATTTCTACAGTTAAAGTAAATAACTTATTCTCATTCCGATACTTTATTCCGATTCCAAGTCATTCCGATTCCAGATCATTCTGATTCCTATTCCGATTCCTCCAAGTGAAGTAAACGCACCAAAAGTCTCCCTACCATCCATCATTATCCCTCCATCTCACCACCAATTGAACCCCTCGCCATCATAACCATCATCGATTCATCAAGAATGTTGAAATTGTTGATGACCATTAAACCAAATAAAAGATGACCATTTCTGGTCTCTAAGCATGAAGACCAGATGTAATCTCCATCTAGGTTCGACAAACCCAAATGAATTGGGTTTGATGAACCCAGATGATGTTCATATGGGTTCATCCAACCCAAATAAACTCTGGGCTCATCACCGTCCACCGTCTATCATTTTTTTTCTGTCTCTATTTCCAACTTCATCGCATTCGATGCACCTCTCTGTCACTCATTGTCTTTGATCTAGTTAGAACCGAATTGAAGAACAATCTGGGTACTTCAATCTTGATTCGAATAAGATCGACGATTTGGTTGATTCTCATCTTTCGAAATTAAGATCTAGCTCATCTCCATCCATCCATGGAAATAGAAATCGAGATTTGAATCTCCAGGTTTTTTTTTTCCAATTTTTTTAAATTCTATTTTCTTGAAATTTTTTTCTTTTTTTAATTTTTTTAATTTTTTTGTATTTCTTTTTTTGGAGATTTCGTTGTGGATGTTTTGAATTTTGATGATGTAGATGAAGATGTGTTGTTATGGGTTTGGAGATTTGGATTTTGTGTTTTAGTTCTTGACGATATTGATGATGAAGTGTTGATATTGAATAAAAAAGGTTATGATGATGATTTTGACGATTGCTAGTGATTTTGGTTAAAGAAGATGAGGAAAGAGAGGTTGAAGATGATGATTTTTATGGTTATTTATTTATTTTTAATTGTGGATTGAATCTTCACCGTCCATCTCATTAGATGGATGGTCGAGATTCAATATGAAGATTGGATTTTCATTTTTTTTAACAAATTCATTTAAAAAAAAAAAAAATCATCTCCACCCTCCATTAAGAGTGATGGACGGTGGATATCCATAAATTATTATTTCTAAAGTTTTTATTACTTTTCTTTTTTAATTAAATTTACTTTTTAATTCTATTTTTCTTTAATTCAATGATATTATAATCTTTATACCATTTTATAAGAGCCCGAGGGAGATTTCTCTCTAGTGTTGTAAGTAAGTATCTCAAAATTGCAAGAATAAATTAACTTGGTTGTTCATGTAATGTTTGATTTTGTCAGATCTTGATAGAAAGCCAACCTATTCAATGCTATACTTTTAAAGAAATGTAGTGCTTGATCTTGTTTATTTAATGTTTTATAAGTAAATGCCTCCAATTGGAAAAGTTGATAACCGGATCATTTATGTAATGTTTGATTTTGATAAGTTCGGATAGAAATCAAACATATTTAGTGCTACACTTATTAAGAAATGATTGCTTGATTTTGCTTATTTAGTGTTTAATTTTGATAGGTTCTAACAAACTCTTGACAACAAACATGTTAGGACGGAGTAAATGAATGAGTAATGAGTTTATCAAAATATATCAAGATTAAGCAGTGTATGTGATATTCTATGACCCAACACATGGCCCTTTTATTTTTTGTAAAACTAAATGTAATTTATTAAGCTTATCGTCGGACAAGCTAAACATCGAACATGACCTATTAAATTAACAGGTCATCCATTAGTACCTTATTGACCTATTAATTTGTTAATTTTTCAATTTAGCTATTTTATTTCATTAAACAATTAAAAAATCTTTAACTTAATTGCATAATTTTAATTTCCTTGACTCATTCAATAAATAAAAATAATCAACTTTAATATAATCTCTGTTTTAATAAAGTCTCACAAAATGTTTACACAATTTTTCCATATAAAATCTATCTTTGAAATATAAAATAATGATGTCACATGGTTATAAAAGTAATGACGTAAAGCATTAATAGGTTTAAAGGACCTCAGCCCAAACATTACCCATTTATGTAATAGGTTTAAGGTATTGACTCAATGGTGACGCAAACTGAAAACATTCATAGCAGCAAATAAAATTCATCAAAACAATAAAATGAAACTTGAAAGCATACTCGTTTATGCGCAGTAAAAATTCTTCTAGATCATTTGGATTGTTTAACTAGTTGGATTCCAATCATATAGGCAGAAAGGAATCTCAAATCATAGTGTGATTTGCCTTACCATGTGTTTTCTATTCTATATCTACTCATTGTGTGTATTTTGTGTATATGTTGTGGAAAGTTGATTTTGCATCAATCTCTTCATCATTCTTTACAAAATTAAATACATCACGTATTTATAAGGGTGACAGGTTATTTTCAGATAACCAGCGGTTACTTATTCCTATCCAAATTTATTTTATTTTGATTGGGTCATAAGTTTGAATCATCTTGGATGGATCTGACCTAACAATCAAATAAACCAACACAAACTTAATAAGGTCAAACCTAAAATCACTAATTTCATATCTTGTAGATAATTGCCACCCTATGACACCCCAAATCTAAACTGATCCAATAGGTTATATATATAATAGGTTATATATATCTCTTAATGAAGTTTAAATGGGGTTCAATTAGAAACTTATATTAAAGAGCTCAAGAAAAAGTAATTCAAGTGAGTCTAATTAGAAACTAGTATAGCTCAATTATTTTTCTAAACACACCCAATTGTTTTTCTAGATACACCCATTTAAGATCAAACATGGAAAAAGGAGAATATGAGTGAGATAAATTTATTCACCACAAAAAGAAGAGAAGTTATGGAATTTTAAAGGACAATCTATGGAAAAAGGAAAGAAACATAAGAGGGTAAGAATGGAAATAAAACGTTATGGAAATGGTAAGATCGGAAATAATAAAAGACATTTGGTTAGATTTTAATTGGATGGAAAAGTAAGTGGTGAAAGAGGAAGCTAAGTGTATGACCATGAATGAGAATATACGTATGTGATTATATGTGATTATATGTGATTAAAAGGTCACTCCACCCATTTTCTTACCCTAAAAAGAGAAAGAAAAATCAAAGGAAAGGGAGAAGAAAGAAAGAAGGAGAAAGAAGAAGTGAAGAAGAAGATTAAGGAAGTTTGGAGAAAAATTTGTGGTATAAAACTAGTTCCAATTTAGAATCAATTTTCTTAGTTTAGTTGTTATAGATCCTAAATAAATTTTGGTATTGCTTTAGGTGAAAAGTGCATAAGGAGAAGACAAGTACAAGTGAACTTCCATAGAGCTTGGAAGTAAACTAGTGATCTTAACATAAATTATGGAAGTATTTTTATTATATTCAACTTTTATTAATTTTGAGAATCAAATATGTTTTGTGATCCATGAATTTTGAAATATATTTTAAAATTTTGAAGTATGTTTCATGAATTGAAAAAGATGGATTATGTTTACTATACATGTTGTATGAGGTATGAATTTTAGAATATATTTTGAAATTTTTAAAGTATGTTTAGAATTTATAAACTTTAGATTATGTTTATAAATTTTAAGATATAAATTATGATTTATAAAGTATGGATTTTGTTTTGAAATCTTAAAGTATACTTTGTAAATTATGGATTTAAGGTTATGTCTTGTGACTTACAGTGTACTTTATGGTTTATGAATTAGAAACTATGCTTTTTGATGGTTTATGAATTAGAAACTATGTTTTTTGGTGATTTTAAAATATGTTTGATGATTTGTGAACTTTATATTATGTATTGGGTTTCCAGAGTGTATTTTACGATTTAATAAAGTACATTATGTTATATGGTTTATGAATTTATTATTGGATTTATAAATTTTATAGCATGATTTATAAATTACATAAGAAGCTATAACTTTTTATTGTATATATATGTATGGGTGAGGTATTTGTTAGAAACTCAATATTTAATATGGAAAGCTTTACAAAATGTATTTGAAACTATACCTGCAAGAAATTGAAAGTAGAATACCAAATTGTACACTCCCCCTTTAATGGTCAAATTGACATCACATGAGTAAGGCCGAGATAGTCGCCTAACACATGTTTGACATAAGTCAGATAAGTCACTGAGACTTTGAGAGAAAATCATTGAGTCGCTTAGCATGTGAATGACATAGTTATCTACCATCCTCTACGTGCGCGTCAAATATCTCCACCACGTATGACAGAATTCCCTAGGTATTAATTTGGTGTAAATTACAAATCTAAAAGCATATTTAAAGATAATTCATGCAAACACTTCTAGCCATTACAATGCGAAGTTTTACAGATGAAAATTTAGTAACAAGTTTCAATCATTGTTAAATATGAATTATTTAAACTTTATATTTTATATGTTTTATATTACCTTATCTTTTGCCACAAATGATTCATTTGGTTTCAGAAAATTATATCCATTTACTGGGCGTTAGCGCTTACCCTTTTATATTTTAAAACCATTTTTCAAAAATTCGTCAAGTCTTAAAGGAAGCATCCGAATAGGAAAAAGTAGGCCACTCAAACAAATGATGCATAGAAATCGTGTTATGATATTGTCTATGTGTATTTTAATCATTCCATAACAAAAACTAGTGGATGTGTTTTTGCATATACATATATGCATTAATGATGTAAAGCATATTAAAATTTTTATTAGTTTGCATAAACTTTTACTTTTGATACTATGAACATTATAATTATACTTACCATATATTTTATGATATATAACATTACTTGTGTTGGAAATGAGAATTGGAAGTAGGATCGGAGATCTTGAGTAGTTGAGAATTGAAATGAATTTTTAGAAGTATATATTTACTTTGTCACTGAGTGGAATTGTTCAATAAATAGTTTTTATACTGTTAAAATTTTGTTAAATCACCGTATACTTTATTAAACTTTCTAAATGATTTTAATTAAAAGAGTTTAGAATTCGTACAATTTTTCAACTCTTACAAGATTTTTTTGAGTTCAAGATACCAATTTGGGAAGGTCCTGTCAACCCCTATAATGTTTGTGTGTATATGTGTACACATTTATGATGCATGATCTCCGCAACTCTCGATCAACCCTTAATTTAGTTAGTGTCAAGACTCAGTAGACCCTAGCTCTTTTTTGTAGTGTGCCCTGACTCCTCCGTGTTAGACATATATATAAATAAATATATATATATAATGTTTATCTTGAGACTTTACAAGTCCAAGAGACTTTGGACTCATTCCATGTTAGATTTGTATAAATAATAATTATAATTATATTAATTTAATGCTTGATTTTGTTCATGGAGTAATTTGATCTTAGTATGTCCAAATAGATTGATTTATTTACGTGGTGCACCTTGACTCATTTAATTTCAAATTTGCAAACAAAAGCATATAACGTTTGATCTAACCATACTTTGATCTTGCTCGATGTCAATTTGTATTTAAAAAAATAAAAAATAAAAAATTAGTGCTTTATGCTTAACTTGCCGATATTAGATTTAAAAACATATATGTATAATGCTTGATATCTTGCTTATGGTACTCGATGTTCGATAGGTCTAGTAAAATTTAGAACCTTTTACCATCATGTTTCCAAAAAGAAAAAAAAAAGGCTTATACCGATCCTTTAGAGTGCATATGGTATCGTTTTTAAACTAATATGTTTTAAAGATGACATTTTTTGAAAATGCAGTGCGATAATTAGAATTTGTTAAAAGTTATTTTTAAAACTGAAAAAGATATATATTGAATATAAGTAAAATAGTCATTTAGACATTGTTTTGAAAATGATGAAAACTATAAAATATATGTATACATATTATTTACGTTTTAGTATTAATTAAAAGAAAATTAGTTTCCATTTTAAAAACACATTTTACCAAATATTTAACTAAACACATTTACATATATTTTATTTTTAAAATAGAAAACCAATTTCAAAAATAGATCCAAACATCGTTTTCTATTCTATACCATGCATTCGTGATACAGACATTCTTTAAAACCTGAGATGTAGATAGAATAAAAATCAATAGATTTTTTTTTTTTTTTAACTTAAGAGTGGCAATATTTCCATCCCTTAAAAATTATATATACACTTCTTTTTGTATTTATATCCCATTAAGCTTTTTAAAAATTCATATTCTATTAGTACATTCCATATATTGTCAATTATGTTTATTCATTTATTTACTTTTTAAATATTATAAGTACATAATTATAAAAATAATTAAATTAATTAAATTAAAACTTTAAAAAAGGTCAAACTTTCTCTTTCAAAGCTACTTTGGTGTTCTGATTGATATTCATGACTTCTTCACTTTATGTTTTTTCTCATTTTCACTCAAAATTGTTGTATTTCACTAAAACCTTATATGTAAAACTATCAAACAAAACTTAAAAACTTCCATTTTCACTCAAACTAAGTTTAACCAACCAATATATATATATATATATGTACACACACACAACACTCTTTAAATGTAGACCTCTAGTTTCATCATTTATAAAACCTCTTAAAACACAACAAAAAGCTCTCATCTTTGACTACTATTTATCAAATCAAATCAAGTTTGAGATTTAAAGTTTGAGTATTAAAATTTAAGTATAATAATAATAATAATATCATCTTTTAATTAAAGTATTAATAATTTAATTTAAAGATGATATTGAAATACTAAAAATATATAAATTAAGGGATACACATATGATTTTAGAGGGGTGGCGTTATCGCGACTCCTTATTTAATTCACATTTCTATAAAGTAAAGGATCTTGAAGATATTTTGGACATTACTCCAAACAACAAATTAGACAAAAATCCATACATTATGGCCCACTTGACCTCTCGCGCGTTTCTCTGTTTTCTTTTTATTTATTTATTTATTTTTTTGAGGTACCTCTTGCTCGCGTTCTTGTTTACACTTTGAAATTGACATCTTCACACTTTTTATCCGAGTAATCGGCTTGGTGGTTTCTAGGAGGATAAACATAGAAAAAAATAATAATAATAATTCAATTACATCACATTGTAACTAAGATAATTAAGATAATTAAGATAATTATTACAATAATATTAAAAATACTTCATTAAAATTATAGTTATTTTATTTTATTTTATTTTTACTAAAAAGGAAAAGTTATAGTTATTACAATAATATAAAATATATTATTACTTTGGTTACAAATATTAGTAACAAAAGTTTTAAAACTACTGATATAAAATTCATATTTTGAGTATTATAGTCAATAACCTCTGTTATTTATGTCTTTTTTTTCAGTTTCTCTTTATTTATCTTTAATTTATATATATTTATATTTATATGTAATTGCATTTTTTATTTATATTTTCCGACATGGGTATGATTTGGTGTTGATAAAAATATCCCTAAATTTACAAAATTTGATTGACTTTTAATTAATAAAAGGATGACAGTAACAAATATATAATAATTTAATAATAACATAAGTTAAAAATACAAATACTGCTAAAAAATTATTAAATAATAAATTCCATAGAGATCAAAATAATGATCGTCCTATTCCAAATTATTCAAAATAATTTTATAGTCTTTTAGAAGATATTCAATGGAGTTATATGGAATACAATTTCATAAAAACACCAAATAAATCCTATTAACATAATTAATCAAATTAAAAATTACAAATATTTGTTATAGTTAAAATATATGTATAGCCATTTTTAGGTTTGAACTTTGAAATTTCAACAATTCTATAGGGGCTAAAAAAATTATATTTCCAACTAATTATATTAGATCTCTAAGATTTAATCTTCCACAAACGTATTAAAGCCCTTTTTTAAAAAAAAAAAATTATGGACGAGCCCCATTTCATGAATCAAAGAAAATCCAACTAACTAGCATTAAAGGTATTTTTATCTTTAAAAAAATATTTATTTTTCTTATAAATATAAATTTAAAAATCAATTAAATAAAGATTGATCTCTATTGTCCACCTGGACTATGAAAATTTTATAAAAATTAATAAAAATTCAAAATAATACATATATAGGTCTCTATTGTTTATCATTGTTAATTAAGAGTGGAAATCAAGTAAAAAAATTAAAAAATAAAAAGAAAAATTTTGAATGTACACCACGTCATCATCTTCAATAGTAAATACTATTAATAATAGCCAATCCCTAACACCATCTACAAAATCAATACCCAATCAACACCATCAACACTATCTACTAAATCAATATTCAATCAACAAAATCAACTCCATATCTTTCATTCATATATATATATATATACACACACAGAACCATACATGGAAGCACCAACTTTAGGGTTGGTGTCTTTGGTTCTATTCATCTTCATGTTTATAAAGGAAAGATAGAAGAAAATCGAAGATATAGTCAAGTGGTCAATCACGTAAAAACACAAACAAAAAGGAAATTGAAAGAGAAGATTTTATGTGTAGAGTTTTGATTTGAGAGGAATATATATATATATATATATATATAGTGATTCTACCATCAGTATCTCCTAACTTTAAAAAGTTAGAACGAACCAATCAAATTCATTCATAGCATTCTCTCTCCTAAAATAAATTCTCTCTTTAATTTAATTTAAATGCAATAGATTAATTTGATTAATTTGTCTTTATCTTTTTAATATTAGGAGACACTGATGGTAGAATTATTCTCTCTCTTTTTTTTTCTCTCTCTCCCTATATTTATATATATATATATATAGTACTTTTAAAATAAGGATTCTCTAACTTTAAAAAGTTAGGAAAAACCAATCAAATTCATTCATTGTATTCTCTCTCTTAAAAAAAATTATCTCTCATATTTAATTCAAATTCAATAGATGAATTTGGTTAGTTTTTCATAACCTTTTAAAATTAAGGAGTCCTCATTTTAAAAGAACTATACATATATATAGATATAATAGATAGAGTTAATTAGAAGATTTGAAAGATAGAAATTACTCCTTTGAATTTACGAATAATTTACATTATAAATTTATAGGCCATAATAATTTAAACTAACACCAAACAAGTAAAAAAATATATGAAACCAACCAAGATAAATCACTACACATGTGATCCACAAATCTACTTTCTAAAAAAGGAAAAAAATTTCCTATAGGTCTTGAGATAAATCCCTAAAGTACACAGAGAGGTTCATAATCAATTTTATGGATGGGCAACTCCAAGTTCTATTCGGTTCCTGTTAAATCCCAACCAAACTGATTTCTCTTTTCGATCTTTAGATTGAGAACCGAACATGAAAATTTTGAGGATCGAAACCAGCCTGAATTGAACATGGTTAGTTTGGTTCGATCCTTATCGGTTCTAAAAATCAATCAATTAATGAGGTTATTCAACGTCATAACAAACTAAAACAAGAAGAACCTAGAAAAAGAAATTAACAAAAAAATGCCTAGAAACAAGAAGAAGAAACTCAAACTAACAACAAAATGCAAACAACAAATAAAACGACAAAAATACAACATAAATGCTAGTCATACACAACACAAACATAGATAACCAAAGAAAATACAAAATAAAATTATGTTCTTGACCAAAAAACAACATAACACAAACTCAAATCAAACAAAATAATAAAACCAAACACAACATAAATGCAAATACCTAGTACTGATAGAAGTTGTAGACAAACGACCATAAAATATAACCAAAGGAAAGGCTGGTCATCACCATCGAACAACAAAAGATTATAAGACAAACGATGAAGTTGCTGACAAGGTCAGCGACCGGTTTGGTTATAAGAGGTGAAGACAAGGGTGTTAGCATCTTTATGAAGAAGAATAAAGATAAAGTAAAAATGGAGGATGGGTGTCAATGATGGCATCTTTGCAAAAAAGAAATAAGAAAGTGAAATGAAAAAAAAAAAAAAGAGATTTGGACCGATCAAGGTTTGATTTAGGGGTGGTTAGGCGTTGAAATTACAGATGTGCCCTTTAGGGTAATTCAAAATTTGAATAACCATGAGAGGCACATACGTAATTTCATCGTATAAAAAAATAAAAAATATATTTATCGGTTTTTGGTTCGGTTCCGATCTAAACACCCAAACCTGAATCGAACTGCAATTTTATTGGTTTCACACTTGTAGAACCGAACACTCTCTTTATCTTTACATGACCCGAACCAATTTTAGTGATAGGGCTAGCGAACGATTCGGTGATAAGAGGTGAAGACTAGGGTGTTAGCATCTTTCACAAAAAGAAAAGAAAGAAAAAGGAAAACGGAGGGAAAAAGGGGGAGGGGGGGGGGGGGGGGGGGGGGGTTGGGTGTCAGCAATGGCATCTTTACGAAAAAGGAAAAGGAAAGTGAAATGGAAAAAAAAAGATTTGGACCGATCAAGGTTTAATTTAGGAGTAGTCAGGCATCGAAATTACACATGTGTCCTTCAGGATTATTTAAAATTTTATCAGTTCTACGAACATCCTTTTTATCTTTACATGATCCAAACCGAACATCAAAAATTGGTTCAATTTAGGTCGGTTCAGTTAGGTCATGTTTTTGTGCCCACCCGCAACCATTTGTAAGGATGGACATTGGTTGGATTGAATCAATCCAAAATTGAAATGGACTAATCCTTCAAAAAAAAAAAAAAAAGAAGGAATCAATCCAATAAATTTATATATGGTGAATCGATTCAAAATCAATTGAATTGGGTTGATTGGATCATTTTGATTAACGAGATTGATTCAGTTCATTGAATTTTTACTCATCCCAATTCATTTGACTTAAGAGGATATATAATTTGGATTTGGATTGTTACTGACGTTTTGAATATCTACTACCATGTGGTAAATTTTACAAATAAATGGGCAAAATTTATTTACTTTTTATTCTTTTTCTTCTCTTGCATTAAAATAGCAGCATATATCATTAGCACATATGAAATTAACACATATTAGGTATTGGATATGTACAAATGATTTTAACATCTTTGATTTCCTCACGAGTGAAAGCGGCTTGCGCTTGAATCGCGTTAATGATTGATTCTAGCGTTGCATTTAACCCACAAAAGACCATTGGGTTTTGGGCCTCAGGAAAAAAATAATAATAATATATAAAAAGAAAAGTAACTTGTTGGTCACGTGGATGCCTGTGAGCGCCAGCGAATCTTATTGTACTGCAGTGCGATAGAATACTGTACTTTTTTCCTGACCCGTCTGCGACTTCGTCAAATTCATTATTATTTTTTTATTCATTTTTGAAGATCCTATCCGTAATTAAGTGAAGGGTAGTGTTAACATATGTTTTACGAATACAGATTTGTGTCTAAAAATTGAAATTAAACTTATGAAGGCATTAATCATAAAGTAAATCGGCCTTTAATTTAAGGGTGTATTTACATATTAAAAAAATCTAAATAAAGGGCATAACAAAAAAGTAATCGTTGATTCCTCAAAAGTTATCGATAAAATACTCCATGTATTTTTGATATTATATTTTTAGATGATTAATATTGAAAATACAAGGTTATGAGCTATATAAAGAAGAATTAAGTTCTCTTTTCAATATAAATTCTTGATTGATGTATAACTGCACAAAATTTAATTCCCAACATGTATATATATTTTAGATTAATGCTAGATTTATCAAATTTTTTATCTAAATTTATATTCATATAATATGATATATGAATTATTAATAATATATTAATTATTATATCATCTTATAATTTATAAGATGTTAAAAACTCACATACCATATTATTTAGGTAAAAATTTTAGGAAGTTTAGCAATTTTTTCAAATAATATTAGACTTTCCAAATTTTTACTTAAATTCATATCCAAATGATTTGTCATGTGAGTTGTCAATATCATATTAATTATCACATCATCTTATAATTTATAAGATGCTGACAACTTATATATCATATCATTTAAACGCTTAAAAAAATAAATAAAAATAACTTAATGAATATAATTTAATACCATTAAATTATAAATAAAAAAAAAAACTCTCTTATATTTTCTATACTTTATTTTTATTTATTTTAATTATAAGAGTAAAGAGATTAATTTTATGATATACTTCCTTGGTATTTACTTTAGTTCCTCAAATACAGACTTTTTTAATTTTGTCTTTTTTTTGGGGGGGGGGGGGGGGGGGGGGGGGGGGGCGGAGGGGGGATTTTAACTTTTGGAAATGAATGTGCTGTGCTCACCTTTTGGAAATGTTTTAATTGACCAAAATATCCAAAAACTGTTGCTGAGGAGTCCACTCCACTCGGCAGTGTCAGGTGTATGGTGGAGTGGTGTGTTTGTGTGTGTGTCTATATAATAACAAGCAGAGTGACTGGTTTCAAGTGTGCTTCTCATCTTTACACTAGAGACGAGAGAGACACGTACACTCTCTCTCTGTAGGTACCCTCTCTCTCTCTCTCTCTGTGCAATCCCTTTTTTGTCATGACTGTTTGTTTTTCTGCTGAATCTGTTGTCTCTATGAATTTTGATATTTTTTGTGTATTGCTAGTTAGTGCTGTTTAGTGTTTGGTTTGTGATGGTGATATATCTACAAGTCAAGTAGCCAGTAGCCACTGCTAGTTCGTTGTTGTTTTCTTTCTCTGAAATTAGATTTTGGGGTTCCTGTTGCCCAAGTCAAGTGTTTGATTGTTTGATTTTTCAATTTTATTTTTTATTTTTATTTTTTATTTTAATTTTGGGTGTTCACAGATCTGGATCTGGGTTTGAATTTATGGGTGTGAAAAGTTGTGGTTTGGTTTTAGTCTGTAGAATTGAGGACTTGAAAATGTCGGTGCTTAGAGAGAGAGAGAGAAAGAGAGAGAGAGAGAGAGGGAGAGTTCAATAGTAATAGTAGAGCAGTGTAAAATCTGGTATGGGTTTGACTAGATTTCTTGTTTTTGTTGCATGCAAGTCCATCTTTTTGGTCAGCTACCAGTCTCTAAATGGTTGGTATTCTTTGACTGAATAGATCTATGAAAATGATCTAAAACCACCCTCATTGTTTTACTTTGTGATGTTGACTATTTGTAGGTATTTATGGCTGTCGGATCTTGTTGCCACTGAACTATTTTAAGATGTTGACTCTATCTAGCAAATTGAAACTGGACCTACTGGATTGAATGTGTTTTAAATTTCATTAACATACATTTATGTTCTCTGTAGGGATTTAGGTTTGCATGTAGGGGTTCAGTTTTGAATTGGCGAAAGAATGACGTGTTTGAGTCTTAGCCGAAGAGTCCATTTTTTATGTGCATGTTCTGCTTTTTTGATGCTTTCAATCAATTTGTTGTTGGAGGAGAGAGACTTACGGTTTAATTCCTATAAAGTGTGCATCTTATGTGTAGAGATTTTGATCTTTTGAACTCGCTGTTGATTAAAACTTTAAGCTTCATTATGAATATTTATTTACCTTTCCCAACATGTCCTCTATGGGTTTTGCTGCTTTTCTATTTGCGTTTGAGCTTATCATAATTCTTGCATCATTGCATTGGGTTTTCAAAAGGGGCCCTTCTAGTGGACCACATTATACATATTGGTTTCATCTTTCTAACAGATAAAATTTTCTGCGTTCAGTATTCATCATAAATGGCTGTTGTTAAGTATTTTGGGGTTTTACCTATTTCCTGTAATTGGTTGGTAATTAATCCTTACTGCGATATTGCTGCTAACACATTTAAATCAAGGATTGTTATGAGTTTATATAATGTAGCTGCAAATTATATATATAATTTTTTTTTTTTTCAATTTGCCTGTATTTTGTATCATTTTTCTTTGGTACTCGACTAGTAGGGTGAAAATGCGTCTGAATATGCAATAAATTTTTTGAATGCAAGAGCTAATTAAGTAGTACTTTCTTAATTCTACTTGCATCAGGAAAGAAACTCTGAAACTGTGAAATGCATCACTAATCACAATCTTTTTGGTAATTGTTGCAGTGAAGAAAATGTCGGATCTTGAGGCCCCCCTCCGCCCAAAGAGGAAGAAGGTCTTGGTGGACTACTTTGTCCAGTTTAGATGGATTATAGTTATTTTTGTTGTGCTTCCTATCTCCTGTACCATTTATTTCCTCACATATCTTGGTGATGTCAAATCTAGTATGAAGTCCTTCAAGAAGCGCCAGCAGGAACATGATGAAAATGTTAAGAAAGTGGTAAAACGCCTCAAAGAGAGGAACCCATCAAAGGATGGTCTTGTCTGCACAGCCCGTAAACCTTGGATTGCAGTTGGAATGCGGAATGTGGACTATAAGCGGGCAAGACATTTTGAAGTTGACTTGTCAGAGTTTCGTCACATCCTTGACATTGATAAAGAAAGAATGATTGCAAAGGTTGAGCCTCTTGTCAACATGGGGCAGATCAGTAGGGCAACAGTCCCTATGAATCTTGCCCTTGCTGTGGTTGCTGAACTTGATGATCTTACCGTTGGTGGCCTCATCAATGGATATGGCATTGAAGGAAGTTCCCACATCTATGGCCTATTTTCTGACACTGTTGTTGCATACGAGATTGTGTTGGCGGATGGCCAAGTTGTCCGAGCTACCAAGGACAATGAGTATAAAGATCTTTTCTATGCTATTCCATGGTCTCAGGGGACATTGGGGCTTCTTGTCTCTGCTGAAATCAAGCTTATACGCGTTAAGGAATACATGAAGTTGACTTACAAACCTGTAGTGGGTAATCTACAAGAGCTTGCACAGGCTTATGCGGACTCTTTTGCTCCAAGAGATGGTGATCAGGATAATCCGCAGAAGGTTCCAGACTTTGTGGAAGGCATGATTTACACTCCTACAGAAGGTGTGTTCATGACTGGGAGGTATGCCTCAAAAGAAGAGGCCAAGAAGAAGGGTAACAAGATTAACAATGTTGGTTGGTGGTTTAAACCCTGGTTCTATCAACATGCAGCCTCGTCACTGAAGAAAGGGGAGTTTACTGAGTATATACCCACCAGGGAATATTACCATAGGCACACAAGATCTTTGTACTGGGAGGGGAAGCTCATCCTTCCATTTGCAGATCAATTTTGGTTCAGGTTCCTCTTGGGCTGGATGATGCCACCCAAGGTTTCTTTGCTGAAGGCTACTCAAGGTGAAGCTATCAGAAACTACTATCACGAGATGCATATTATCCAGGACATGCTTGTACCTCTTTACAAGGTTGGAGATGCCCTTGAGTGGGTCCACAAAGAGATGGAGGTAAATTCTTTTTCTGCTGTCTTGTCTCAATTGCTCTATTATGCTCTCAAGTTGAATGTGAATTTAGTCAATGACCTGTGATTGTCATTTATTCTGAAAAGTGGCAGAAAAATACCATTTCAGTTTCCTTAAAATAACAGGTTTATATAATGCAGAATGGAAAGGATCTAAAAACCACGTGAACTAGTGATAGAAACCAGAACTGAAGCAAGATATGATTTCAGAAGCAAAAACTAGGAAAAGTATGTAACGGCAGGCTGATTGGGAAAGCAACATTAGGAATTTCTTATATCAATCAAATACTAGGCTTTGGGTGTGTTCAGGCAAAGCCAGTTTGTAGATTAGAAAGGTTAAAAGCCCTTTAAATGAAGATTAAGTAATAATTTTCATTGTAAAAGAAAGGGACACCTAGGAGTGTTGGGAATCCAAGTAACATGTCACGTCATATCTTTCAATACGCCAGCTGAATTTCTTTCTTTTTTTTTTTCATTTTTTTTTTCATTTATTCGAGGTTTGAGAATACTTGGTTGTATCTATTTTGTAGACCTTTTAAACTTAAAGGCCGCCGCTTCATCTTGTTTGATAGTCAATCAAACATCAATACAGTTTAATGATACTGTTATAACTAAAACACTTTAACATAATTACTAAACCAAGTGGCTGTGGTGATAAATATAAATTGCCTGAAATACTTGTGATGCATAAAATTATGAGATTGTGGCTGACCTAGAAGCCTTGCTTTTATTAGCACGGATATATCTAGACTGCAAGCTGCTTCAAGTGGAATCTACCTTGATTTTTGTCTTTGGTGTATGCTTGATTATTTGTATATCATTTTGTTACATTTGTGCCTAGCCCTTTGACTATTGTTACATTCATGTGCTTGCTTTGTCTGTATATATGTCTAATGTTTGTTTGGAAGCAGCTCTGATTAATTGCATGTGGTACAACTATTTCAGAATCCTTGCAAGTATATCATGCTGCTAAACTGATTAATGCAGTATCATATGTTATATGACTAATGATCATGGTGCAAAAATATTTACTTGGCTACAAGATGTTCTCCTTAAATGTACTGGAAATTCCAGCTGACAAATGTCATAAATCTTTGATAATTCTTTAGGTATACCCCATTTGGCTCTGTCCACACAGGCTGTACAAGCTTCCTTACAAAACAACGGTATATCCTGAACCAGGCTTTGAGCAGCATCGCAGGCAGGGAGACACACATTATGCTCAGATGTTTACAGATATCGGGGTTTACTATGCACCGGGCCCTGTTCTGAGGGGTGAGGTGTTTGATGGTGCGGAGGCTGTTCGTAAAATGGAGCAGTGGTTGATTGAAAACCATAGCTATCAACCACAGTATGCAGTGTCTGAGCTAAATGAGAAGGACTTCTGGAGAATGTTTGATGCTGAGCTGTATGAGAATTGCCGGAGGAGGTACAAGGCAGTGGGAACATTTATGAGTGTGTACTACAAGTCGAAGAAAGGAAGGAAGACTGAGAAAGAGGTGCAGGAAGCAGAACAAGCGCACCTTGAGAGTGCATATGCGGAAGCTGACTAGCCCATGAACCGATTGATTTTCGAGAGAAGTGGGATTAATGGGTAGGATTTGTTGCTGTCTTTAGTTTGTCTTTGTATTTGCTTTCAATTGTGGTTTTCCCTTCTAATGCAGCATTGTATTGCCATTATTGGGTGATTTGAGGTTTTTTTAGCGGATTAATTTAGACTATTTGATGGATGGTTTATGATGTTAGATTATGCTAAATGATTTGGATCATCTTTCTGTCTGGCCTCTCTTGCTTTCTTTTTGATATCATCATCTTGCACAAATGTGCATTGCTCACTGACCAGAAATTTTAGTTTTTATTATACAAAGACTACTTAATGAAAATTTTTATACTCTATATCAACGTATTTTATATATAAAATGAATATATTATCTAAACTCATCTAATTTTTACTCCTTTTATCTAACAAAATAAACCGCACCTAGAGATATTTTGATCCTCGTTTTAAGAGGGGTAGTAATGATATTAAAGATATTTTCATCTCTTTTTCTTCAATTTATTTCAGTAGCAACCTTTATTCAATTTACTATTTTCATTGAATTAATAAAAAATAAACATTTAAGATTCAATCTCCATGGAAACTATACTTGCTACTCTTCTACGCTATACTATAACTGATTTGTGTTTGTTACTCTTCTATACACTATACTATAACTGATTTGTGCACTTGCGAGGACAAGTTTTTGGGGTGTGTCAGAAATTGACGTAGGAGAGCCCACAATTAGATCTACATCATCTTCATTTTCAGTTATATTATAACTGATTTGTGCATTTACATGATGTTTTGTTCATCTCCATAAATATTAAAACTTTACTAAAACACAGTTATATCAAACTTCATTAATGGTTGCTATCATGGAAATCAAGTATTAAAACCTTAGGGGTTTATATCGACCATGTATGAGAAACCAAATCGATGGACGATTAAGAACAATTTGTTTTGGACTATATTGTCGATCAAGTTCGAATGATTTGGTTGTCAAAAACATATTTGTGAAATAAAATAGAGTTTTAGGATTTGATAGAATTTATGAAACTAATAAGGGTATTTGAGAGAATACATTTTTGTAAAAGAAAAAAAATAATATAAAAGAGCTTGTTGGACTATAAGGACATTTATCTCATGGTATGTATGATAGATATCTCACTCTCTTGTATTACAAACACTTTATCTTGTATTATCGACATTTGATCATGTACCATTTAAGATGTCTCATGAGAAAATGATTCAACAATTTTCTATTTCTCATTTTTTTTTAGATGGAAAAACTTTATTTTAGGCTCTGACATTTTGAAAAATATAAGGTTTTTGAAACTCTTTTGGAAATAGTTTTTTTCATCTTTAACTTTTTAAAAACTCTTCAACAAAAGTCCAAACCATTAGTTAATTAACGGTCGATATTAACAGAAAACGTTAAAAAAACATTTTTACTTTTGATGGTTATTAGTGACACTTAAATTATTAAATTATTTTCATAAAACAGTGAATTTATAAGTTAAATTATTTAAAATTTTCTGAATTTAAGTCATTAAATTATAATTAAAATTACTTAAAATCATTGTTAATCGTTAGTTGACTGATAATTTGGACTTTTCTGAAAAGTTTTAGAAAAGTAAATGATAAAAAGAACTATTTCCAAAAAAGTTTTAAAAACTCGATATTTTCTAAAATCTTAAGAACTAAAATGAAGTTTCCCCCTTTTAAATCATATAATTAGTTTTCTAATTTTATTTAGGGAATTTAGCAAAATTACCTCAAATACCCATTAAAATTACATAAGTACCCTTTGGACCAATTAAATTACAAATGTGCCTCTAATTTACTAAAATGCCTTTAACCATATCAACCCCTTTCCTTCACATCACACAACTAACACAAACCAACTTGATTCCCCACCTTCAGACCACTCCTCCACCAACCCAAGGTGCACCGAAACTCAACCAACCTCCACCCAAGTTAATTAACCTCCACCCATCGATGAAAGCATCAATTTACCAATCCCAACCAGATCGTCGACTTACCAATTGCTGACTAAAGTCAACCAACCTCCACTCGAACTCACCCAAGCTCAACCAACCTTTATCAAACTCGAAGCTCAACCATCGCCCAAGCTCAACTGCAACCATCTATCAAAGCTCAACTAGCAACCTCCCATACAAGCTCAAACTGACCAAGCACGCCGACTAATTGTTTGCCAAAAGTTTGGATCTAACAACAAGCCAAATTGACCCATTCAAAGATATATTTCGCTCAAACTCACCTATTTTCATTTGGATTTTAAGTTTTTTGTTTTTTTTCTTAAACGATTTGTGGTGTGTTTTGATTGTTTGTATAGGGTTTTTTAGGTTGTGGTTGTTTATGTTGGTTTGTGAATGTTTGTATGGAGGTCAATAATGCTTCAAGGATTGGCTTGCTTTCGAATGTACAAGTATGAAGGCAAAATCATTTATGATTCAGTAGGAGTTTCTCGAGTCTTATCCAATACAATATGTCTAGCTCAATATCCTTTATGGTAATTACATAAGATGTCAAACTCATTTTATATGTTTCTTATAATTTCCTTTGGCCTGTATACACAATGGTCCCTAAATTTTTCCTTGATGTGTTCCCCTATAACACGAACATTTGCTTACTTTTGATGTGGAAATTGGTATTTCATGGAGCATGTGTGTTCATTGTCAAATATTTTAATTTGAAAATAATATGAGTTTTTACCTCTGACTGCTCATAAGCGTTAGTTGCAATCTGCAACGATGCACCAAATCTAATATCTTGTTGTGTCCGATTTCATTACTCTTGTTTGGAATCGGTTTGCCAAGACATATCTACCTAGCTTTGATTGCAATTGTTCTTTATTGTCAAACAATTCACCACCTTGAATACGCATAGGATTGCATCTAGGAGTAACTTCATTAGAATTAACTGAATATAATGCACATGGTGGTAGAACAAGTCTTTGAACATACTTAAATTGCTAGTCATATAAATTCTAAACTCGACCCAATGTTGTTTCACCATAACTAATGGGATAGCATGTTGTTCTTGTTCATCACAATCTATTGTATGGTAATCAATCGAAAACTTATAAACATGCTCTATTCTCAAGTTACCCTTAAATCCGCAATGAAGAGGGGAACAAGTATTATCATCACCACATGATGAACATGCCTCCCTAATATCATCCAAATGGACACTTGAATTTGGTTAATATGTTGGACTAGTATTAGACATTTTATTATCATTCGCATTCCTTGTTTCCAAATTAGATGAAAATCAAATTCACATGTATGGTTTGGTTTATGAGAAGTTTCCGGTTGACAAGTATCTTTCAAATCTGTTGAATCACGCTTAACCTGCTCCACATTTATATTCTCACAATCAAGCGATAATGCAACATCATTATCATCAATGATCTCAATAGACATACTTAGACAAATGGTTTGAGTAACAGTAGTTAATATAGTTTGGTAATGGTTTTTATTAATACTTATAATGTAGTATACTTTATCCAATAGTTGCTCAAAAGTTGCATCCCGTGGAAGTTTAAAAACCCTTATTCTCTGACCCTCATACTAGTAACCCCCGCAATCATTATTTCATTGTCCACCATAATTGAAAACTAATTGTATAGTAAACATCCTTAATCTTGAAAATTTGATAGCACATAATTGTTACTATTAAACGACTTAAAGAGTAATTTGATAACATATTATCAACAATTGACCCAATATCAGATACCTAAAGAACAATTTGATAACATAAAATTATATTTGTTTTTCGAGTCAGAAGGTGACCCGAATTTGGGTCACCTTCTAACCCAAAGTTATTATTCTGACTTGAAGGTGACTCGATTTCGGGTCGACCCGAATGACAATTTTTAATTTTCATTTTTTTTCAAAAACATAATAACCCAATTCTCTAGAAACTCAAATATAAACACTAACCTTTTATCAATACCCAAACTTCTTCAACTTTTTTTTCATGTTTTCTTTTACTCAAAAATAAAATAAATTTAAAAAATGATTATTGTTGGGGTAAAGTTGTGATGAAGAATGGATTAATGTGGGTTGATGGTATTTATTTGATGGTGTGTTTTGTTTATTTTATGGTAGTTTAATTAGGTAGGTAAATAATTAAAGATTTGTATTAATGAGTTGGTTTTAATTTACTAGGGGTATTTTGGGTAACTTAAGGTAATTTTGTAATTTTTTTATTGAGAGGGTAATTATATAAATAAGGTGTCAAAAAAGGGTGATTTTACTAAATTTCCTTTTATTTATTTATGATTCTGTCTTTTATATATATATATATATATATATCTACTTTGTGTAATCACAACATAATATTAGAAAAAAAAAAAAAAAACTTTTCTCAAATTAATGTAAAATTTCAAAAATAATGAAAAAAATTCACATTAAAAAAAAAAAAGTTTTACCAAACATACTTTTAAATAAAAATGTAGATATAGATAGTAGAATTTAATAATGTTATTATATACATATATTTGATCATTTACGAAAATCCAATGTAGTATTTGTTTTTTAAATTCAAAGACAATAGTTCTTAATCTATTGATTTTATAATTAGCTTTCTTTTATTTATTTTTCTTATTCATGACATCTGAAATGCAAATGTTATTTTCTCTTTCATTTATATGCTTACTATAAAATATAAATACACTATTTAAATTAAAGCTTCAAATTTTAACATTTATTATCATTATTATTTTGAAGTATAGTTAATTATTATTAAAAAAATACAAAAAATGAATTATTTATATTAAATTTATATTTTCTTTTCAAAATAGCCATAACAGATGTAGTGAAAAGCAAAGTGTTTTTTTATTTTTTTTATTTTAAGGTAATGAAAGGCAAAGTTAAATAAAAGAAGAAAAGAAAACGCCGTTGCCGGGGATCGAACCCGGGTCACCCGCGTGACAGGCGGGAATACTCACCACTATACTACAACGACTTTGACGTTCGGTAGCATCATAACATCTAATAATACATCTAAAAATCTTTTGAAAAAATCAAGAACATGAAATCTACACTGGTCTATCCATTTAAGATAGTTGTTAAGAAACAGCCATTCCCTGGTCTACTGATAGGTAAAAATCAAAACTGTATCATAAATATGGATTCATTTGCTATGATTTGATTTTTCCCTTTTCAAAAATTGGAAAACAGATGCCTGTTTTCTTTTGTTTTGTTGGGTCGAAGCAATAATCTGATACTCTTTCTCATTCTGTCTTGCAGCAGATAACATGTTTGTGTAAATGTTTAACTGAGTCATCACATCATTGTTGTTCTTCCCTTTTACAGATTTTGGATGCCATGAACACGATTGCTTTCTTTTTTTCCTATTAATAATACTAAACACTTGCTTGTCTTATTATTATTATTATAAAAAAAATAAAAATTCAAAATGGCACATGTGTTATCTTCATGCCCTTTTGCCTACCATTTCAAGCCTTGTAGTTTCAAACCTCAACGACCCTCTTCATTTGCGTGGCAAAGCAGCTGTCTTGTTGTCTGTTGCAAGTTTTCTTGGAATTGTTGTGGTACCAATAGTGTTTATAAACTTTTCAGTAGTACAAGAAGACCACCTTATGCTATAAGAGATGAGCGCCCCACGAGTTATCAGTCGATGGAGTGGGATGACATGGAAGACGTTGAAGACTCCGGGTCACCATGGGAGGGTGCCATTGTTTACAAAAGAAACCCCTCGGTTATACACTTAGAATATTGCACTACCTTAGAGAGGCTCGGTTTAGGACAACTTTCTACTGATTTGTCTAAGTCTACGGCTTCAACTATGGGATTACGAGTCACCAAAGCTGTCAAAGATTATCCTCAAGGAACACCTGTTCTTGTCTCCATCGATGTTACAAGGAAGAAACAAAAATTGAGGCTTGATGGAATTATTAGAACTGTCATCACCCTTCCATGCAATAGGTACTTCTATGTTGCTTTTTTACAATGTTGCTAATCTTTGTTCACTCTTTTTGGTTTACATGTGTGTGTGCGCATTATGCTCTCATGTAGTTAGAAACTTAAGTTTATGTCTTACTATGTTTATAATCCTTTTTGTTAGTTAACTTTAGACCTAAAAGTTTAAACTGATAGGAATTGATTCAACTATAGTATTTAAGACTTAAGGTTGACACGTGACACGTCCCCTCACGTATAACATGAACAGATGATAGATGTCGGATACATGTTAAATGCCTTCTACTGTTATAATATGTATAACAATAATTTGGCATAAAGGGGGGAGAGAGTGACTAGGGACCTCCAAGTTTTGATACCATGTTATTTACTATCAAACCTAAGAGCTCAAACTTAAACAGATGGGAAAGAGCCCAATTATAATATTTAAGATTTAAAGTTGACACGTGACACGTTCTCTCATTTGTAACGTATATAGGTGACAAATATCGGACATATGTTAAACGACCCCTATCATATAACATGTGTAATAAGAATTTGAGATAAAAGGGGAAAAGAGAGTTTGAACCATAGATCTCTAAAATCTGATATCATTTTAGTTATTATTAAATCCAAAAGTTTAAATTGATAGAAAATAGTCTAACTATAGTATTTAAAACTTGAATTTGACACTTGACACTGGACACTTTTGATTTATTTAAAGAGAGAGAGTTTGGAGAGAAAAAAGGTTGTTTCTCTATATATCAGTCGCTCTTTTTGTGAATGACTTAGGCATGCTCTCTCTTTGGCTTTTGACATTTAGATACAAATTCCATGCTCTCTCTGTTTGTATTGACATACTCGTTGAAATTAGAAATTGTTGAAAATAATCAACATGTATTAAAACTTGTGTATCGATATTTTTGTTATTTGGAAATAAGGTTTTATTGTTATATTCACCTAAAATCATTTAAGTTCGTATGTTTAATGGAATTTGTTTGATATACAACAATGTGGACATCCTTTGAAGTCTTTGCGAGGCAATCTGCTTGATTCCTTTAGGGCTCGTTTGGTGTACGGAATAGGATTGAATTATTTATATGCGATTGAATTGGATGGAATAGGATGGGATTGGATTGATTGGTATCTTATGTTTGATGAAACGTAGGATAAGATTAAAAATAGTGGGTATAAATTTGAATTTTAAAGCAATTTTCTAGGGACTTTTCACAAATTTCACATTTCACCGATTTATGGGTTAAAAAAATTGTTGGACCACCGTCGCTGACCTCCTGCAACACCACCCTTCTGCGATCAACGATGTGAAGAAGATGGGCAATCGGCGGTGCTGAAGAAGGTCTGAAGAAGCTAGACGATCGGGAACGCCGAAGAAGATGCTGACGACATTGAAAAAGATAAAAGAACAATGAGCGCAAAACAGCACGACGGAGAAGAAGGGGAAGGAGAGAGAGGTGAGGAAGAGGGAGGATTAGTATCAGTGCACGGAGGGAGAGGGAGAGGGAGGCGATGGAGGCGGGAAGTGAACACAAATAGCGGTGAGCTGGAGTTGGAGGAGAACAACCTAGGAGTATTTTAACCTATTTGCTTGATGGGTTGGTTTTATCCCACTGTAGTGGGATAAAATTTGTGATGTTTTAACTTAGTGAAAGGTCATGGTACACACCAAATGTGAGTTTGGACCAAAAAACAATCCTATCCTAGTCCAAACCCGTGCAACAAACACGGCCTTACTGTTATAGAACGATAGAAACCTCATCAAGTTTTTTCTAATCTGTAAAAAGGCTAGTGATGGTGCACAGGAATTGTCTATTCCACAGCTGAATTACATATAGACTTGATCCAATTAAAATGAGCGAAATGTAATGGCTTGTTGAGGGATTCTGTAAATGCAGGGTTGATTTCTCAAAACTTATCTTCCAATGCTTGGAACAAGTTTCATGAAGAGAAATCTAGAAAGAATAGTTAAGAAAACCGATTATTATGTCAATTATGTCTTCAACTACCTTCTTGAATTCATTTAAGGTTCTAGTATGTAAGTCCACTACTTACATGGAAAAGGTTTGAATTTGACTTTGTTCATTGACTATTCATACAAGAAAAAAATTATTCCATTGTATTAAACACCTCCAACACTTGAGGGCTCTTCTTTCATTTGACAGGAAATTATAAATGAAACATTTGAAATACATTTTTGAGATTTTATTTTTCTTATCAGGTTATTTGGGTAATTTTCTTTTATTTTAATATCTACAGAAAATGAGAAGTTTGCTTCTTGGAAAGTCACACAATTTACCCATATTTCGTAAACTTAATGTAGTAGATTGGTCTCTTTAATTGTAGATTTTGTTCTCTACCTTCCCCCTTCTCTCACTTCTTCCTTGCTTCAATGCTAGTATTTTATAGTTTGGCGAAGGATTGTTACTGTACTTGGCTTTTGTTCTGCCTGAGTAAGTTTCCTCCAGTTCTTCCTGTTTTGTTGAATAACTTTAATAGACAAGGTCCCACTTACTATTTTGATACGCTCATTTGATTATTTCTGGATGGTGTGTTGTTACTGCATGACATGCTTCAGTTAATGACTGTTTGCATACCTCATGTTAATAGTTGACTCCTGTTACCTGGTAAGATCAAGTTTGTGGATGCCAAATAAATGGTCATGTTTGACTACAAAATTTTGGTTTCTTTTGTTTCTTCTGTATAAAACTTAACAATGTAATATTGTTGTGTGAAAGGTGTGCTGAGCCAGCTGCTGAGTCTGTATTCTCCAACTTCTCACTATTACTCTCTGAACAACCCATTGAGGAGCCGGACATTATCAATATTGGGACCATGTTTGGGGAGGATAAATCTTTTGGAATGAATGGAGATGAGGATGATGATGATGACGATGCTTTAATTGATTGGGATGATCGGCTCTATTTTCCCTCGGAAGAAAAAGAAATTGATATATCAAAGAACATAAGAGATTTGGTGCACTTAGAAATTACCATAAATGCAATTTGTGAAGCAAAGTGCAAAGGTATTTGTCTCAAATGTGGTACAAATTTGAATAATAGTAAATGTAATTGTAGTACAGAGGAAGTCAAAGACAAGAGTTATGGCCCTCTTGGAAACTTAAGAAAACAAATGGAAAGAAAATGAGGTTGTGTCAAGTAAGCTATGAATCTTATGCAATTAACTTTTTAGTTCAATATTTCATTTTCTTAAGCCTGTCATTGTTGTTGTTTGTGGAGAAAATTAGTGGATAGTCTTTTAACTCTATGTGGGTTTGACTTCGTGTTACTGGATAAATGTTTTCTTAATATTTTTATTGCCTGCTTGAAAATTGAATTGGTGTTTTGCATTTTTTTAATTACAAGATAAACTTAAGTGACAGAAGTTGAAAATACTTAAGTAGTAGATAAATTTATCCATACACATGGTCACAGGTGGAAAAATACAAATTTCAGATTGTGATGCAGGAGAATGTTTGATGGTTGTGGAGGTATGAAAAAACAAAAATCTAATTTGAAAAGAAATCTTTTATCTTTTGATAGCACCTTATCATTTTTATAAGGACCAAGCAGAAGTGGTTGAAACTCAATATTGGTGCTCCTTGACGCTGATGAAAGATTTATTACAGCATTTTAAGCAAAACCTTTTATCAGCAGAGGTCTTATAAAACTGATCTTGGTTGGTCAATTTTTAAACAACATAAAACATTCTCTTGCAGTTGGTTCGTAAGACAGACTGTTTTCCTGAAGAATTCATAATTCCACAACCATTACCAAAGTCCATATACCAAACACAACCATTATTGATGTCACCTTAATCTATCTATTTCATGGGTCGAATCTCAATGCACTGTTTCTCTTGTCCATTCAACAATTTGATGAATGTAACATTTATCAGGAAAATAAACTATTCCATCTTTATTTGAACCATTTAAAGTAAAAAATTTGAAGTAAACTCTATCACTTTTACATGCCTTTTTTTAATAAACAAAACACTAAATATACACGAAATCCATAGGTAGATTACATGGATGAAAAGAAATAAACAAGTTGATAGTCCAGTTCAACAAAATGCCTGCTATGCATATATCTTACTATCTAGTTAAGCTGTTGTGAGAGAAGGACAAGAAGACCTTGCCGTCCCACCAGGATTTCACTAAGAAAATTGGTTAATCCGACCCAGACCACCGGAGTAATATCAACTCCAGCAAGAGGTGGAATCAACTTTCTGGTTGGAACAAGAAAGGGTTCAGTGGGGGCATAAGCTATCACATATGGGAACTTCCCAACAGGTAGCTTTGGATACCAAGACATAACTACTCTCAAGATAAAGAGAAAAGAGAATACTGAGAGTAAGGGACCTATAATTCCAATTGCTACCTTCGCTGTGGAAGGGTCCAAATCTGCCAATGATAAATGATGAATCACTCTTAAGGTGGCTTCATCTGAAATGGCTGCACTAGACGATGAGGGTTCGACGTGCAGGAAACCGGCAACAACTCCCAGTGAACAGCAAGTGGTAAAAAGTGAGGCCTTTGGATTTCTTCTGATTGAACATTTTAACCTTTCCTGCCACAAGATAAAAGTTTAAAGACATGGGAGAGACAACCATACTTAACCCCAAGACTAAGGCGTCATACAACAGCATTTATTTCAGCAACCAGGTTTAATAGCCTCATTAAAACTGATTTCGTGAAGCAACAAGGTTTAATGGTCTCATTAAACCCAGTCTCATGAAGCAACTGGGATTAGTGAGGTGATTAATCCTGATTGATGTGGTAGAAGAAGCTACCACAGAAACCGGGTTTAATGACCTCATTAATCTCGATTGCTTAAAAACATTGCCTCTTGTGGAGGTCTAGATGTTTTTTAATTTGCAGATAAAATAATTGACCTAGATGGTCATCTGCATGATTGCATCAGATATTGTTCCTAATTAAGATGACTGGTGCATACATAACTGGGTAAATTGATGACTCATAAATTGTAGAAGCACAGGAGCATGACCATGAATAAATAATGGTAATGAAAACAGAATGTATTCATGGATATCAAACCACATACAAGAAACCATGTTTTTATGTAACAATTCATATGAAGTAATTCAGTGAACAGATTGGGATATGAGAGAGTAAGCAGCAGCATAAAAGTACCTTTTGGAAGTTAGTTGTAGTGATTCCATGAAGATTCACAGAGGGTGGTTGAGATTTGAAAGTATAAGGCTTGAAATAGTTGGCAAAAGAGGAAGAAGAAGACAACACCACAACTGACATTTTCCAGATTATTCAATCAACCATTACCTCAAACAAACTTATATGCATTTTCATTAGTTAAGGCTCAAAAAGATAGACCAGTGGTTTAGGATTTCATATCCTGCATCTGCAACAATTATATAATTTTTTTTTTAAAAACAATTACATATATATATTATATATAAATTTTTTAAGGACCCGTAGATGTTCTTGTGGCCTGCAGGGTAGCGGTGAGCATCCCCGTCTGTCATGTGCATGACCCGGGTTCGATCCTGGGCAGTGACATTTATTTTTCCTATTTCCTAGTTTTCACAGCGCTAGCGCAACATCTTTACATTTTACAATGCCCCTCTTAATTTATTTATCTTAATAAAATAAATAAATGAAGAATTAGGTTAGAATAACCTAAAATCGTAACTTAAAGATGTAAATAGACGGTTGGCTAGAAGATTGTAAGATGCAAGTGCTCACATGTTTATGATTTGATGCTTGTTTATCCTCGTTCATGTTTTTATTTCACATGTTAAGAGTGTTTTCATGTAGTTATGAACATTTAGAATCGCATACATTGCATGTGTTATGTATTTATATGTTTTACTTAAAATCCAAGATCATTTAGGGGCATTTTGGTCATTTTATAAATTTTTAAAAAAAATGTTTTTCACAATAAATATAGACCCTAAATGTTAGGTAATCATAAAAAAAAAAAAAAAAATACTGCGAGTCACAAAAAGATCAAATGACAAATATATGACTAAAATTGTCAAACATGTAGAGTTGAAAAATCATCAACGAGCTAACCACACTGAGTTAGTGTTGTAATAGTAACCTAGCAGTCATGGCAATATGGTCACTACCAAGACCATTGGGGGAATCGTTCAAGCAGTTCGCCCAAATCTTCTTCAACACAATTTTCTTCCACCTTTCCATTTGAGGTCCATTTTGCATGTTTTCAACACTCATTTTATGCGACACATTTTAAACTTTCATAACTTGAGAAGAGTTTTTTAATAAGTCACAAACGTTTCATGCTTGGAGTCAATTCACTTTAGAATTCTTAGATCATCCTTATATGCTTAGGATTTCATATAAGAGAAAAATTATAAGACTATTTGTTTACCAGCATTAGATGGGATTGGATAAATTTTTTATTTAATTTCATGTTTGTTGAGGAGGTGAGATTGGACAAAATTTAATCCTACCTACTTTTTTTACCCCATTAAGTGGGATAAATTAGTCCCACCCAAAATCGTGGGACTAATTAATCCCTTTTGTGTGTGTGTGTATGCGCGCGCGCGCGCATGTTTTTTAATTTCATTTATTTTTTTATTTACTTTATAAATAATTGATATTTTAAATATTTATTATATTTAAAATTTAATTTAATATATTTTCTTAGTAATTCAATCCTAATATCATCGAGTATATCACAATACTAATTTAGTCTAGTTCAATCATATCTTATTCAATCTAGTCTCGTCTCTTAAAAATAATTCATTTTAATCCCACACAACATACACACCCTGAGACCTTGTTTGGTGTGTGGAATAAGATTGGAGTATTTATATGGGATTGGTGAATGAGATTGAATTGATTAATTTAAATGTTATCTTATATTTGATGAAACGTAAGATAGAATTAAAAATAGTGAGTATAAACTTGGATTTTAAGGTAATTTTTCAGAGACTTTCTAGACATTTTGTAGATACGGGAGTACTATACTTGACAAAAACCATTCCTCCTCCACCACCACCACCATCCTCCCTATCTCATCACCCTCCTTGCCATGCCATCAAACAGATGTTGTTGCCATCGCTTTTTCTCTTCTCATTGTCATGCTGCCAATCAGCCTATTGTTAGTCCTTTTCTTTTCCTTTCCCACCGATGTTTGCTCTGTCTTCCTTACCGATCGTCAATGGGTCTTCTTTTCTTTTTTTCACTAGGTCTTCCTTACCATTTGTTGCTAGGTCTTTCTTGCCAATCGTCGTCGCTCATTCTCCCTTACGAGTTGTAGTTTCTTGCTTGTCTCCTCATCAGTCGCAGTTCGTCGTTAGGCCTTCCTTACCTATCATAGTTCATCGCTAGGTCTTCCTTGCCTATCGCTGTCGCTGCTCATGAATGAGTGATGAAGCATTTGAGTGGTAGGATTATTTTAACTTATGTTTTCAATGGGATTGTTTTATCCCAAACTAATGGGTTAAAAATGAGATGAGATAATTTAGTGAAAAGACATTTGAGTGCACCAAACATAGGTTTGGATAAAATTTAATCTAAACTCAATCCTTTCTTTGCAAACAAACGAGGTCTAAGAGTCTTATTAGCTAATAGGATTCATATTAGGATGCAATTAAAACTTTTTCTATTTTTGATTTCTAATTGAACTTGCTTTCTACGTAAATTTATTGAGGAGTCTTAAATTAGCAAGAGATTTAATTGGTTTCTAATTCTCATAGACCACATTATAAATAGTGGTCTTTAGTTCATAAAATTTGTGGCAGCTCTTTGTGTTTAGTTTGAGAATTTATTGAGTTTTTATTTTTTATTTTTTTTAAATGAGAGTTTAGAACTTCATTAGTCTAGATTTAGAGTTTTTAGGCTCACATTGCATCTAGGCTTAGGTAGAATGTTGTGATCAAACATTTTACTTGTGTTGCATACATCAATCCATGAATTTGAGTATGTACATCAACTTATTAGTACAAGATCAACTTGTGGCCTTGCTTATTAGAGGAAAGAAGTGGGAAAAATTCATCAAGCTTGTGTGACCAGTCAATAATGCATGGTAATCGTAGCGAATTTAGGAGACCAACAAGCTAGTGGTTCTAAGTTTGTGAAATGCAAGACTGGACGACTACTATTAGTTAAGGATTAGATTTTAAGTATGGTGTGCTATGAAAGAAATTTGTAATTCATTTTTTAGTTGTGGGTTTCGTTCAAAAGTGGTTAGAGAGGGTTCTCTAATCCTGTGGTTTTTTCAGTTGAGTTTCCACATAAAAATTGTTATACATCACTTCTCTCTTTCTTCTATTTGTTTTTTTTATTTTGTTTTTGATTTAATTTCCACTACACATATAAACATGATAAATGAAAATTGATCTATTCAACTCCCCCCTCTCTCTAGGTTAGTTATTGTGTTCCCTAGGGCCTTTGAGGATAGTTTCATATAATGATACAGTTCAATCAATTAGAACTATAATTTATTCATTATAAAGGACCTCTAATTCAAGTTTACCCTTGTGTATTTGCGATACCACGAATAAATTAGTTACCTTTTATAACAAAATGGATCTATGCTCATTTAACACACTATGCTATTGGAAAAACATTTATTTCAGAACAAAAATATATATATAACTATTTATTTAATATGCTTTTGAAGATAGTTTCACATAATGATCCAGTTCAATCAATTAGAAGTATAATTTATTTATTATAAAGGACTTCTAATTCATGTTAACCATCGTTATTTGTGATATCACAAATAAATTGGTTACCTTTTATAACAAAATGGACCTATACTCATTTACCACACTATTCTATTGGAAAAACATTTATTTGAGAATAATACTATTTATTTATTTAATATGCTTTTTCATGCATAATTCCAAATTGAACTAATTTTGCCGATTGCCCATAGTTGTCTATGTTGCATTTAGGCTACGTTTGACATGCGAGATTAAAATGAAATAACATGAATTAGATTAGATTGAAATGAAATAAATTGGATTAAATTGAAAAATTACTATCCCTTATTTGGTAGAACTTGAGATTGGATTAAAATTATACCATATTATTTTTGGTATAGATTGAGATTGAATTGAAATAAAATTAATTTAAATTCTTTATTATGTAAAATTGATTTTAAAAAAATCTGAAAAAATAAAAATAAAAAAACTCACAATTCATCATGAACCCACTGTTTTCAATATCATCAACCCAATTCATCAACATCATCATCTCCCACAACAACATCAAAGCATGAGCTTCAAAACACAATACACACACACACACATACACATATAAAAACAGGGGGTTTTGGTTCTGGGTTTGATGAACCCAGGACCATCTGATTCTAGGTTACCCCAAACTCATAAAAAAAAAGGATATATAGAGAGAGAGGGAGAGAGGAGAGAGAGAGAGAGGGGTGGGGAGACAAAGAGAAAGAGGGTAGAGAGTGCTGCTGGTTCCATGAAAATGTGATGAGAGAAGAAGGAAAGGTGAGAGAAAGAGAGATGGATGGAGTTGTGAGAGAAGAGAAAGAAGATGGGAAATGAAAAATCTCATTTCTATCAAAATCTACATTTTGGTTGGGAATGAGGATTCCCAATCGATTGAGAAATGAGAGGGGTTTGGATATTTTGAAACCCAAAGCCATTACTCTCCAATTGCTCTCAAAACATGATGTTTGAGAATTTTAGATATTTTGAATTCAAACTCACTCTCATTCTGACATGTCAAACATGTCTTTAATTCATTTGCAGATACTTCTTAAAAAGAAAAATAATTTAGAATGAAAGCACTTATTATTGAAGCATTTTAAAAAAATGTAGCAATGAAAAATTTTATAGAAAAGTAAGCAAGTGCACTTTTAATATTCTCTAGAAAAATATATGTAAAGTAGTGTAATTGGAGGAGAGAGAGCATGATATATACATATATAAGTATACAAATATACACATGGATAAAATGAGTTATGAAATTGCATTCCTCAACTCCAAAAGTCTTCCCCACCTTTTTTGCATAGAAGCGGTCTTTTGTGGACCAATATCTGCCAACAAATTTAATCACTTTAGTAAATACTATCTTTGAGTTACATCTTCTAGTGAGTCAGAACTTTATCAGGATATTACCGCGACTAGTAATTTTTTTCATAATCAAAAGGTATCTTTCCTTTCAATTAAATGAGAAAACTCTCTACATGTATTTATTAAATATGTATATTGTGATTTGAACCTCACCAATAAAGTAAATAGGAAAGACACAATCACTTGCACAAGGAAAAAATGCATACCTTACAGAGTGCTTTGGCATTCTTAAAAGGGCTTTAAATCTTGTATTGTGAGACTCAAAGTAAACAAATATATATACATATATATATACAACAACATCTAATGGATACAAAAACACTCTAAAAATTAGCACTTCAATCATAAGAGTGAAGGCTTTTTTAACTAAACTGTCACAAGCAGCACTCACAATGAATTGTGGGTTCAGATTTCGCACATGATTCTGAGCAAGTATCCTGCAATAAAAGTTACATACGACTTTATGAGTAATTCAATTATATTGCAATTCAAATCTTAATAATAATAATGATAATAAAAGGTAAGCAGCTAGTGCAGAAATCATGAATTTATATCTCCTACTTTGACAGTGGTGGCAAGCCGGATTGTATCCTTTACCAATGAATCCAGGTCCGCTTCATTTCCTGGTTTTACGTATATAACCTGCAAATCAATTTAACTATCATTGTTAATTGAGGGAGACAAGTGCAGGTTTAACGCTTTATTTAGTATATATATATATATAGATATATATTCATTCTATCTACTATAGTAACAAACTGATTTTAATAATATCAGTTCCAATATTATATTGAGTATATACAAATAGTGAATGTTAAACATTAATTATGAAAAAGGTCACTGCACCAAATGGTTCACAATGTTGAAATTAATATTATTAAAATAGTTCGTCTTATAATATAAAGATTTTATATATATATATATACACCTTACTGAAAATGCTGTATTATTACAAAACTGTTACATAATTGTTTTATAAGAAAAAATAAAAAAATCGCATGTTTTTATATATATCAAACTAATTAATGAGGGATAAAAGTTTAGGGACTTAATGATGGATCGCCACCAATTTCAGGTAGTGGAATAGTTCGTTTTTCTCTAGTTGATGATGGTAGAACCCAAACGTTAAAGCCTGCATCAATCTGAATAATACATCAAATAGACAATTAGTTTAGTGATCCAAGTTTTAATTTCAAAAATTCTATTTACACAATCCCCAATCTCTTTATAGTATTTGTATCTTCAAACGTGTTTTCAAATTATTGAAAGAATTTTTTTAATTCTATTTTCTAGTATCTTTGTTGAAAAAAACACTTTACATTCGCAAAAATAATAAATCAAATATCCTTTTAACCCCAACACGCACTCTGTTAATTTCCAAGCAAAAACACTATAAGATAGACATAAAAGCCCTTTTAATTATTTAAAAGCACTTTTAAATAAACTACTGATAAAAGTTTTCCACTAAAGTGCTTCACTAGTGCTTTCTCCTTGACACATTATTACTTATAGGGTTTAACTACATTAATGGGTAGGTGATTTTGCTCATCAATTTCTTCTATTGGATTGATTATAAGGGTAACTATTGAAGTCAATTCAATGGTTGTAATTAATTAATAAGGTTATCCAACCAGTAAGGTAGTCAAATCTTTATTATTTTCTGTCCAATCCCTAATTACAAAGATTGAATTTAAGTATTGATAAACTGAATTTACATATTTGTTCAGAAAATGATACCTCTCTGCAGTATGGGGAAGAACAGTTGCTACATTTTCTGGTCAATGTTGTAATGATCCTTCCATCCACTGAGAATCCGAAGCTGGCATGCTGCACCCAAAAAAACGAAATGGAACAACTCCCATTAAATAAAATACAAGTATTGTACAAGGAATTCGTGACAGGTAATTTAATAAAATTCGTAGGTAGTAACATAGTTATTGTAATATTCAACACCTAATTTTCTATCTGCAATGTAAGAATCTCAAGTAGAAGGTTGTAATTTATAATGCCATGAGTAATAATGTTCATGTAATAAGGAATTTGTTGTAAAAGTAACAGGTAAGAAAATTAATGTTAGCTCAATTTTTTTGTAACAGTACTGTAGAAAGGTGGGAAGATTAACATATAAATTGTGAAAATAAATAGCATGTTTGGATTTATCTAAATCACTTATTAATTATTTCTTAAAAAATATAGCATTATTATAAATGGGTTTGACTACCTTACTTGTTAATAATAATTGGATTGACTGTAAGAGTAGTTATCAATAATAATCCAATAGTTGTTATTAATAAATAAATTTACTCAACCAGTAAGCTAGTTAAATCCCTTCAGGGTGGTTAATGCCATGATTGTTATCATATGTCAAAACATATATTACAACTCAGAGAAAAGTGCTTCTAGAAGTATAAGAGTGGCTTAGAGTTGGGTAAAAAGAGTGATAAATAAAGACCTTATGGATGGAGAGGTTGATAGAAACAAGTGGATTTTGAGGAAGATCTCGCTCAACCAAATCTTGCAGTCTTAAGTCTTGGAGAGTGACCATGTAATCAGAATTCCAACTTCCATGCCATCTTCCATCAGATGTTGAGATTGTAATTAGACGGCGTCGGCTCTTTTTCCTGCCATTCATCATCTGTACAATTTTGTAACACGATTAAAATTAATAACTAACAAAAGAAGAACACATTTCCATTGATAAAACAAAGCTATATGCATATATGGTCCATATATATATACACCTGCAGTGAATGTGAAGTTGATGAGGAGTAGTCATTGGTTTTGGAAGTGGGAGAGAGAGAATGAAGCTTGGGGGATATTGAGTTGGTTGGGTTTGGATGGTATGTAATTTTGTTTAAGTATGTTGCACACATCAAATGGATAGCTTCTGCCATCTCTCTCTCTCTCTCTCTGTGAATACCTTATCTTGGCAACAAAAATACATGGTTGGCACTTGCTATGTTTAAAGACTCCAACTGCATCTTCACATCAGACATATTTCCATTTTTGTCCTCAAGGTTTTCAACATTAACTGTTATTAATTCCATCCTGAAGTTTCAACCCCACCACCTGTGTCATTTTGTTTTTAGCTAATCTTATAATACTCTTTTAATGTACCAATTTAATTAAAATGATATGTGGTGAATGGAGTTTCTTAAATTTGTAAAAATTCCTTGGTGTTTAGGTTTTAAAAAAATAATAATAAAATAAAATAAGATAAGACCTTTTAATTTTGAACTTAAATGAAGAGCACATTGTGAAGAGATATTGATATTATTATTATTAAGAGATTTGAACTTAAGACTTCAATTTTGTTAAGAGGTGTAATTATCAACCAAACTATATCTATGACCGTGTAAAGAAACTTTTTATACTTGACTAGGGAACTTCTTTAACTAGACTTTGAAACTATAAGGTAATTATCTAATAAGAGTACGAATCTAAAAGTAACCTCAATAGGTTATTATTGCTGGTCTCCCTAAATTATTATTAATATGTATTCATGAATTAATTAGAATATGACAAGTGCATTTTTTAAAAATACTATATCAAAAATTAAAGTATAAGTTGAACAAAGTTACCGTTCAACTTGTATTTTATGCAATAATTTTTTTCTAACTTGTATTTTAATTTGTTGTAAGCCATTTTTTAAAGTTTATATCATATGTTAATTGATTTATAGATACGTATTAAATTTTATAATTCAACTTGTATTTTATGTGACAAGATGATGTCACCCTAATGATATATTTTTCATACTTTTGACACGTGATATTAGATTGAATTATTTTAATAAAATTGGATAATAATATGATATGTTTGGTGCAGTATGAGATTGGATAAAAATAGAATTATCTTTTGTTTAGTTGATTTTAGGATTTGACTAAAAAATATAAATAAAATAAATATGTTTTATATTTAAAAATAATTAAATTAATTTTAAAATAGCATAACATATTTGTAAAAATAAATATAACAATATACTATCAATTTTAAAAATAAATTAATATTTATTTTATAATTAATATAAAATTATTATTTTTAAAAATAATTAATATATATTAACTTAATCTTCAAGATAATTAAATAAATTTAATATAATATTTAAAAGAAAAAGAAAAAGCAAGGGGCAATATCCCATGTGTTGTGAAAGGTTTAAATAAACCCATCATAGCTAGATAAATAAAGCATGGCATTGGCTTTCCAATCGCATATCAGATGCCAAAAATGAGTTTGAATTAGAAATTGTCTACATCCATATTTCAAACGTATCCTAAAGATAGTAAGTTTTAAAAACTCATTCTCCTCAATTCTCAAAAGTCAAAAATACTAGTTAGAAATATAATTATATATTATGCTAATCTAGTGTCAAGTGAAGCTACGTATCTTTCCGCACCATTGCTAATTTATATTTATATATTACTATCTTCAAAACAGTTTACTTTCTTATTTTGAGAGGGAAAAAAAAAAACCATAGGTTGAGCACCATGTAAGAAGATTGAATTAAAAAACCAAGATAGAATGATGATGAATCGAGAAGAAAGGTATCTACTCATGCACACTCTAAACGTTTTAATTGAACCTAAGTTGTTAAAATTTCTCTTTTACCTCTGAATAAATTACCCAAAAGAGACACACCATCACTTAATAAAAGTGGTTGATTATCTCTTAAGACCTTAAGAGGTCAAGGATTTGAGACCCACCTTCATTCTACTAAAACACAAAATGTAGGTTTAAGTCTTTTTTTTATAGGAGTTGTCATCTCCCGATTGTGGAGTAATCAATCTACAATCGACAGTCTTCTAATTCATAACATGACAATATTTAAGTATATTGTGTCATATATTTGTTCAATAATTATGACATTTTATGACACATATACTAATCATGAATCCAAAATGGGAAAATGAACTTAATTCGTAAATTCTAGTGTGTACTTAAATATTTAGGAATCAAATTATGTAGACTTCACCTAAAATTAAGAAATCAAGTTTATGTTCGAAAGAAAACTTGATTCGCTTCTCTCACTCTGGGAATTAAGTTCCATTTACTAATAAAAAAGAAAATTCATGTAGTTTTACTAAAATATACTCGGTCTTTAGTAATAAAACAATCATAGGTATATTCAATCTCTTTTATTTGTGTCGTTCTTCTCTACGTAATTCTTCTCAGCTTATCATTCATCCCCATTTGTTTTGGATTTGTTTGTTGAACATATATATATATATATATATATATATATATATATATATATACCGTTGCTTGTTATATTCATCCTTCTCTTTCTCTACATGCATTCAAAAGCATGTAGTGTTCTTGACTTTTTCTTTTTTCTTTTTTTTTTTAATTTTTTTCTCTTCAATTCTTCATATTGGACTTTAGATTTTCTACATTTTGTATAAAGACTTGAAATTAATTTTGATAAAATTTACCCTAATAAATAATGCACACATGAGATTAATTTTGTTGACTTTGGTTTAAGGTGGGTTTCAGGGTTTCTGGTTGAAGAACGAGTGGAGGTTAGGTTCGGTTCATGACATCCAATTCTGTTATATTCATTTTTTTTTTTTTTTCGATTTATTGTTTACCTGAACACAACATTTAACTACTAAAAACTTTACTGAAATCAAATTTGGGTGATTTTTGACGCTCGGAAGATTTTAGAAAATATAATTAGTAGGAAACTTGTGCAACAAATCAACATGCTATAGAGGGTAGTTTTGTAATTTTATTTTTTTCGTTCCTTATTCATTCATTTAGTAAACTGTAGAAAAGAAATTCTTTTAATTCTATTTCTAATTATTAAAAGTTAGTAAACACTTGAAAGGAAACTTATAATTTAATTCTAATTGCTTTCCATTCTCTTTTCATAGAACTTTAATTCCCTTTCACGTTGATTCCTGATTAGTAAATGCACCCTTAAGATAATATTTGAGTATATTGATCAAATCAATACTCATTCCATTAATCACATACATAAATTAATCATGGTTTGTGTATTCTAACAAAAATAATGCTATAAGAATTTAGCATTATCTATACGGATTGTATCATTCACCACATAATCTAATCCCACGATTTATATATTAAATATAAATCATTTTGCCATATTTTGTTAATTGTTGGTATAAACACTTCTTCACAAATGACAAAGGAATCAATTAGTGAGATTGTCTTACAAACCTTTCCTGGATTAGAATAGTCGCTTGAAGCTCTTGATTTGCAGAGATTTTTTTTTGAAGCAGATTTACAGAGATTTATCCGCGTCAGAACCACAAAACACAAGCAATTTTTTTTTTTTTCCTGTGACTGAGCATTCTGGCAAATTCTCACCAGTCTGGTTGATTGCTACTTTGTTGTAGTAGTCTCTCTTGGTTTATCTGCTGCTACATTTGCTGTCTCAGTGGCTATCTGCAAATACCAAACATCTCTCTCTCTCTCTCTCTTTCTCTGTCTCTCTCTCTTGCCCAACTTTGTCACAATAAGACAAGGAATAATGACATAAAGGCAAAAAATCCAAGGAAAAGAATTTTAACTTTGAAACTTGTTTCTATATGATTTTATACATAAAAAAAAAAAAAAAACAAGGCTGCCTTGCAGTGATTGATTTCTGAGTTCAGTAAAACAAAATTAAAAGAGAGATACGACTTCTTCTATAGATTACATACACGTCTCCTTTCACTTCACGTGTTTCTTCTGAGATTTTCGGAAAATAGGCAAGATTCTGGAAGCAGGATAGGTGAAACCAAAGAAGCGGATGAGATTTTGACAATCTCTTTTTCCAGGCCTTTCACTACCTGCAGATCTTAAATTGCTCAAGTATGTTTTACCTTCATATATGAAATAAAGCTGCTGCCATAGAAGTACACTTAAACCGAAATTCACAGAAATACTTGAAATAAAGAGGTAAAGAAGAACAATTCCCCTAGGTGACATGAGCACTCCAGAGTTCAAGAAAGAAAGAGTGATTTCCTTCAATATTCTCAAGGCAAAATAACTGTCATTCCCTTGTAAACCAATACGAGATCCGTACGTAAACGGTGGCCACATACGCAATCCTACATTTGCAGACACGATTGCTACATATATTGTGCTGACAACAGCTGAAATGAGGAACAAAATGAAGTGCCTGTGATTTCCAGCACCAACACAATTCCCAATCTGCATTAAATAGAACAATATTTAATCCCAAATTCAATGTTTGAAGAAACAAATGATAAGAAGAAATGTGGAAAGAGTTATTAAAATAAAGGTTGAATATATAAGATACCATATCTTATTAGCAGCCTCTTACCCCCTTATATAACAATGGCATCCAAGTATAAATATGAGATCAAACCATATAAAGACAAATACTTCAGAACAAATTCTTGGAGCATATTTAGGTTTAAAAAAAAAAAAAAAATCTTGGAGCATATTAACTGGTCAAATTAGAGATGACAATTAAATAGAGAGCATGTCTGATGCAATAATAGCAACATTTTAACCAAAAGATCCGTCTTAGACATGATACTTTATACCAAAAAGAGAGAAGATCATAGACCACATCCCTCTGCAACCACAAACAAAAGATCGACGACTTCCAATCTCTTGAAATGTAGTACCATGTAAAATTATCTTCTCTTCAACTAATTCTCACATGAAAAGAATTTGAGAAAGGGCTGCAATCTACACAAAGAAAACATGCTAGGAGGCAATGCTGCCAAAGAATCTTCCAAGGTACACAGTCATACCAGTAGTGCACACTTGCAGTAATATTAGCCTCAAATTAATAGCCGGTTGTAACTCAACCAACATATAACATCATTAATACATCAATAACACGTGAAACATACAGAGAGAGAAATAACAGTTACAACTACTATGCTTATTTTGACCTAATAAAACCACAGGTCCCAACGCCAATTATTACAACCCCAATCCTATCAGCTTGCAGCAGATGCTTGCTTATTCAATGAAATAACAAGCCCATATGAACATAAAGGGTTCCTGCCAGGTAATGTGCCTAGCAAACTTGACAGTATAGCACTTCAACCTAGACAAGTTAAACGTAAATAGAGATGCTGATAAAATTTGCTTTGCCACCCCAAATGGGACAGCAGCAGTAGTTTACAAAAGGGTTTTGGATAGAATTAGCAATGAACTTCAAAGTGCAGCCCGGCTCCAAGATGGGCCTCTTTACATGTTACCTAAGAAAATAGTTTGTACTTGCAATCTCTTATCAAGTGCAACAGTATAATTGGAGAGCGTAATATAAAGTAGACAAAGGTGTTTGATAATCTTATCACAATTGGGTCAGTGACAATTTGATTCTGTACTTATTCTATCCATAAATCTGATCATGGTTCACCCAGTGAGAAATTCCTTCAGAGGAATCTTAACAATTTTTGAAAAGAATAAGGTTTCCATATATAATATTGATGATGACTAAAGTGTTTGATGGCATGACTTCGATGCAACAAAACATCTGAAAACCCAAAACAAGAACAAAAAGAAAAAAAGATACCCAACACTTCTATTAGACAAGGTTCTCACTAGTATTCTCAATCAGCAACAGAAAGTTTTGCACAGCATCGAATTAACGTCAACAACATGAAAGTCATATTTCATACATTACTGAAGAAAAACAGCAGAGAACTAGATGAATCCAATGCTAACTCAGGATGACAGAACAATATCCAGGATATGGTGATGTTTTTATATTCTGTATCAAAACATTCCATAAATGTTTAGATGTGAAAATGGTGAAATAGCCAACAATAAAATTATCTCTATGATCAGCACTGCCACTTTTACCATAATTGAAAATCAAGCCCAAGATTTAGAACAAAAGTATAAGAGCATAACAATACAAAACAAGAGAGCATTAGACCTGTACTCTTCTTCACAAGCTGAATCTCTTTTATATAAAAAAGTACTAGTGGTATTATAGGTTTTTGCATTACCTTTAAATCATGTAATATTCCGGCATCACATATTTACATAAAATAACTCTTCAAAACATTAAGCATGTAGATGCATCATCTCCAAAGCCTAATTCAACTTCGTGAACTTTTACACCGGAAAAATAAAAAGCTATGATTGACCATCTCATTTTTTAATTTGGTAGAAACATGTTGCAGACTGAAACAACAAAAGAAAGCAAAATAGGCTACAACCTAATAAACAAGGGGACTTAAGCTTCGACTAACTTTTTTTGGAGAGGCCGAAGTGAAAAATAAAGTCAAGTTCACTCGTGTACAAGTCTCAGAGGGGGAGTCGCTGGTCTACCTATATGATAAATCAAAAAGGCCTTTTTCTACATTATGTGGCTTTCCCTGCTACAAAGCTTTTACCCAAGGCCCAGAATTCCTTGCCTAAACAGTACATGTTTCCAGAGGACAGCAAGATATTCAAAATAAGAAATCTCCAAACATAACTCGTACTTACAAATGGGCAGTGATGATCCATGTCCAATACACAGACTCCACATGTGCGGCAGTGATGAGTTCTAGGAGATTTTGGTTTTGAACAGTAGTGACAGAAAGTATAATTTGCAAGGTCGCCTTTCCCCACAAGTGGGTAGCTACCCCACAGAATGGTTGACTGTGTGCCAGCACAGCAGAATGATGCAAGACAGAATGTAGAAACAGTAGATATGGACAACAAAATTGTTATGACAGAGTGGAAAATCCCACAAGAATAGCAGATAGAAAAAACAACAGGGTATACCGCCCACACTCCGCCACCTGCATTTACAAATAAATTTTATGAAGATTAAACAGCTTAAATAGAAGCAGCAACCAAAATGAGCAAACCTCAACTTATCTTGGAATGGTAAATGCACAGGTCTTAATGCAGTTAACAAAGAAAATAGTTCTAAATCTCAATCATCGCAAGAAAATAAAAGAAAAGCAGCAATAATATACATCATAACCTCCTTAAGTGAGTAACTTTTCAGCAACCTTGCAACAAACCTCACATGTTTACAAAAGGCTTGCCAAAACTAGTTCCAATATTTATTATTTATTGAGTGGTTAATTTTGTTTTTATATAATTTTTCTTAATTCCATGAGTTACATCTCTGTAATCTTAATAGTTGTTACTTGGGCTTTATTTGGGTAAACAGTTGACAAGAAAACGCCTTCATAGAGTTAGCACACACACACACACCAAGTCTGCCACTGTTTCCTTGCTTAAGAATCTTATATTGGTACAATCTGTCTAGAGAACAAAAGGATTGTTTACCTCAGTGTACTACCAATTACATAAAGTCTAGCACTGTTTCCTTGCTTAAGAATCTTATATTGGTACAATCTGTCTAGAGAACAAAAGGATTGTTCACCTCAGTGTACTACCAATTGTACCAAAAGGATTGGTACAATTTGTTCACTTCAGTCTAGCACTAGTTGAACTATACAATCTGTTTCCTTGTATTGTTTCCTTGCTTAAGAATCTCATATTGCTAGAGTCTCAGCATACTACCAATTTGTGGACTGCACCCTCTTCCAATCAAAATATCAAGCTAGTCCTAGTTCTTTATTGCAAACCATTATACTTTTAAAGTTTTTATTCTCTATGCACAAGTAAAAGCACAAATGGTAGTTAGTATGGTACACTATGTTAAGCCAGTTTGTGTTGTCTCAAGTACTATCACTGTAATAGAAATTAGAATGTAATTCATCAATTTCATATATGCCAACCACCAAATGCAGAATTACTAATCCTTTAGAAATTAGGTCAAGGTGTAAGAGCAAAGTGTGTCAAGTTTAGTTATTAGCTTAAATCTCCATTTTCCAAAAGAGAAAATGAAAGAAAAAGAAAAAGTTAAATATCTCTAAATTCTGAAAATTAATTGATCATTATACATCCATAATGAATTCTCGTTTATATCTTTAAATACAATAACAATAAGAATACAAACTACTTGCCTATAAATGTGCCAATGTCTGTGTACAACTTGATAATGTTTATAGGCCCCAACTAAACTCTATACAGAAAGAAGTAAAGAAAAGTAAAAGGAACAGATATCCAAGCAACATGCATAAGCCAAAGAAAACATGTTCATGTCTGTTTTGCAATAAAAAAGTAGCGAAGGCAGGGACCAAAGAATTTCAAAAGTTTCGGTAAATCTGAAGAAGTTATAAGGACTACCTATCTTACTTAATAAAGCCTCTAGCCATTAAAACGAGGTCTTGGGTTCAAAAACCCCACTCACACCAGGATGGGGGGAGGGGTTCAGGTTTCTTTATTGTAATAAAGAAAATACCTAAAAATAACAATCCTATAAATTATTTATTTTTTTTTTTAAAAAAAAGACATACCTATTACGAAGAGCATAAACAAGAAGAGGAAACAAACAAAAAAATGATCACGCAGGCGTCTCCACCTGAAACACTTGCTTTCGTGTTTCCTCACATGTTGACCTGTAATGGCTCCACACCAACCACACTTGAAAGTAGGCGTGTAAGAGGGGAGAAGAAGATGTAATCCACAGCCCCAGCATATAGGCTCATTATCCTTTGCATCCATTGTCACGACATGTTCTGACTGGTGAGATTGTTCCTACATTTTATCATATCTGGTATGTCAATCACCATGAAAATCAATTCTGGTCGTGAAACTAGCATACACACATTGCAATAACACCATTTTCCAAATGACAAGGCTAAGAATCAATTCTCCGTTTTCCACTTTCCACATCAATTAACACCTCATCGAGCTTAAGTTTTATTGCAAACATTCAATTTATCACAGCACGCATTTAACTTCCTCATGTCTCACAAAATTTAAGATTTTTTCAAGGCTGTGTTCCATATTTAAGCTATAAAATTCCCCTCAGAAATCAACCCAATAAGATTTTTGTATAGCATGGAAAGGTATGACATGATATATGGGCCAGGCTTGCACAAAGTCCCTGAAACTAATTTCAGAGTTGACAAGTCTATGCTACCTGAACTTGCTTCTCATTGCATTGATAAAATGTCCTATTCCTACTCCATCAGTCTAGGTCTAAGGAATTATAAAATGTCCATGCCAATTGTCAAAAAATCATTCAGAAACTACAAATAAAATATCAATTAAATACACATAGCTGCAAGATTTTCACTAATCATAAAAACTAAACATCTCACCAATTCTCAAGTTGCACATAAACGTTTTGTACGTGAATACTTCAAAATACTTTATAGCTCCATATCATAAAACAATTTATATGAATTCCCTAACCAAATCAGTTATGCAAGTAGTGTACCTTCCCATGTCCCTACAGGCTACAACTTCCATTAAACAAAATGAACACAGAGGCAACATATATCTAGGTTATTTTGACCTACAGAAACTCCAAAAGATCCTATATCCATGATGTAAAGTTGTCATAGCTTTTAAAGTGACTCCACGCAAGAAATTCGTCCAAGCATAACCGCACAAGTGGTTTTCAGACATCGACCATAATCTTGTATGTAGAGGTTACAAAAATTTATATAGCAAATCAACGCAGCAATGGAATCAACAGAAGTCTGCAATCATTCATGTCTCCAAGTCCATGTTAAATATCAATCTTTCCCTTCAAAACCTAACCCTCCTCTCTATGCACATAGAATGATCAATAATTAAAAGAAATAAACAACACATATCTGCTATGCACATGTTAGTTTCGTATATACAACAGCATGGGCCAAATTTCATATGAATTAAAGGCTTGATGATCCAAAAACAACATGAAAAAGAGTGAATCAGATATTGAAATAAAAGGGGAAGTAGAGGGTCTCACATTGGCCAAGTCAGCCATGTTTGCTGGCGAACCCAGATGAATCTGCCAACGTTACAACTGGGTTCTTCACGGAACAATCCAAACTTTGAAGGGGCGATCAGATAAGTCAATTTCTTTTTTTTTTTTTTTTTTTTTTTTAATTATAATATTCAAACCCAACCTATTTTTATAATGGGTAAATTTTTTTGGCTAACGGCAACCGTCTATCTCAACCATTAGCTGTCATTTAATTTAACATTTTAACTTCATTTGCTACATAGCCTTATTATTTATATTAGTGAATTAGTTGTAAAGACCAATCCAATAGTTATAATTAGTAGATAAGATTACTCAATTAATAAGATAATCAAGCATTTGCTTAAAGTCACTACATTATATCAAAGGTTGCCCTTTTTGATTAACATGTCAATTTATTTGCATCTCAATTCAATGAGAAATTTATAGTTTTTACTCAAATGAAAAGGAAATTTTTACTTTTACCTAGATTTTTAAAAAAATTTGTTTTTGACCTTTCAAACAAATTATTTTCATTGTATACCCAAGATTACTAAAATATCTTTAAGTTAAAATCACCCAAAGGCCCAAACTTGAAATTACCAAATTAGTCTTCTTCTTCATAACAATATTCTTTCTGTTTCTTTCCTATTCTCTATTCATGGTTTTTGAGATTAGATTTACCATTGTAGCCGAAAAACAATCTACAAAGAAATTCTTCATTGAAGCTTCTTCGTCCATTGAAGGTTTTTGATCCATTCAAGTTTCATCTATTGAAGGTATTGAAGTTTCTTCTTCCATTTGAGTTTCAAAGGTAATATATGTGTTTTAGTTGGTTGGTTTTTTGGTTGTTTTGTTCATATTACAAGCTAAAAGACTATAAAAATGATTTGGTTGTGATATATGGTATCCGTAAATACCTACGATAAAATTTGCAATATCTGTGATGAAATCAATTTTTCATGACTGAAAAATCGATTGAAGAAGTAGACCGGTTTTTTTGTCACTGAAAAACCGATACCGATATCAGTTTTTCAATTCACTGAAAAACCGAAATAAACAAATTTTTCATGATTTTGATATTTTTGTATTTTGAATGCTGTGTATTGAATTTTAGTATTATATATGGTTATATATGATTGTATTTTATTCTATTTGATTATATTTGGATGGAGAGTGTTGTGAGTGCATAATTAATGCGTTTAACTTCGTTTTTAGCATAATAAAAAATATGTTCCAGTTTTTTTGTCCACTTAAAAACCGAGTAAGACAATGTTAACATAATTTTTATATTTCTTGTATTGTTGATATTGGGTATTAATTTATAGTGGTAGATTTAATTCGATATGATTGTGTTTTGTAATATTGACCCATTGAAATAAGACTAATTTATTAATAATATTATTTGATTTAAACATTACGAGAATGACTTAAGAGACGATCGTAATCAATATTGATGGAGAGTAGAATAGATGTAATTACGTTGGAGGGAGTCGATCATGTGTGGGGTCCACAAAAATAGTAGTTTTTCATCGTTGGTGGACGTTGTATACGGAGGGGCTAATATTGATAGAAGAATGTGGGATATCTATATGTATTATTTTACTACAAAGTATGACAAATGGTCAAGTTAAAAAGATACGCATCATGTCCAATCTTGGTGTGGTTGGTTTGATGGCGATTAAAAATATTGATGTTAAAGAGATTTATATCGATAAGATTATGAGAGATTTTGGAGCTGGAGTTAGTAGGTGTACTATTCATCCAGTTGTCACCAACTCAATACTAGACACAAGATATGACGAGACAGATATGGATAGACCTGTAAATCCGCATACAGTTGAAAGTCATTTTTATCTTACTTCAGGTATTAAGAGCAATCAAATTGATACTTCTGTCACCTCATTTACATCTATAGAAAGTCTCATTTGCGACGTTAATGATGACTATTTGAAATATGGTACCAATGATGAAGATCGAGACACAAATGATGATGATAATAGGACACGAGATAGTGATGAAGAGGAAACTTGATTTGATGATGTCTCTCAGGAAAAAACGTTTCCAGAAATAAGATTTTCAGGTTTACAATTTCAGAACAATCATTCACAACCATACTGGATTGTTTCTACTGTAGAACTAGGCAACATTGAAGCTACTTCAAGCGCTACGTCAACCCTCTACCAACATGATACATTGTATAAAGGTGTATTCTTTAATAGTAAAGAAGAAATGAGTATAGCTATTGGAGAATATGCTCTGAAAGCTAAGTTTGAATATCAGGTTCGACATTCAAACACGGAGCGATTTGAGGCCGGTTGCAAGGATAAGGCTTGTAGCTTTATAGTTTGTGCAAGATGTAAAAATGGTTGTTCAATGTGATTTGTGTTGAAGTATATGGCGGAACACACGTGTTGTCAGACAACCATGAAATCACATATAAAGAGTGTGAAGGCTATTGTCGTCGGAAAATTATATACAAGAAAAGTGGGGAGAGATATTTATACACCTAATCTTTTGATTGGAGAAATACTAGAGTAGTATGGAGTTCAGATCTTGTATAATAAAACTTGAAAGGCTTTACAATATGCAAAGAAACTAAGCGGATAAGTCATACTAACAACTTCTGTCCTGCTTTGAGATATTAAAACTATCAAACTCCGGCACAATGATGGCAATTGAGAGAGATGAAAACAACCGGTTATTGTATCCCTTCGTTACACTTGCAACTTCCATTGAGGGTTTTTGGTCTTACATGAAATCGGTTGTTGCTATTAATATCACTCATTTGAAAGGTGAATATAATAGGTCGGAGATGATATATCTCATCGCTTTTGAATTTGCTGATGGAGAGTCAAACTGTTCATGGACTTGGTTTCTAAAAAAGTTGCAAAAGGCAATCAAAGTGTCAGATGGTTTATTTATTATATCTTATCGTCATAAAAGCATACCGAATGGGATAAAAGCAACCTTTCCTAAAGTCCCACACATTTTATGTTTTTTTCCACCTGTGGCAAAACCTTAAACAACATTGTAAAAAACATTCGAATGTAAAAAATGTATTTTACAATATAGCATACTATTATGTGCCTAATGAATGCAACAAAATATTGGAAAAAATGCGGGCGTTACATAAAAGCAGACATGCAACTTTGGTTAAGGCTAAAGTGAGCAAGTGGTTACGAGCACATTGTTTAAAAAGAAGATATGAAATAATGACCATCAACATTGCAGAATCGCTCAACAATTGCATGATACAAGCACGTTATTTGCCAATCACAATTATACATGAATATGTAAGAAAAGTATTACAAAAATGGTTTAATAATAGACGTGTTACTGCTGAAAAGCTCACAACTTATATTACCACTGCTGCGTACGATCATATCATGTTGGCAAAAGATTTATCAACGAAAGGTAGTGTACATCCCATTACAAAACCATATCAGTACAGTGTCATACATCTTAGCAAAGAAGATGCAATGGTTGATATTAAACAGCACACGTGTACGTGTAAGTAGTGGAACCTTGATAAGTTGTCATGTGTTCATGCATATACTATGGCCAAGTACGGTAATTGTACACTGTTGCTTTCAATATTTCATGTCATATCGTGATACTTAAATTTCTTATAGATATCAGGTACAAGGGTTTCAGTTGTGACACACTTTGTAGTCAGTATTATAACGTGGAGTGGCTGAAAGCCATATATACACATCCGATTAATCTCATCCCTAAATTGGCTAGTTGGAATGTTTCTGCAGAAGTTAGAAGCATGGTTGTACTACCACCTATAGGAAAAAGACAAGCAGATAGGCTGAAAGAGGTTCGGATTCCTTCAGCTGAGGAAGATCGTCGTAGAAAAAAGTATAGAAGATATGGTCAGAGAGGACACAACTGTCTTCATTACCTTAAACCCTCTACTTCCACCAGGTGCGAAACATGTGCAGTCGTGGATGCGGAAGCTGTGATGAGCACAAATACTAGTGAAAATGCACTGTCATCCTAAAAATGTCGCTTGTGTCATGAGATTGGACACAATCAATATCGATGTCCTCAACGGTTTCCTACTCCCAATCTAAAGGTGGCTAATAATGAAAACAATGATTAGACATTAACATTAATTTGAACTTCTGTTTCATGTATATTTTATTTTGTTAAATATATATATATTATTCCATTTATAATAATACAACGATACTATTATAATCGGATCAGTTATTAAGTTACTAATTTTAGTTTCATCAATTTTAATGAATGAATGGAAATTTATTCATAAAGTAATTGACATTAAAAATATAAATGAAATGAAGTAATTGACATCAAATTTAATGAATGAAGTTAAGTACTTAAACATAAAATTGCGTCTTCAACTATCGATCAATAATTGGGAACCTTCAAATGTGGTGGAAAGTAGATAAAAAGGAATAAAAATATAGGATTGGTTTCTCAGTGGGGCTAAAAAATCAATCTTGGTTTTTCAGCCACTGTAAAAAACCGATCACCGCTTTTCTTGATTTCTCTTCTAATCAATTTTTAGGCATACTGGAAAAACTTATTACGGTTTTTTAGCAACTTTAAATAACCGATCATGATTTTTCTTGAATTTCTTCTCTCTAGATGGTTTTCCATGACTAACAAGTGACCACAAAATTGTTTCAACTTAACCAATTAATATAAAATTGTGTAAATAACTAACTCAATGACTCCATATAGTGACATTGAACTAACACATGACATTTAGATGACAATATTTCACCTAAAACATATTGATGTTGATTCATCCAACTATGTTTGTTAGTAATGATTATCAGTTATGAGATATAACATCATTTCTATGGTTCTTGTGTCTTTTTAATCGCTCGAAACTTTCAAATAGGATGGAAAGTGGGTAAAAAGTGAAGAAAACTTATGACCGGTTTTTAAATGGGCATAAGAATCTGATTTCGATTTTTTAGCCCATGCAAAACCCTCTTTTCTTGAATTTCTTCCCTCTAAATAGCTTTCAATGACCAATAAATGACTCCAAAATTGCTTTAATTTAATCAATTAACATAAAATTGCGTAAATAACTAACTTAATGACTCCACATGGTGACATTAAAGTAATACATGACATTTAGATGACAATATTTCACCTAAAATATATTGAAGTTGATTCATCTAACTATGTTTGTTGGTAATGATGATTTGTTATAAGATATAACATCATTTCTATGGTTTTTGTGTCTTTTTAGTCGCTCGAAACCTTCAAATAGAGTGGAAAGTGGGGTAAAAATTGAAGAAAACATAGGATCGGTTTTTAAGTGGGTCTAAGAAACTGATTTCGGTTCTTTAGCTCCTATGAAAAACTGATCCCCATTTAATTAATTAATTTTATCTTCTGATCGATTTTCCAACAAAATGAAAAATCGATTTCGGTTTTAAAATGACCATAAAAAACCCATTCATTGATTTTTAACTTTATAGTATTAACATTTAATATATTATTTTTGTAAAATCGTAATTAACAAAATTAATTAAATAATGGAATATAAATTAATACTTTTACTTGAATACAACATCCCCATCAAAGTCTAGTGTCCATTTCCTAAATTTATTTACTTCATACAGTGGTATCGAAAACGTATATATATCCCTAGCAATCTCTACCCTCAATGCATTGACATCTGCAACTTGATCAAGTCGTCTTGATTTTCATGTAGTCTTTTTGAATTGTAAAAGGTCGTGTATGCAGATTGTCATGTATGCTCCACAACTCGTCCTGTATCAGTAATAAATTAATAAAATGATATTAACATAACACTTAGACTATATATATATTAATTCAGTTATAAACTTACTCACCAATCGGGTTGTTGGGACACAACTAATCTATCAAGACGCTCAACTTTCTACCGTTCATCCATAAGTAGTATATCTGTCTGGGTCTTCTCATAAAATCTTATGAACCGCAACAAGATGGGCGTGAAACACACCAGCGGCTCAAGTGGTTAGATCTGTTCGACTACATCAACATTTGCTAGGACTAATTCAGATGATCAAATAACAAATATTTCTATTATCTAAGGCACACTTAACAAAAGACCCAGTGATTTTGATTCAGACTACACAGTAGTAACATCTGTAGTTTGAAGGCGTTAGTGCTATAGAACTAATTCAGATAATCATATAATAAATATTAATCTTCAAACAATACTTACATTTTCAACACGCCACCACAGGATTGATGCACCTATTTGCCCATAACTGAATACAAGCCATTATGAGGATACATTAACTGTAATCATATCAAATTTTATACCTTTATTGATGTAATGCAGTTTATAATACATTGTCATAAATACCTGCATAATAAAAATTAAACATATTATTTAACTTCAGGGACATATGACATGAAATTGTAAATTATAACTGACTGAAATGTAAACACTTACAAACAAAGAACTCTTATGGACTGCATATCTACTGTCCTCAGTCTCTTTCAACCACTTCTTTTGTAGACACATCAAATAAGAATCGATGTGCTCTGAACTCAACCATAGGTTCTCGTCCTAGAGGGATACCAATGTGTTTGGCACCACATACCAACCACAACGATCAACCGCACGCCTAAAATTTAAAAAAAAAAAAAAAAAAAAAAAAATAATTATAAATTTTATTACATTAGCAGTTAGGATGAAAGGACAATTATGATTTTTTTCAATACCTGAAGTCCAAAGAAGTGGAAGTTTTGTATTCATTATAGACAGTCTCTACAAAGTCTACAGACTCTGCCACTTCCTCGACCTGCTATTGGGGCTTCTTTTTTTTTCTTTTTCACCAGTCCAAGATCCGTGTATGGTGTCCGTAGAGGTGCCGCTGGCTTGGTCTTTCGTTTGCCCCCTTCCAAGATGTTCTCATCTTGCCACTGTATGCAAATCAAAAATATGAATTACACATTTACAATTATATGTCAGATTATAACACACTAGATATACTATGTCTACCTGGTTATGACCACGCTCAGCCTTTGCATCTGATAGACCTTCTGAGTCTTTCTGGGAATGGTGGATCTTCTGGTCCTTTTGTTGATAGGGTGATTGGTAGACACTCTATGACTGAAGGACCTCCTGATTCTCCTAATGGATGACTGACTAGCTCGCATCAATAGGTGACTGATAGACCACCTCGTCCTCATGGATAGGTAACCAACAAACCCGTTTGTCCTAATGTGGTGATGATAGTGGTAGTGATGGGCAATAGATGTACTCATCTCGGACAAAGCTCTCAGCACTATCATCATCGTCGTCGTCATCTAAATCATGCTCACCAGCCGGACACATAGAAATTTTTAAATACTCTTCCACCTGTCTCAGCCTCATATCCATTTCCCTTAAGATCTTAAAGTTGTCTTCTGTCTCTTATTCATCCTATTTAACTTCTTATGAGTTGTTTTCTATAAATCCACAACATACTCAAATAATCGCTTCATTTGTAGAATAGAATCATATATATCATTTTACCCAGTACACAAAATTGTAAGAAATTTTAACAAAGTCTCTCATATTTTTTAAGTATCTAAGGAAATATAACCTGGATATTTAAATTACACTTCGTCTAATATGTTTAGAGACTCTTTGTCCTACTCTGTACTACTATACAACATGTCCACATCTTTTGCATTTATTACAATGGATATTTACTAAATAATCATATAAATAGAAGATTCGTACCTCAGGATGTACGTTTCGTACACCGCGTGACTTTTTTATCCGAAATTCTAAAAAGGTACCCTCTGATTTGGATTACATGCTTCGAACATCTTCATTCGGCTTAGCGTCCTCCCTTGTAAACTTATCAACCACATGATCATCATCACATTCCACCTCATCATCATCCCTTACATTTTCCACCTAATAATCATCATCACCCCGTACACCATCATCGTAGTCATCGTCATCATTATCATCATCATCATCATCTTCACTCCTTCCGTTGTTACCAACTCTATGTAAATCTTCCATAACCAAATGATTCGGATTGAAAGATTCCTAATAATTCGTATCTCTTTCAGCGTCAGTAGGTTTAAGGATTTACGCAATGCAAACTATCTGCATTATATACATATATATAGTTATACTATAATGATATACTTAATATAAATAAGAATAGTTAAAACAAACAAATAATTGAGATCAATTTGAGTTACATTTGCCACTTGTGAGGGGAAAATCATTAAAGTTTTTCATGTTTTTCGACGTCCTCTTAAGTAGCCGTCTCTTACATCTTGGCAGATCATTTTGCAATGACTTATTACTTTTCGATATCTTCTCTCTTAACACCGGGAATAATTATACTAACAACCACTATAATGCAAAAATGATTAAACAAAAAATAAATACATAGTTAGTATATATATAAAACCCTATATATTAACTGTAATAAGAGGAAGTAATAAATATTGAAGGTATTACTTGTACCTGAAACGCTAGGACATAGCCATAAATATTAATGGTAGTCAATGGGTTTTTAATCCATTTTTCATTAATCGCCATATAGAGGCAGTAGAACAACACACTATAGCTTAATGTACCCCAAAGGAACGAGTTTCACATGTAAAACTCAAAATTTCGTTTTATGATAAATAATTTATTTTTGCGATGAATAGTGTTTCGGAATGGAAAGTGTCAATATGAATAGTAATTTTCGAAAAGCAGACCTCGTGAATTAAAAGTTTCGAAATTAGTATTGGAGTTAACGGAAACGGAAACGGAAACGGAGTGAATATGAGTCCATTCGAATAGGTTGTAAGTGATCCAAAGTTTACTAGACGAAAATATAATTTCCAATCTTAGTACCGTAAATAGTATGTCTTTATTTATAGAGAAATAAAATAATTTAAAATATCCAGATATATTAATTGAATTCTCGTATAATTTTTAGATGGACCAAAAATGAATTCGAATACGAGAATGACATTTTAGGAAATTAAAAAGTAGAAGGAAGCATGCATGAGATACACTTGTCTAACATGATAAAAAGATTGGTGACAAGTGTTAAGCAAACATGAGGGATTAGTGAATGGCGAGATCATGTAAGGCATATATAAGTGAAAAATTAAACAAACAAATGCAAGAAAGAAAAGAGGAAGCATTTGGTCTCATCTAAAAAACAAACAACAGAAGAACTTAAGTGGAGGAGAAACTCTCAGTCAATGGGGTTGTGTTCTGCCGAGAGAGGAACTGGTTGTGCAACAACCATTTTGATGTTTTGAGAGATTTTCAAGTCCAACAAGCTTACATGCAAGTCTAGGAACAAAGTCATCCATTCTAAGTTGTTCCAAAAGGTAAGAAATTAGTTTTTCTTGAAATGGTTTATGGAAATGTTGAATTTATAGTTGCTTTGAGATTTAAGTAATGGAAAATTGTTTTTGAATGTTTGAGATGATTTTATGAGTTATGTTGATGATAAATTTAATGTGAAATTGGAAGGAAGCTCATTGAATATTAAGTGGCCAACTCGCTGCTAAACTTTTTGTAATTGCGAGATTATGACATTTTATGAATTTGATTAGAATTTACACCATATTATGTATGTTTAGGTGTAATTTCGATAAGAAAAATTGAATAAGATGGATGGTGTAAAGGTTAGTCTAAGTTCGGCCAAAATGACTAAAATGACTTTAAATTTTCGTTTGATGTGTTAATATGAAATCTAGGTTTAAATCAAAGTGATTTATGCACTTGAATGTTAAAAAACCCGAATGGATATTGTGTGCAAATAATTGAAATTAGTATGACTTGAAAATGATAATTTGATATCCCTACATAGTTAGAAGTTTATATGTTGATTTCGTGTGTAAAGTCTAAACGAGAATTACACGTGTATTAAGCATAGGATAAGTGACGAGCTGAAGGAGGTGGATAGGAGTGGTTTATTAAAGTGGAAAGCAAATAGTGAGTGTGGTTATTTTAAAAGCATTTTACAAGCTTTATAAATTAATTATCAATAAATACAATGTTTATTTTAGTATTCCAAGTTATTATGTTGAATTAAATTTCTAGCATGTCATTATATTTTTATTTATGCATGTAAGTTTCCTTAAAGTTATCTTATAAATATATTTATTTTAAAAATAAAGTAAATTAGTAAGTTTATGTTAAATATTTGCATAAATGAGGCATGCTAGAGAATATTTTCGAGCTAAGTCAATATAAGAAAGTTTTAAACATATTGAAAAGTATTTTAAATGTCTTTGGTTTACTCTAATCTTCAGTTACACCCAGCTAAAATACCTTATGCGTGTATAGCAAGTGAAGGGGGGAGTCACTAACTTGGGGGGTTTGAGTCAGTGTGTCGCCCTCTGTACGTATAGGTAATGTAAATCTGCCTGATATCAGGGGGGGAATCGCGACCCCAAAGTTCCTGCATCTATGACTATACATGGTGAGATTGCGCCTCAGTTCTAGTGACGTGTCTACATACCGTCACGAAGAACAAGTTTCCCTGAGTAACCTTATAGGCAAAATAAAGAAAGAAAAACACGTCATTAGACGTAAGGTTTTGAAAAGAAGAAAAGTATATTTTATGAAATTATTACGAGAATTCAAGCAATAGAATTAAAATGCTTTATACTAATTTTACTGTTTTCAACGAAAAGAAATAAACTATTAGTTTTCAAAACTACTTGGGAGGATCTATATATATTTCAAAGAAAATATTGTAGTTTCAAAAGTTTACGCACCCACTGAGTTATTACTCACCATTTTTTTCTTGTTTTCAATAAAAATCATCCCTAAGTGCAAGTACGAGCCATCAAGTGGAAGGAGATTCGTTGAACGTGCAGATTGGCTGAAAACGTGATGCTACTACACTGATTCATTTTGAGTTACCATGTACATGTCTAACTGTTTAAGATTTATTGCACGTTTTGTAAATACTATTTTGGAGCATATTTATACACTTATATTTTCGTATTATGTTTAAAATTTTGTGTGTATAAAGTTTTACGTAAATTTGATGATTCTTGAATGGTTTTATAAATTAGAATCATATTTGTGGATCGATTGTGAAAATAAAAGAGGGTATGATGTCTAGAAGTTGAGAATGTGTGATTTTTGAAGTGTACAGGTTTTCTTTGGTTTTCTTTCATGTTTTTATTGGGTGGATTTTCAGAAAAATAATCGTTATGCTGCCAAAATTTTTATAAACATGGTTTTGCAAATGTTCTTTTAAAAAGAAAAAGTTTCCATCCGCTTTCGTTTGAAAAGAAATCCTAAGAGTTTTAAAAAGGTTTTCAGTTAAAAGAAAAAGGTTTAACTTCACGAGGACTTTTATGTCGAAGTAAATCTCAACTGGAAGGCCACCGTGGGGTTGCCGAGCGGGCTGCCTAAGGTATAAGGAAGAGGGGCCTGTTACCACATCTCTATATCTTTAATCATGACCTACATAAAATGAGCAATGTTGGCCCTGTCATCTTGCCCCATGAAGAAATGGAAAACGATCCCTACATTAGTTAACTTCAATAGATCTTCATCATTTATTGCATCATCGACTGCATGGCTTTGACGGGTTGTATGGCTTCTTATCTCGAGAAAAGTGGCTATGTCGGGCACATCTGGCAACTCTTTATTAAACAATCGCCATAAGATACTGTTCCAGTCAGTTTGCAATGTACTGAAGATTTTACGTCAATGCCCCCGAAATGAAGTCTTGTAAACAATAAGAACTCTTGTTTCCCAAACCTATATGTTTTCCCCCTTATTTCAAACCACATTTCATCACAACGCCTACTAGTGACCTCCACCTCTCTAGCAAAAACTCATAATATCACGAAGGCACAATTGTATTGTTGGTAATCTTCAAAATATATCCGAACAGGCACTCTTCTATAAACCAGTCGTACAATTTTCGTCTAGTAAGAACTGCAATATTTTACCAAGTCATTTCTGATGAATGTGTATATTCCAACTTGTATTCTTGTCAATTGTTTACAAACTATATTTATACCTAAAATCAATATATAAGAAAGAAAAACATCAAAAGATTAGTATTTTGGATGTGAAAAACCAAATTGGTTTTTTACTGTATCTGGAAAACCGGCCAATGTTATAGATTGGTTATTCATTTCAATTATTCAGTTTGATTTTTCACTTCGATTTTTTACTTCAGTTTTTCAACACATGTGAAAAACCAAAGTAAAAAACCGAACTGAATAATCGAACCGATGTCGACAACGCTGCTATAATCGGAATCCGCCATTTTCAATTCAAATCCAACCAAATCCAATCAAATCTAGTCTATTCTAAACCAAATAATCATAATCCAACATCCACAACACAAGAAACATCTCAAAATCGCAAAACAAAATAAAAAAATACAAACTTTCAAATAAAAACCAAAAGTTTGTGAATCTTTGCAAACTTTGAAGCTCACCGACAGTCGGAGATTATCTGGAAAGGTCGGAAGCTTCGAGAGAATGGTCAAAAAAGGTCAAACTGTCTTGTCGAGTCACGATCGGGTACAGGTGGTAGAAAATGGGTTGATGTTTACTTTTGGTCGGTGATGAAAAGGACTTTCCATCGAGATCTACAAAACCTTATATACACAGGGGCTGTTTCGTATTTCATGTTTTGGTTTTTTATAAAATTATAAAAGTTAAGAGTTTATGGGTAGAAATGTGTAGAGAAATTATAGGTAATTTGGGTATATAACGAAATTAATTTGTTTAAAGCGCTAAAATTATTTTTTTTTTAATAAATAGTGGGTTAAAAACAAAATTGACCCTTTTAGAATGGTGTTTTTGATAATTTTCGGTAATTTCCACTATTTCATACCTCAAAGGCTCAATGTATAGTTTATCATCATAATTTATTTTATTATAAAAGGTTGAATTCTGTTAGATATAAGGTGGTGCAGCAGAAGTTTGTTTCGAATATCAAAACAAATAAACTCAAAATAACATAACTAATATGATAAAACTAAATTGAAAATTTTATTATTAAAGAGAAATCATGAATAATATGTTCAACATAAACAACTCAAACCTATTTATAATGAACAACTCAAACCTATTTATAATGTTTCTAACCCTAATCTTAATAGGACTTCTAAACTAATAAGGAAACTTAATTAATAGGTTCCTAAACTAATAAGAAAATAAATATTCTTAATTAACAAGTATTTAATTCCCTAATTTGAAACTAATTGAAATAGAAAAATTTAATATTAAATAAATTCTTCCTACTCCTAATTTGTCCTATATCAAATTGCTTCTTTAAAAAAAAAACCCATTCTCAAGTTTTGTGATTGTAAAGATAACTCATTCGGAGGAAATACTCAAAAATTTCCTCAACATTGGATCTCACCAATCATGCCAAAAGCGCTTTGATTATAGCTTTCAAACACTTATGATGGGTCGAGTTGCCAAATTGGGTTGGGTTGATGATGAGAATGTCGAGTCCATGCTGCTGGCTCATGGATCTTCTTAAACCAGCCTTGTCCGTTACCAATTTGAGGTCGTCAACCCTCAACGCCTCTATTACAGCCTTTACCGACTTTAATCTAGGTTGTGTTATACCGATCTGGAATCATAAAGGTGCGAAAACTACGCCTCTCGGATTTTGAAACAGGTTACGCAAGTTCCATGGAGTCCAAGATGGATCGACCAGGCTTCGAGGTTCTAGGTAGTGGATGTTGAGGCTATTGAACATATGTATGGGTCAAAAAGGTGGATTCATCGGTCTATTTGCGGATCAAGTGGCATTTGTAAGTCGTTTGAGTCCTTTCTATTCAAATCCAGGTCCTACAAGTTGATCAAGGGTTACTAGTCTAGGGTCTGTTCGCATTGCTGTCTGTTGTCATATTCAATGTCCTCATCGGCGATCATTATCGAAACACCTGGCAGATCATGTCACTGTTTATCGACGACTCGTCTAACTTTGAAAGTCAATGAAACAATGGTCTGTTGAAGATTTTGAAGCATTTCATCCATTCCATACAATCATTAAAGTATTTCATCCATTCTATCAAGTTGTTGCTTAATGATGGCGAATCACCATTCGTTATTGGCGGTTCATTGTCAGCTAACCACGTTGTGCAATGAAAGTTTGTTTCGAATATCGAAACAGATAAACTTAAAATAACATAACTAACATAATAAAACTAAACTCAAAGTTCTATTGTTCAAAAGAAATCATGAATAAAATATTCAACATAAACAACTAAAACCTATTTATAATATTTCTAACCCTGATCCTAATAGGACTCCTAAACTAATAAGGAAATTTAATTATTAGATTTCTAAACTAATAAGAAAATAAATATTCTTGTTAACAAGTATTTAACTTCCTAATTTGAAACTAACTGAAATAGGAAAACTTAACATTAAAGAAATTCTTCATATTCTTAATTTATCTTACATCATAAGGAGAGCATCCAAATCGATCAACCCAACCAAACCAAACCGATTTTGGGTTCATAAAATAAAATAAACTTGTTGGGTTGGTTGGCAATTCAAATTATTTGAATTGTTTTGTGGGTTGGGTTTTATCGAACCAAATAACCCAACTCATACCAATAAATAAATAAATATATATAAAACACGAAAGTATATACAATATAAATTAGGTGAACAGTAGTTTAGTGTTTTTTTTTTATATATATTGTATATACTTTCCATTTCAACTTACAATCTTTTCCTTTTTTTTCTCAAAACTAATATCTGTTGTTAAGAATTAATAATATGTCATTCCATTTAATTTTTGAGAATATCTTATGTTAAGAATTAATAATATGTCATTCCATTTAATCTAAATCACTAATTTTGTATTTCTTTCTTTAGTGTTGATAGGAAAATGTGTTGCATGATTCCACTTTGTATATGGCTTCATGTTGTATAATTCATTTCTAACTCATGTGAACTAAATATGCATAGAGTTGCAGCTTTATAATTTATTCTTCATATGACTTGCAGCTTTATACAAAATAATTTATTTTATATCAATTAGAACTTAAATGTATATTAACATATAATCATATCCTAGACAATATATATTATCATGTCATTAAAATTTTGATATATTGTAATATTGTCTTTATACTTAGAGTTTTTATTATAATAACGTCACATTACTTTCTCATGAGTCTACCTATTATTTTTATTATTTTTCCCTTAATGAAACATACAAAAAATATCAATATAAAAATGTCAAAATTTGTTTTTAGCAATAAAAATATTCATTTCAGCCCTTCAAACAAATTAATTACATTATATACCCTCTTTATCCAAATTGCCCCTACCTGTCTTGTTCTTCTCCTCCATTGCTCATGGTATAAGATATTTGACTTCATTTGTTGATTGTTTGAGTTTTGTTGGGATTTTTTGAGTTATTTTGTCATTTTTCAAATTTTTTTGTATTTTGGATATTGAATATTGATTGTAGGATTGTTATGCCCGTTTTCTCAACCTGGATAAATGGGCCAGTACAGGCCCAGTTGCTATGAACAGGAATGAAGACCCAGAAGGCTCAATCATCAGGTCGCTGCAGCGAGCTCGATAAACTCACGAGCTCGCACAACGCCAAAACAGTTCAAGCATATTTTCAGCCCGCCTCAACATCTATTCAGCTCGCTCAGTCCGTCGAGCTAGGGAGCTCGCACCAAGTAATACCTTGTGCAGCAAGTCATCAGTTCCACCTAATACCCGGATTTCTCGCCGACGCCACTTACACAATTACCAATGAACATTTAATACGGCAACCATAGATTTAATGAAGAGATGACCTCTCCAAGTGCAATAAATGCAGACGTGTGCATGGAAGGAAGAATCATTACCTTTTCAATAAATGCAACATGGTTTATGTCAGGATTAGTTGAAATAACCATCATTTTGTAACGTGATTGACACTCTTTGTATCTCTCTTTTGTATCTCTCCCCCCCTCTATAAATGGGGGAGATTTTTACTGTACAAAACAGGCTGAATCACACTAGTATACCGTCACTCTGCCGGAATCATTTCAGAGTGGCCCATGGACGTAGGCGTAATCGCCGAACGACGTAAAAATCCTTATGTTTACCTTCATTCTTCCCCCACCTTTCTATATTAATTGTTCCATTACTAGCTCCATCTACCATAACCAGCATTCCTTCACCTTTATTACAATAGACCAACCTTAAACCTCTTTATTACGAATTAATTGTAGTTCTCACAATTTATTACCACGTTCGCAGTCTGGGCCCCTGAATCTGTGGGTCGACCGTTTCCTGACGTCGACATCTTTTGGCGCTAGAAGGAGGGCCCAACAGCGACTTGGTAACTTTTTCTCCAGTTGATTTCTCCTTGACTATTTATACTTCACCAATTTACGATGGCTAGAGCGAGAGCAACGAGAAGTGTTGGTGTGGCAGAGGAGCGACCTGAGGACCAGGATGGCCAGCGGAGCACCCAACCTGCCAGAGAAGAGGTCGCTCAGGAGTGGCGACAACATCAGCAAGACCTGAAGGATACAGTAAGGCAGCTGACTGAGGCTGTTAGGGCATTGGTGGAAGTTCAGACCCATGTTGTGCGGAGACAGGTAGAGGTCGCGCCTCCCGAGCGAGCACGATGACAGACCACGGATGAGATTCTGACCCCGGAGGGGGCAGCTGGTAGAGACAGGTCGCTATCCGAAGAGTCTGTCCACTATTCAAACCTGAACCCAATGAGGAGATGACGGTATGTGCAGGAGAGAGCTGTCTCACCTCGCCCAGCAGATATCAGGGTGAGGGTGAACCACGAAAGTGACCGTCATGTCGAAGATAGTCGCTGGCACGAGCGAGTTCGGGAGAATCGTGCTATCCATGAGCCTGGGCTACGAAGAGGAGTCAGGCAGGTAAAAGATTTTGGTGAAATGCGCAGACCGCGAGATCGCTTATTGGGAGAGCAGGAAAGCACCAGTAGGCGAAGTTCCATTGGGCGACCTCAATCTCAAGATCCGATGGTGGAAGAGCTGCTGCAGAGGATCCAGCAGCTGGAAGTTCGACATGGACCCCAAAACCAGAGAGAACAAGATGATCATAGGGTCTCATTTGCTAGGGAAATCGAGACAGTGCCCTTGCCACCTAAATTCAAGCTCTCAAGCATTCCGCCCTATAATGGTAGAAGTGACCCATACGACCACCTGGACGCCTTCAACGTGCAAAAGGACCTCCAAACGGACAACCAGTTGGTCAAGTACCGAGTCTTCCCGGCTACCTTGGAAGATACCCCGCGCGTCTGGTTTAAGGGTCTTCCAGCTCGCAGTATAGGGAGTTGGAAAGAATGTCAACTAAAATTCCTTAACCAATATAAGGCCCTGAGGAAGCAGCTCTCACCCCCATGCCACCTCGCCACCATTTTCCAAAAACACAACGAGTCCTTGAAGGATTACATCATTCGATTCAAGGATGAGGTGAGTAATATTGAAACATCCTCCGATGAAAGCATCCTGACAGCGATTTCTGCAGGACTCAAGAAAGATAGAAAGCTCTATGAAAGCATTTACAAGTCACCAGTGAAGGACTTGGGCGAGTTCTACGAAAGGGCTGCCAAAGAGATCAGATGGGAGAAAGTTTTCGGAACCAAGAAATCCAACTATCAGTGGGGTGAAGCGAGCAGTTCCCACCAAGGGAAGAGGAAGGTCCAAGATGGGGACAGGCGAAGCGAGCATAGGCATCGGTCCGCTAATATTGTGGCGAAGCGAGCTAGGCCCGAACCAAGAAGGGAGCGACCTCGGGGTCAAGGTCGGTATGAGAGCTACAGTGTCCTATCAGACAGACAAGATCGAATCTTTGCCACCGAGAGAAATAGAGAGAACTTTGGGAAGCCACCCCCTACAAGAGTCCCGAACAGGCACTGAGATCAAAGGAAGTTCTGTGCTTACCACAATGAAAATGGGCACAACACCTCGGACTGCTGACAGCTGAATGATACCATTGAAGAGTTGATCAGACGAGGTCGTTTGGGAGAATACGTAGTGCAACCTACAGGTAGGCGACCTCAGCAACAGTGTCCTCAACCCTAAAATCAGCAGCCCGAGTAGCAGCAACCCCAGCGAGCTCCAAAGCCCGAGCCCGAGCACGAGCCCGCTGTAAGAACAATTTTTACTATTCATGGTGGTCCTCACGTGGCAGGTACTTCGAATAGGTCATACCAAAGGTACGTGAAGGAAGTCAACTATACTTTACTAGCAGATCGTGGCAGAGTAGAGGGATCAGCTAAGAAGGTGAAGGTGTCCTCAGATGGCATCATATTCACTAAGGAATATGCTCAGGGTGTGCACTGGCCCCACAATGAAGCTATAGTCATCCGAGCTAAGATCAGCAACGCTGAGGTGCAGCAGATTATGGTGGACACTGGCAGCTCGGTGAATGTGATATACAAGGATTGCTTCGATCAGATGGGGCTGGGAACCAAGCAGCTTATGCCTTCACCAGAGCCCCTGTATGGCTTCACTGGAGACGCAGTGACCCCGATTGACCAAATCAGACTCCCACTCACTCTAGGGCAACCAGGTCGGCAAGCAACTGTGATGGCGGATTTCTTGATTATCAACAGCTCGTCAGCCTACAACGTGGTACTGGGGCAACCTTCCATGAACGACCTGGATATGGTGACATCTACCAGGACACTGACAGTCAAATTCCCAACTCCCAGCGGGATAAGATGTGTCCGAGGAGGACAGCCCCTGGCCAAACGCTGTTACGAGGACACTGTGAAAATGGGAGTCAGGGGAAAGAAGGTAAATGTGGTTTCAGACAACGAACCACGAGCTATGACAAAGACAGGAATGAGCCACGACCTCGACCTTCGCGAGGTAGATGCAAACCAACCTATTGGGCCTGTTAAGGAACTGGAAGACATGCAGGCTAACGAGCTAGATCCAGAAAGATGTTTGAAGGTGGGACGAGACCTAACCCCAGAGGTCAAAGCCCAGCTCGCACTCTTCCTGAAAGCAAATCTGGATATCTTCGTATGGAACCACGAAGACATGGTAGGGATAAATCCTGAAATTATGTGTCACAAGCTGAACATAGAGCCCCAGCACAAGCCCATTCATCAGAAAATGAGACCAATGACGCCGGAACGATATGCTGTCCTGAAGGAGGAGGTCGAGAAGCTGCTGACCAATAGATTCATTCGTGAGGCTCATTACCCCATTTGGGTGGCCAACCCGATCCTCGTCAAGAAGAAGAACAAAGAATGGAGAACCTGTATTGACTTCACCGACCTAAACAAAGCCTGCCCGAATGACAGTTTTCCCTTGTCCAGGATTGATCAGCTCGTGGACGCGACAGTTGGGCATCAGCTCCTAAGCTTCATGGACGCCTACTCGGGCTACAACCAGATTCCAATGAGCCCGGAAGACGAGGAGCACACTTCATTCATTACTGACCAAGGCCTGTATTGTTACAAGGTGATGCCCTTTGGGCTGAAGAACGTAGGGGCAACCTACCAGCGCCTGGTCAACACGATGTTCCAGGAGCAGATCGGGAGAACCATGGAGGTATATGTGGATGATATATTGGTGAAGTCCCAGCAGGCAACTGACCACGTCCGCGACCTGGGCGAGACCTTTAAGATCTTGAGAACCTACCAGATGAAGCTGAATCCATTGAAGTGCACCTTCGGGGTGGCATCCGGTAAGTTCCTTGGCTTTACGGTGAACAATAGGGGGATAGAGGCCAATCCAAAGAAGATCAAAGCACTCATAGAGATGAGATCCCCAGCTCGGGTTAAGGATGTCCAAAGCCTCAACGGGCAGGTCGCGGCCCTAAGCCGGTTAATCTCAAAGGCTACAGACAAGTGCATACCTTTCTTCGAAGCCATAAAGAAGGCGAAGAATTTTGAATGGACCGAGCAGTGTGAGGAGGCATTCCAGCGGCTGAAGGAATATATGGGTCGAGTTCCCCTCCTATCAAAGCCAAAGGATGGAGAGAAGTTTTTTCTATACCTAGGTATATCTGAGTACGCGTTGAGTGCTGCCTTGGTAAGAGAGGAGGAGAAGATGCAGTTACCCGTGTATTACATTAGTAAGAGGCTGGTCGACGCAGAAAACAGGTATTCACAAATGGAGAAGTTGACATACTGCTTGGTGATAGCATCGAGAAAGTTGCGTCCTTACTTCCAGGCCCATCAGATCGAGGTTCTTACGCAGTACCCTCTCAGACAAGTCCTTCAAAAGGCAGAAATTTCAGACAGATTGCTCAAATAGGCCATAGAGCTCGCTCAGTTCGACATAGGGTACAAGCCCAGAGCGGCAGTCAAGGCCTAGGGTCTCGCAAACTTTATTGTTGAATTCACAAAACCCGTGGAGGAACAGGTTAAGTCTGCGAGTGGCCTGACGTGGGAGCTGTACGTGGATAGATCTTCTAATGAACACAACTCAGGGGCTGGAGTGTTGCTGATCAGTCCAGAAGGTCACAAGATCATCAGCGCCCTGAGATTCAGATTCCAGGCGACCAACAACGAGGTCGAATATGAGGCATTGCTCGTTGGACTTCGCCTAGCAAAGGAGGTGCGAATTGAGCAGTTAAAGGTCTTCAACGACTCCCAGCTCATTGTGTGCTATGTTCAAGGAGAGTACCAGACCAGAGGGCAAAAAATGGCAGAGTATCTTCAGAAAGCCAAAGAGTTATTAGGGGCTTTCCAATGGGTTGAAGTGAATCAGATACCGCGAGCTCAGAACTCGCATGCAGATGCATTAGCACTGCTAGTGACCACCCAGGACGCAGACCTCTTGGAATCCATACCAGTAAAGTTCCTACCCGCTCCAAGCATAGAAAGAAAGGATGTATTGATGGTCATAGATGTCCAACCCGATTCCTGGTTGAGCCCGCTGTTGAACTACCTACAGGAAGGAAAGCTCCCAAGTAACAAGTTAGAGGCACTTCGCTTGCGGGCTAGAGCAGCTCGGTACTGTATTTATGATGATAGGCTGTGCAAAAGAGGTTTCTCAGCCCCGCTTCTACGTTGTATTGACGGCCAGGACTACGAGGTCGTGCTGAAGGATATACATGCCAGACACTGCAGAAACCATGTAAGAGGATTATCTCTGGCTCAGAAGGCTCTTAGACAAGGATTCTATTGGTCAACAATGAAGCAGGCGTGGTCAAGAAGTGTGACAAGTGCCAAAGATTCGCCAAAGTTCCCCGAGCTCCACCAGCTTACCTTCAGCAGATGATCAGCCCATGGCACTTCGCGATCTGGGGAATGGACTTGATCAATCCCTTGCCTACAGCTCGAGGAAGTTGCAAGCATGCGGTGGTGGCTGTGGATTACTTCACTAAATGGGCTGAAGCCAAGGAACTCGCAGAGATCTCCACCTCGAAGATTGAGAAGTTTGTATGGAAAAACATTATATGCAGGTTTGGAGTTCCTCAGCAGCTTGTAACGGACAATGGGACGCAGTTCACCAGCGAACAATTCATTGACTTCTGCAACGAGCTCGAGGTAGTGAAGAGTTTCTCAATTGTAGATCACCCTCAAGCCAATGGTCAGGTCGAAGTCGTGAACAAGATCATCAAGCAAACCCTGAAGACCAAACTGGAAGTAAGGAATGGGGGCTTAGGTGGATGAATTACAGAAAGTACTTTGGGCTTATAGAACAACAGCCTGTAGCTCCACTGGCGAAACCCCATTCTTCATGGTGTACGGGTCAGAAGCTATGATCCCTGCAGAATTTGAAGTTACCAGCCAACGAAGAGCATCATTTCGACCTGAAGACAATGATCAGCTGCTCACCGCAAGTCTCAACCTGATTGAAGAAGCAAGGGAAACAACTCGCATGAGGGTAGCAGTCTATCAGTAAAGGGTCGTCCGATACTACAACAAGAAGGTCCGAGCTCGAAGCCACAAAGTAGGCGACTTAGTCCTAAGACTGATCCTCCCTGCAGCTCGCAAGACAAGTGATGGAGTACTCGGACCGAATTGGGAAAGTCCCTACCTCATCAAGAAGAGTCTGGAGAACGGCGCCTACCACTTGGCCAACATGGATGGGTCGAAACTCCCAAGAGCTTGGAATGCAGAACATCTCCGCCCTTACTACATCTAAAACTGTTAGCTCGTTCTAGAACTTTTGTACATTATTTACTTTGATGATTGTCTGTAAAGTGATTTCACTTGATCTGTTGTCCTTTATAATACATTCAATGCAGAAAATAAGCTAATTCAGTGAGCCAAGTGCTATTATTATAAGGAGCGGTGATTGCCAGAATCCATTTCTATAAGGCGAGCTGTCATATATTATATATCATCTCTCAAAAGAGTCTGTACTAATTATCTAAGGGGGGCGTTCATACCCAGAGAACGCGTGCAAGCAGCTATTAAATTATAAACTGGCACATGCATCCAATAATCACACACTCTCATGAAGATTCTTCCACGACCAATTCTCTATCTTCTAATGTTATCTATCCAATGGGAACTTGCGAGCTAAAATTTGTTGAACATTAGAACAATACTTAACGACCTTCGAGCTGCATCTTATTCTGATAATCGAAGAGTTATTACCAATGCTCCTTCTAGCGACCTCGCGATCTGCGGGCCACCTTCTTTTATATTCTAGAGAACCATCTTCAGTAGTCCGCGATTTCCTCACTCCGAAGGTACAGCCCAAGAAAACACTTATTATAGGCTCCTCTAAAGGTGATCCTGTGGAGGGGGAAACTATCCAGATATAACCCGTGGAAGGAGCTACCATCTGTACGCTCTAGAGGGGACTATCTGGGAACTCTATTACTGCGCTCTGGAAGGCTATTGCCTGTGGAAGGAGTTGCAATGAGGGTCTCGCCTGTGGATGGGGTCGCTGTCAGCACCCGGAGGGCGTTACATGGGGCTCGCTAAAAGTACAAAAGGGTCTCACCGGCGAAAAGGGTTGCGATCTCTGCACCCTGGAGGGATCAACTGGGGACCTTTAACCACTCGAAAGACTTCGCAAAGGATGGCCTCGCGACCTCACGAGAGGGGCTGCCCGTGTCAGGGTTTGCTCATCATAAAATTGTCTCGCGACCTCGCGAGAGAGGCTACGGCTCTCAAATCATCAAAGTTCGGGAAAATGCTACCTCGAGCTCACTATACCTCGATGCAAAATATGCTCAGATAAGCATACCTAGAATGAGCACCCTGCGAACTGTAAGCGCTTGTCCTGTTATTTGAAAACATTTAACTAAAACGCTTGCAGGATCAAGACACTTATGCAGCAGTCTCGAGCTAGCATATTATGATTTTAATATGTGTGTTAGCAGATTTTAACAAATGGCTCGTTATAGAAAGATAGATATAATTTGATCGCATTGTCATATTTGCTATGTTTATTCTGCTCCTTGTTAGAAAATTGGAATTGCAGGAAAATTTTATAACAGTCTCGAGCTGAAAGCTTGTTGTCTAAAACAGATTATCGAAAAAGTTGAGTTGAAATAAAGTCATCACCAAAGGAGGGGGAGTTCATTAACGACAATTCAAATAAAAAGAAAGGTAGAATTGAAATCCTATCTAAGCTTCGGCAGGTGCATCTGGAGCAGGACGGTCTGGCGAGGCTTCAGTTGGAGTCTCTGTTGCTGAGGGATCATGAGAGGCTGAAGGCCCTTCAGGAGCTGAAGCTGGATCAGATGGACGGTCCCGAGATGCTGGCTGATCAACTAGGGGAGCAGAAGAAGTACTGCCCTGTTGGGCGCCCTGAAAACTGGCAGCGTGCTCCACAAACTGCTGGATCGACGTTACCGCAGGCGGCCTAAAGAACGAGTAGTCTATGTCCGGATGACGCCACTAAATTGTATACAGGAAACCCCTTTCAGTCGCTGAGCCAGCCTCATCGCGTGCTTAGGCAACTCGGGCTTAAGCGCGCTTCTCTGCTTGGGCCAACTCCTGTTGCTGCTGGTCGACTTTCTGCTCAGCGATCTCAACCCTACTCTCAGTAACCTCAACTCGCCTCTCCAAGGCCTTGAACTTCTCCTCAAAAGCATCAGCCCATGCCTCGGCAGCACTCAGCTCACCCTTAATCTTCACCAGCTCTGCATGGATCTTGCTGACTTCGGATGTCGCTGCTTCCCTGCGAGCTGTTTCTTAGGACAAGGCCGCATCAGCATTCTTAAGTTTACTCGCGAGCTTCTGATGCTCCTGCTAAAGGAGATTCACTTCATCTTGCAGCGTTCTCCTCTCCTCCTCGAACTGCTCCTTAGCCACCCTAAAAGCCTCTTTCTCGCCCAGCTGGTCCTCAATCTCCTTCATTAGCTTCATTATCGTCATACCCATCTAAAAAAATAAAAAAATAAAAAAAAAAAAGAGAGAGGGGGGAGGGAGGGGTGGTTTAAAACTTGAAAAAGAGGACTCCTATAAGAAGAATGCAATCTGAAAGCTTACCAGTGCTGCGTAGCGAGCTCCATAGCCCACCAGCTTCCGACCTGCGACTTCCGACCTTTGAAGCCTCGGGGGATGTCTGCTCATAACCTCTGGCACGAAATCCACAAACCTGATGAAATATTCCATCTCCGCTATCATATCAGGATGTAGCTCGGAGTCCCCAAATGATCCCCCTCCAAATCCTTCAGACCGCTCTGGAGCTTCAGTGCTCGAACCTCTGCCAATGGCGATGGCTCCCGGCTCCCTAACCTCAGCAACCTTTTGACGTTTTGGGGACGAGGGCTCAACTATACTTTTTCCCTTCTTCCTCCTGATCAAGGCCTTGGATTCTGGTGAACCAGGACCCTCTTCAGTGGAAACCCCGGCCCTCTTAGTCGCAGGGGAACCTGCCTCCTGCTGCCCTTCGAACCTGGGGGCTTGTCTCTTAGGCGTTGCAGCCGACCCAGTCCGGGGAGAAGCTGCCCCAGCGGGCTGAGGAGGTGCCCATTAAGCAGGATCTGGTGAAGCATCATCGACGACCACGACCTCCGGTTCCCTAAGCGCGGGAAGTGAACTGATTGAGGGAATATCTAGTGCAAACCTATACATGTCGTCCGAAGAAGTACTTGGGGACGAGCTTGAGGAATCCTCTGGAGAAGCCTCGGGCTCAGACTCGGATTCTACACCAGAAGGAATGGCAAAGACTGAACGGGCCTCGCTCTGCTTTCCGCGAACTCCCAGATCTTTGTGTATGTTCAAAAGAGGACCCGTAACTGGTGGAGCGAGACCGCGTGCTACCAGATCGTTGCCTGAGGGAAGTGAGTCGTCGCTTTCAACCTTAGCTGCTGCAAAGGCCTCTAAAATCGAGGTCTCCTCGGCTGTAAGGTCAACCTTGCTAGCAGAAACCTCTGCAATACAAAACAAGCTCGTTAAAAAAAAAAAAAAAAAGCCTCAGCGAGTTAAAATCTATAACTACCAGGGGACATGACTAAAGAAGTGTTCTGTAATTCGGAGATAGAAAGACATGTGACAAGAATCCAGTGGGACTTATATTCGCCTACGTTTGATTTGATACAGCGTTTTGGTAGATATTGTTTGAAGCGGGGGTGGCGGCCTGAAATGTAGTACAGCCCATCCCTGTGCTCGAGCTAATGACTATGGGTCCCCTTGAAGCTGTATAGGTTGCGGATTATGTGAGGGCTAGGAGGACCGAGCCCGTACTTTATAAAAGCAGCAGCCAAGGTGGTCAGCTGGGCGTAGGAATTTGGAGTGAGTTAGAACGGGGCCAACTTCAGATCGTTTAGTAGAGCTACGAGATAGCTGGGGATAGGGAACCTGAACCCGAGCTCTATGTGCTCGCGGCTTATTGCAATGAAGCCCGATGGTGGATAGGCTGCGCGATCACTCTCTTTTGGCACGTTAGCCCGGCATCCTAAGGGAAAGTCAAATTCTTGGGCCAAAGCTTGCAAGGCCGGAAGAGTCATGTTAGAGGCTGTGTGGTAGAAGGGAGTTCGAGCTTCCTTCTCCTCAGCCTCAATTCGAGAGGTCGAAGGCCCAGCTCACCCAGCGACCTCCTGCACAGCTTTGCCACTTCCGGAGGTCGCGCCTTGTGTTGCTCTGACCTGCCGCTCTACCCGCTCCTCAGAAGCAGATGCCTCATCACCAACCTAACGACCACTGCGTAAACGACCTGACATCTACAGAACAAAAGGAATGACATCAGAACGCTAAAAGCATACTGAACCTAGCGAGCTACAACAAGGCATTCCTAAAACTACTGTCCTACACGTCAGGTCGCACACTGCGTCATCAGAAATGGTGGGGGCCCAGAATGTAGGCCCATCAGGTAAAAATTTCCTAAACACCTATACTTCTAACCCTATGTCTACAAGAGCCTTATCGAGCAGTGTAGAAGCAAATCATTCAAAATCCAACTTGCCTATGCTACGTCAGCAGTTAACAAGGAATTCAAACAAATCAGAAAATCATAGGTAACGCACACAATGTACAACATCAAGTGTGATAACTTCAGAAGCAAGCATCACGGTTCGTCAATGGCGGGACCTTTACAATAAATGACAAGGTCATCCCAAGCAGGCAAATATGAAGTTCTAAGCAACCAGCAAATAAATTTTTACCAAATGGGACAAATTAATCGTTCGAGCACAGTGCAAAAACAGAGAATAAGGTGCATGTTGAAAACCAAAAGCAATCAAGCAAATGCGAAGAATGAAATCAGAATACTTACTGTGTATGCTCGAGGTGAAACCTGGACTCTGAAGTGATGAGTTTGAAGGAATCTGTTGAGAAAACGCAGAGGAAACAGAGAAGAAGAAGATTGAAAGAGAAGTGTCTGCATTTCGTTTTGAAGAAGTGAAAATGAAAGATGACAGTGACATCTGGTTTAAAAAGATTTAGGCTCATTCTCCCTAGCTGTTCAATCCAGCAAAAGGAGTAACCGCCACAGATCTGACGGTTAGACGTAAGCCTCGGTCCTTTACCATCGTGCAGTGTCAGTTACAAGACATACACATTTAATGCATACGGCTCGAGACATGCTTATAGTCCCAATGCCTACATGATCGCCACGTGTCAACGGTTACAAGTCAGGAATCGAAGCGACGCCCCGAGAGCTCGCAAACGGGCGCTAGTTGCATTTTTTGAATCAGCTCCCAGTTCACAGATCGCATTGAGAGCTGGAGAGCTTGTGTTATGCCCGTTTTCTCGACCTGGACAAATGGGCCAGTACAGGCCCAGTAAGCATGAACAGGAATGAAGACCCAGAAGGCCCAATCATCAGGTCGCTGCAGCGAGCTCGATAAGCTTGCGAGCTCGCACAACGCCAAAACAGTTCATGCATATTTTCAGTCCGCCTCAACACCTATTCAGCTCGCTCAGTCCATCGAGCTAGGGAGCTCGCGCCAGGTAATACCTTGTGCAGCAAGTCATCAGTTCCACCTAATGCCTTGATTTGTCGCCAGCGCCACTTACACAATTACCAATGAGCATTTAATTCGGCGACCATGGATTTAATGAAGAGAAGACCTCTCCAGGTGCAATAAATGTAGACGTGTGCATGGAAGGAACAATCATTACCTTTGCAATAAATGCAGCATGGTTTATGTCAGGATTAGTTGAAATAACCATCATTTTGTAACGTGATTGACACTTTTTGTATCTCTCCCCCCTCTATAAATGAGAGAGATTTTTACTGTACAAAACAGGCTGAATCACACTAGTATACCATCACTCTGCCGGAATCATTTCAGAGTGGCCCGTGGACGTAGGCGCAATCGCCGAACGACGTAAAAATCCTTGTGTTTACCTTCATTCTTCCCCCACCTTTCTGTATTAATTGTTCCATTACTAGCTCCATCTACCACAACCAACACTTCTTCACCTTTATTACAACAGATCAACCTTAAACCCCTTTATTACGAATTAATTGCAGTTCTCACAATTTATTACCACGTTCGCAGTCCGGGCCCCTTAATCTCTGGATCGACCGTTTCCTGACGTCAACAATGATTAAATTTGGTTATATTCAATTTGAAAATAAAGTTTTCCGATGAGATGCAACATCAAAATTAATGATCGGATTTTAATAGGTCATAAAATCCGGTCGGGCCATAAAATCCTATACCGGGTTTAAATCCCATGTTTTTTAAATTTTAACTTAATGGTAGTTTGGTAAACTTGATTATAGAATGAAAATGGTTTATTTGAGAGATTAAAAACAAATTTTCATAAAAAGTGGATAAAAACGATTTTTTTTTTTTTTTTTGGATAAAAGTAAATTTGACCTCTTCCCTTATATATCAAATAATTATATGAAATCTAACTCTAGAAACACAACTCTACCGTCATATATTGATGATGGCATAAAGAAAAAATTTTTGTAATGGAAAAACTTGAAAACTTAAGTTATTTTAGTTAAATCTTGAACCAAACCAATCTGAACTGAACCAAATCAATTTTTATTAGTTTGTTTGGTGTTACTTTATGATGGATTTGGTTCGAGTTGCAAATTACTAACGCGATTAGTTAATGGTTTGGTTTGGTTTGGTTTGGATAGAGTCAAACCCAAATCAAACCAACCCATGCCCACCTCCATAACTTGGACATAATCTACTCACATATGTTATGAGTATCGTGAGCATAGATATCTTCTAACATAATATTACAATAGAGAGTAGGGGTGGGCATCTTCAACCCAACCCGACAAACTCAACTCAATCCGATCATTTTTTATTGGGTTGGGTTGGGTTACATCTTAAAAAAAATTGGATGGGTTGGGTTGGGTTGGGTTGGGTTAAAAAATTTTCAACTCAACCCACGTTGGGTTGGAAGATTCCCAACCCGAACCCGAAAACGTCCACCCTTAACCAATTCTTTCCTATCTAGAATCTTTCCTAGACATACACTTTTACGCTACTACATGAAATCCATCACAGAGGATTTATAAATCTAGAGTAGAAGAATGAAGACACAAGAGAAAAAATCAGAAACATCAAGTGGTTTATAAATCTAGAGTATTTATAAATCCAACCCGACAGACCCAACCCAACCCGATTATTTTTTATTGGGTTGGGTTGGGTTACATCTTAAAAAAAAATTAGATGAATTGGATTGGATTGGGTTAAAAAATTTTCAACCCAACCCAATGTGGGTTGAGAGATTTTCAACTCAACCCAACCCGAACCCGAACCCGAAAACACCCACCCCTAATAGAGAGTTTTGTGCAAAGTTGTTTCTTTGTATTTTGGGAGAAATATCCCCTCGTACTTTTGAGTAGTGTGTTTTCCCCTCATCTTGTGAAATAAACTAACTTTCAATGGAAAGAACATATTTACGTCCTGCTTGGTATTATTTTTAAAATGTTAAAATGTGATTATATAATATTTTTGGCATAAAAATAGTATTTGGTAAAACTGTATAATGGTGTTTGGTATCATCTCACCCTCATGATATGATACAAAATGAATTTAATGCACCAGTTCTGAATGCTGACAATGTGGTTCATAGATGACCAACTTAGACTTCATGGTATGGCCCATAATAAAAAAAATTCTTTCATTAAACTTCACCAACTCTATTGTGGATGTCAGCACAACTATTTGACATCTAAATTAACAAGCTCAAATCTTACAAACATATAAAGATTGTGCTATAAAAATGATATACATATATTTAGGTACATGACTGGCTCACCACTAAGCTCTTTACTAAAACAAAGCTCTCCCCCTCCATTTTTGTACCCAACACTTGCTTACATTAAGTAAAACAAAATGGCTATCAAGCAAATAACCCAACCGCAGATAGATAATACCTTCATTTTATATCCTTAAGCTGTTTCTCCTTCCCCACCACTTCTTTTTTACCCGATCGCCGGCACCTTCCTCCGTCCCGAGTTTATGTAATATCACTTTTGTTTCGCGTAATCGTGTTCCATAATCTTTCTTCCAAGCTTCAAACATCTGCTTCAACCTTCTAAGTTCCCTGTCAGGATTCAAGCTTGCATCAACCTGACCCGACTTTACCTCCACCAAGAACTTGGCATCGTCACCAAATACTTGAGTCCTTTGTTCAAACTCTTCAGCCAATCGGCTTATGACACTCAAACCTGTACTCATTGGTCTCACCCCATTGCTCTCTTGACCCTTGTACTTATTGCTCTCTTGACCACCCTTGTAGTTACTTCCTGTGTCCCAACTATAGTCAATTCCATCACTTGCATTGACTGATGCATCAGAATTTCTCTCTGAATCCTCTATTGCTAGGCTCTTCTTTGCGATAGACAGGCTGGATTGTAGAGATCTCATTTGTTTCTGCCACACTTCTTCCATGGACTTCATTTTCAGCTCATATTCAGACCAACGGCTCTCATATTGTTGGAGGCGCTGCTGAAGCATGTCATTTTCCTCTTCTTTCTCTCTGAGAGCAGCTTCAGCTTTAAGAACCCGCCGCTGTAACTCAGCAAGAAATGATGCCTTCACCAGCACCTCATCTGACTCATTGCCCTGTATATGAATTCATGATTGGGTTAGTCTCTCAAGTACCAAAAAAATATATTTAACTCCTCTGTACTGCTAGGAAATTATCTTGTGTAACAATTAAATCACCAAGCATGGCCAGTTTTGAGGAGCTGATATTTTTAATTGAGCACAGAAACAGAGATTGACATTCATATAATTAGGGGAAAAAATATTCAGTAAACATTCAAGGGACTATGATTCAAAGATCTGAGCATAATAGATCACATCTTTCAATAGTAACACTCACCAAGTAATTCCTGCAAATCAAATTTACAAGCATCGCAAGATTAAACTATTTTGAAAAAGAAAATCCAACTCCTTAAGATGAGCATCTGGAAAGGTACACTCTTAAGTAGTAGACATTCAAATGCTCATTGCCAAATGGGAATACATGTAAAAGAAGGAAAAAAAGCACCAAGTTTGTCATTGCTGATACACTACAGATTATTTACTGGTTGCAGGACCAGGGGGCTTATATAAGCTTGTTGAATGGATTAAATGATCTTACTCAAACGGAAAACCAACTGGTAGCAAAATTAATTCAATTTGCTCTGTACCTGTTGATGAGAAGAAGGACAAATTCCCTACAAGAAACTTGCAAGAAATGCCAATTTGTGGGGGTAAAAACTAGGGCTAACTAACACACACGAAAAATATCACCAAGGATTCACAGTGAGACACAGATTGAGATAAATGCTGCATAAAGATTATTAATATATGCAATGCTTCATAATAATTCCTTACAAAAATGTAGCAGAAAATTGCTTTTACTTGGGTGTTTAATGAGAAAGATTTGTAATATCAGTATTAAGTATGAAGGAATCAGTTTAGGAGAAATGAGAAATTATAATGATCAGTCAGGATACATTATCAAACTAATACCTTGGCTCCCCCAGACTTCAGTGATCCGATATCTCCTGAGCATCTTCTGACCAGCCAACCACGAATAACTACAAAGTAGATTACAAAATATTGTACTTCAATAAGGAGCCAGTCTAGTTACACAAGTTCTGATTTTTTACTACAAAAATAATTTTGTAACAAAGTTAATCAATACTAATTACTCTCTCTATAATTTATCTGAAATTTTGTGTTCTACCATAGATGTTTTTAGTGTCATTCATATGAAGAAATTGGTGCATAGAGCATGATATTCAAGCATGGATTTGACCTGAAAACAAACTTAAATATAAAATGAACCCACAAACCAACAAAATACTTATATTTACCTGATTGTATCACAATTGACAAATCTTTGACGCTCTTGAATCTTTTACTAGCAACCCTGCTTTTAAGCTGTCTCTGTATGACAACAGCAGCTCTATGTCTCTGAAGCATGACTGCATATTCCTTTCTGATTTTCTCTCCCCGAATATCTGCAAGTATTTTGAAAAAATGATCACAAGTCCTTTTCGGAAGCAATTAGTATCTTACAATCATTATAGCAAATCAAAGATTCAAAAGGCAATAAGACAATACATGACTGAAGAGTGACAATTCCCCTTCTAAGCTCCTTAAGGTGAAGACGAGCTTGGTGTCCTCTGAAGCAGCTTTGAACACGTAAAATGCCATGAAGGGTACGGTTTCTTGTATCCTCAAGCACCCCAATCTAGAAAAATTTTCCTTGTTTCATTCAATTAATCAACAAATATAGCACAACCCAGTGCAAAAAATAAATAATAAAGACAAAAGTTTATAAACAATCAAGTCCTTTTTCACTTGTTCATAGTGATTTCTAGGGACCTTGAGTCAATAACCTCACTGGAGCCAAATGGTTTACATCACCTTATTCACAATCATACACTTGTATGTTGGACTTATATCTTTAAAGACAAATTTGAGACTCCTAAAGCATTCCAAAATTTTTGACAAACACAGTTTCAAGCCCAAATTTATATCCTAAGAACGAACAATAAGAAAGTTTTCCCCAAACATCTTAGAAACATACCTTAGTAAAATGGGATAATAAATGAAACCCTGTGTTAATGTTCCCAAACCAAATAAGGTGGCCAATAGAAAAAAACTGTCACTTAGTTGAAGTAACATGAGCTATAATGTTTCAAAAGGGAGTATCAAAACCATACTTGGGAGAGGCTATTTTATTAGCAACATATTTAATCAACAAGACGCCAACTTGAGTCCTAAATTTCAAAGACCAATTAACACCCTAAAAAAATCTCAAGCCACATCCTCTTCACATTTTGTATTCTTCCACCCAGAGGATTAGGAAGTAATGCTTTTGTTCATGGTTAGGAGCACAATAAAAGCAAAATTAAACCCAAAACTATGAAATGTCTTTTACTTGGATATTCTCCGAAACGAAAAGGGTACAAGTGTTTACATACTCCTACTAAAACACATTTTTGCAATACTGGATGTCAATTCTTTGAAAATAAACCTGACTTCACTCAAACTTATCTTCAGGGGAAGACAACAGTAGAAACTCAATTGTGGACAGTGTTACTCATTCCATAACCTATATTCATAACCAAAACTTCCTGAAAGCAGTGTTGAAAACGAGGTTTATATTCAAAGCAGTGAGGGGAGGAGTGTGCATGTCTCTATGAAGCCGTTGTCATCAGTCTCTCAATTAAGCCAATTCACTGGCCTCTTGATTTAGCCAGTACACTAGACTCATTGTCACGTTATCACATTTGCAAACTCAAGTTGCATAATATCTCAATCTTGAGTTTGAGGGGGATGTTAGAGAATCTTAGGGTCTAATCCTTAATGTTTTACAGATGAATTTTATATTATTCTTTCCAACTAATAAATGGATTCATTAATTGTGTTTAAAAAAATAATAAAAAAATAAAAGAGAGAGAATGGCGGAAAACCTATTTTTCACTTTTAGTGAACAAAACACATAACATTTGACAGTTTTTTACTTTTGTTTTTTATTTTTTTTAGTTAGGTAAGTGGCATATGTCAAGCCTATTAAATAAATATGTTTTATGTATTCAAAAAAATAAAAAAATTATTAAAGCATTTTGAGATTATAGGCATATTTACTACCAATTATGTATATGCGGATTAAATTTATTCTTTTTTTATTAAAAATAAATATATTTTTCTTAAGATAAATAAAATATATGTTATATTTTACAGATGAATTTTATATTATTCTTTCCAACTAATAAATGCATTCATTAGTTGTGTTATTTAAATTAAAAAAATAAAAATAAAAAGAATGGCAAAAAACCTATTTTTCACTTTTATTGAACAAAACACATAACATTTGATGGTTTTGTACGTTTGTTTTCTATTATTTTTGGTTAGGTAAGTGGCATATGTCGAGCCTATTAAATAAATATGTTTATTTATTCAAAAAAATAAACAAATTATTAAAGCATTTAGAGATTATAAGTACATATACCACCCATTTAAGTATATATGGATTAAATTTATTCTTTTTTATTATAAATAAATATGTTTTTCTTAAGATAAATAAAATATATATTATTTTTATAATATTTTTTCAAACAAACACAAAAAGAAACGAATTGTTTTTAAATTGATTTCTTTTATTAAAAAGTACATGAATACACACATGGAGGATAAGATCCACAACCATATTTTTTTACACCCACATCCCTATTCTTTTACACAATATTTAACACACCTACATATTCATTAGATCTTAGTTGTTTGAATGATCCAGATTTAGTGCTTCAAAAATCCCATCTCTTTTCTTCCACCAATATTGTTTATTTCCTCTCTTATTTTTTCTCTTTTCTTTCCTAAACTTTAATATTATATTTCATTATCTCTAATTTAATTTTTCATTTTCCTCTCTTATTTTATTTTCTTTTACACCTTAACACATTTCTTGTTTCCCTTTTCTTATCCTCTTTTCACTTTGACTTGCCTTTATTTTTTATTTATGAATGGGGAGCACTTTACAAGTTTTCCCCGTTCCCTGTTTGCTCATTGATCTTGTTAATCAAATGGAAATGTTATCTCCATTTCTAGTAAAGCAATTAATGCTGAAAAAGATTCACTAATGTTGTCCTAAATATAAAAACAATAATTTCAAATTGTCCAAATAATAACTTTAACTGATAAAAATACTTAGATAAACTAAAATCAATATTCCATTAAATTTCATCAATACTCAAATACATAAAATAAACATTGTTCAGTATTGAAAAAATATAAAAAAGAAAGTAGTTAACAAAATCATAGCATATTGTAGTAAGTCTTCTTTGTTTTTTGACAACTAATAAGGATCAAATATTAACTCATGCTAATCCAAGGAAATAGGAAAAAAAGGACAAAGGGAAAAAGGACTTTAAAAAGCCAAAACTGAAGGTCAGCCTCCAGTTCATTAAATTGAATGATAAATGGTCTTTTAACTCCACAATTTCATTAAATGCATATTATAAATTATTATTTAAAAATTATTTTTGATAATATTATTTTCAGCTACGAAATGTTTTTAAATCCTCAAAGTAAGAAAATGAATTTATCGTTTTCAAATAAAAACAGAGAAACAAAAACAACACAAAAAATATTACCAAATAGGCCTTAAACATCATACATTTGCCTTTCTATTTAATTGTGATTTATTTGATAGTATTTGAACTTTTTCTATCTTATCACGTGTTTGTTAAAAAACTTATATACTATTTCTTATCAGCCTAAGTTTTTGAAATTATCAATTACTAACATGTTATCAGAGCTAGGTATGTTACTAAAATTTTGGGTTCCAACACTCCACATAATATAAATTGGACTTGTGATTTGTTATTTGCATTTGTTATGTGTTTGTGTTTGGGCTTGAGCCACATCGCAAGCCCATTCATCTTGCACATGAAAGGGTGTATTAGAGAACTTATATACTATTGTTGAACCTTTTTCCAATCAGCTTGATCTTTTAAATTCATTGGTTACCAACAGTCTTATATATCAAACTCTTACTTATAAATAGGCCCCTTACATATTATGAAATAAGCAGAGTTTAATATAACGAAATCCTCTTTTATTATTTAACTTCCTCTCAAACAAACAAGGAAAGAACTAAATATAGAGTAGCAAAACAGTAGTTGGCATTTATTTACCTGTCCAGTTCGAAAAAACAATTTCGTGTAGCCAACTTGGTACATCTCTGGCAAAATATTGAACTGATGAAGAATTGCAACCGAAACACTAAGTGGATCCTGAGATGCAACGCTCTCCAACAGAAGAAAACCATACCTGTATGTGAAATTCAAAACAGCAACCCCACACATAACCACAAAATATGTATATTAAAAATAAAAATAAAATAAAAAAAGAAACGTTTAGAGTAAAATTGGGAAGGAATATCAACAAATTTAGGGAGCAAACTTTTGATGAGACAAAGTATAAAATGATTCCTCTCTATTTACCTTCTAGCAAACTTTTGGTGAGACATTCTTGTTGGAAAGCCAGACCGTGATATCCGAACTACCTCCAGGACACCACAACATCTAAGCTGCTGCAGAACTAGTCCTTGCTCGTACAATCCAGGGGATTGGAAGTTGTTTGGCTTTATGCAACGTATAAAATGTGGTGTGGTGTTCTCCAGACGTTGCATCAATTGAAATAGTTGACCCTAAATACCATCAAACAAATTAACTCTGGTCTCAAAAAGGAAAATTGCAAGTAGTTAATTTTACAAACAAAATTATGTCTGTAACTACACTTGCATTGAAAATGTCATGTATATTAGGCATGCAAGAACCATTTCAGTTCGAGTCTCACTTGAGTCATTATTATGTTATTGTCTTATGACTCTTATTGACTTACCCAAATCATAGATCACAGGTGTACTTAAACCAAAGCTAAATTTATTTTTCATAAATAAAAACTGTGTTGCAGAAAATCTTCTTACAATTGGTATTTTAAAAGCAAAATAACAGACCATGAGTATCCAATGCCTAAATCATAAAATTCAACATATGAATATATTTCTTTAAAATAAGGTGCTAAGTACATATGTAACATGTAATGAATCACGATTATGAACCACATTGAACCCAAACTCAAGTTTGAAACAAGAAATGACAGAAAAGATTGTACCTTAAATTTTGTTGCAACACTTAACTTTTGGGAATCTGCCCCACCTGCTTTGTGTAAAGGACCAACAACAGGCTTATCAGATTGGATAAGCATATTGGAAGCAAATTTTTGAGGAAGGTGGCATGAAGATGAGGACAAAAGTTGAATGGAATCCAAGTGCAATAAGTCCCTGTTCTTCTCGAGAAATCCTGTAGTGTCATACATAACCTGAATAAAAGACCAAGTAGGATTGTCAAACAGTCAGTACGTGAAAAGAAAGAGAGAACCAAAGTAACAAATTTTGGTCATAGTTATGATTTTGCATGGTTAAAATTAAAACCACCTAACAAACAGCATAGACAAAAGATCGGTAAGGGATTGTATTTTAAACATAGACCAAGACAAAGACGCACAAGTTAACCTCAGACCTCCCATACTTTTTACCCTTAATTAATTACTTGTGGCAACAAAGATAAAAAGTAAATAACCCATTTAAAAGAAAGGAATACCTCCCCTGCATAATGACAGACTGTGAAGGCTTTATCCCGTTCCCCTCTAAAACAAGAATTAGAATTCAAATGCTGCTTAAGCTTGTTGGCAAACGTCAAATCTGTGCCATTTGGAAATGTTGACTCCTCATCTAGCAGAGACAATAACCCCAACGGTTTCTGCACATAGTTTGGAAATAAGATTCAAAGGAAATATTACCAATCCAAATTATAAACATTAGAATGCATCATTGCTAGATGCAGAGTGGCAGACAGATGCAATTCTCCAACATTTTACCTTCAAATTTATCATTCCACAATAATACTGAGAAACAACTAAAAGGGTATGCACCACAGAATAGTAAAACCTTATTGGGTATGACTACCAGTATGAAGTCAAATTTTGGAATATATACCATTCATACCCAATAAGTCCCTTTCCTAAAATACAACTAGCAATATGACATGCTTTACCTTCAAACATTTGCCTTTTTTTCTTTTTCATCTTAAGTCTGATTATAAGATGTTTTAGTTTAACATTTAAGATGTAGACTTTTGTCTGAATGTAAAGGTTGTGAATGGATGGCTCAACAGAAACAGTAATAAATACCCTCAAATTGTATTGTCCTCACAAAACTTAAGGCACGGTAAAAAAAAAAGGAAGGAATAATTTTCTATACTACACATCAATAAATAATTTCACTAAGTTGACGCTTGACACTTCAATGAATTTGTACCTTTTCAAAAAGATCAAGACAGTCTTGATTGTCTTCAAATTCAACCTTTGCCCAGTCAATACCATCCTGGATATATTCCTGAAAAGAATAAGAGCATCCACTAAATACATGCAACTGATTGATTATTCATGCAAATTGCATAATATGTAAATGCAAATTGAAGCTAAAATTCTTTTGATATCTTTCATACATATCTAGGAAAATCTATCTCTCATTAGAGAAAAATATTTATATATCACTAATCCAAATCTAAGCTGAACTATGTCATTCTATCCTTGGCTGTTTCAGCCTTACAAAGTTGAGACTAGTAATGACTAAACAATATAGTCAGCATCTAAGTGGATAAAAGATAATTTAGAAGTTCCCAAGAGGCCAAACATAATTATTCATTCCCTTCTCCGGATGGATATCCCACCAAATTAAGAAATATTACATTTTAAGTATAAGTAAGAAGTACAAGAGCATTGCAACTGTAAACTGATCTATCACATCCAAAAAACAAGACATAATTTATAAAAGGCCAGTCTTAGAGAACCATCAGTTCTTAAAACTACTTGACATACGACATTAAAGAAGTTCCATATACATATAACAGAAGTCAATATTACAGACATTAAACATGGGTATGAAAATGTATACATACAAATAACTAATTGCTTTTGGACTAGGTTTTGACAATTTGGGTTCTAGTGGCTTGTTATTTTTCCTACCCATAACACCATATGCACTACCAACAACATAAAAGCCAGTCAAATTCTTTTGTCGAAAAATGAAAATCTTAGGTTTTTAAGATACATAATTTTATTCTTACTAGCTCATGGTGGAACAAAGATACAGCTTACCTCCTGTTCTAATTTGAATAAATGACGATTGAAGTGTTGTTGTAATCTCTCGTTTGCATAGTTAATGCAAAACTGCTCAAAACTATTTCTCTGCATAAACAATCTGTGGCATAAATAACTATAAACAGAATGATAACAGGAAAAAAAGAAAGAGTAACAATGGAAACATACATCAAATGATTCAAAACCATATATATCAAGAATGCTGATAGATCTTCCAGTTCGTCTTTTTCCTACTGCAAGCGATTTATTAATTTGCTCCACCAGCCAATCAAACAAGCAAGCATAGATTGACTTTGCTAGAGCATCTCTTGTGTCAGTAGCCTGAAGATATAAGACAAATAGTTGATCAGCAATGAAGTCATAAATTTTAATTCCAATAGAAAAGTATTCTACATTATTGTAATCAAGTGGAGATAAAGACAATCCAACATCTATTCATGCATTAGTACGTAAACACTACTTAAATTTACACATTAACTGAATCATGATATGAACACAATATACTTCAAAGTTAAGCGTAATCTGGTTGTTGTGCCATCAGTAACTAATATTTACATGATAGGAAGATATTGAGTAATATCCAGAAGCTGGCAAGGATAATATCAATATTATCTGAACAGATAATAGTTCAGTTCATAATTCAAAAATATCATGCCTTTTTGTACGTGTATGCAACCTTTTGCTGAAATTATGATAGCATACACAGAAAATGTCATTGAGCTACAAAAGAAGCTTAAAACTTCTGAGTAAAATTTTTCTCACCTGTGAGAGTGTTAGCTTCTGAACAATATTATCATTGCCCACTCTCATTTTCCGAGTTGACAAAGCTAGCTTAAGCTCCTCAATATTACATCCAATCAATTTCGCGACACTAATTAGATCTGAACATAGAAAATTAAACCACCGGTGAGATCAGCAAAGATCAAAATGCAATCAAACAAACATGAATACTAAATATGAATGGCGACAGTGCTATCACTAAAATTGTTATATGCACAATGACATCAAATTGTATGACTCCCTGAAGAGATACTAAATTTAATACATTCCTCTTCTATAACTTGGAGCAATCTTCTGCTTCCAACCTGGATTTCATAATTGACAGTTCTAACTGCTTAAATATAACTGACAGAAAATATTGATTAACTTTCTCCCTGGTAGCCTAGGTCACAAAAAGTCCCATATTTCCTCTAACCGAAACACCTGATGGTACCACCTAAGGCATTTGAGACCATGCAAGCATTAAAGCAAGTTTCAAAATGGCAGACATACTAATCAACACAATTAAGCATTATCTCTGGATCCAATCAGTTAGGATCAAATATAAAAGCTGATGGCAGTCATATTACAGCATCTTTAACCAAATCCCAATCAGTTTGCACATGTGCCCAGACAGCCTAATAAACAAAAGAAGCATTATTTGGACCTAATGGCCAACATTTTTTTTTGATAGTAAACGAAACTTTATTAAAGAGAAAGAATAAGATACAATAGGAACAAGAGTGAACCAGAGGTCCACCAACCCACCAAGGAGCCTAAAAACGCAAAACAAAAACACTAGATTGGATAGAACAAACCACAGACCTAATGGCCAACATTAAGCATGAACCAAATATTACCTAGTGAAGCACTGAAGCACCAAATTGTTCACAACACTATAACCCACTATAAGATGAATGAAAAGCTTGCTATAGGTTAATGTAGTAAACTACATACAAAATGTGAGTACATTAGGAAATTTTAGGTATTAGCTAAAATTATCAGCTTGATTTCACAATTACTGCACTAAAAATGAACTCACTTAAGAAATATCTTTTAATGACCAACCAACAATCCCTCTAGCCTTACTTTTTATTACTTTTTTTTTGTTCTAATATTTCAAATTTTTCCATGAATGATAAGCACGCCAGAGGGTAACAAGAAAAGGAATGAAACCAATAATTTCTACAGTCCAACAGGAGTAGATTTTTCATGTTAACTTCTGGGATTTTCACCTTCATCTGCCACAGCTTCCACATGGTTTTCATTATCAATCACAGTAAACGAGACATTTCCCAACCACAATACAGCAGTAAGCATTGCAAATACACTCTCCTGGTCTTCTTTGCTAACATGGACAATATCCAAGGCTTCCTGAAACAGACATTGAAGTTCACAATTGCATGCGATTCATACTTCCAAAATAAAAAGAAAGTTGAAAAAAGGAAAAAAAAAATCTATAAAAATGAAAATGAAAAATTATTCCTGAGAAGAGAAAGGGTACCACAACAACACGAAATTGTTCAGCATCATCAACCCCAGTAATCGAAAGACAACTACTTTGCCTCAAATATTTGTATTCATCTGCACTCCTCAAATTAAGCTTCTCTGCATTTCAAATATGAAAAAGAAAATTCAAAGAAAAGGCCCAGATATCTAATTGTCAAACAAAAACATTGGACATAAGTCTCCAAAACAAAATTAAGTAACTGATTATTTAAAATAAATGTTACAACAAAACATTGACATACGGTATGGAATGCCAAATCATGGAAAGAAATGCAAACCCAATAAATATATCGAATTACATGGTTTGACTCTCAAACTATGTCTATGGGCAGAGAAAAGCATAAGATTGACCTACAGGCTACAACCCAACTCATACAAGTAAAATCCAATTTAGGAAACTTAACTAGGCCTAGTAAGCTGGTTTCCCCCATCCGTTATTAGGAGACTCTTCAAATATTACGTTTAGGGGCTGACATACAATATATATATATATATATATATTTATATACACACACACACACCAATAATGGAAGATCAAGATCCATAAGGGCAAAATCATTCAACTGCTTGTCATAAAAATTGAAGAATCATTGTTTAACTATGAATGATCTCACTAACAAATAAATGCAGAAAATATATACCATAAATTTTGTTAGTAATCTGTTTCATAAGAAGCTGTACAATGAATTTTTTCAATTAAAAATAATTGACAAATTGCCTAGAAATAGCACAAGCACCACCTCACTATCACAATCACCTCCACCCAAGCACTGCAACAACTTCTAACAACACATTAAAAACTCTGGTTCCAACAATGCCCAAGAACTAGCTAAGGTATTATATTAATAAAGCCAGCACTCCAAATTAAAACATATGGACCATCAGTTGTCACATAATAAAGGAAAAAGTGAATAACAGCATAAATAGTATAAATAGTAGAACAACTTCACAGCCTTCACCTGTTCATGACTCTTAACTCGGCAAGAAATCAATCTATTTCAATCTAGTCATGCTTTTAACCTATGAGTGCTCATGGAAGTGTTGTAAATTTGACTTTTCAATTGCCTCCAGAATCTGAGTGTATCATTTCATTCCTATTCTAGTAGGGGATGGAAAAATATTGACAATATAACAACCTCTAACCAACAGTTTCAAGGAAGGACTCCATATTATCAAAATCTTGACATCAATAGGACTGATTTTATTATAATAAAGCACAAAGCATCATAGCACAACAAGCAGAAGCGCCTTAAACTGTCAAATTGGATACAAGGAGCAACATCAAAATTTATATGTTATCCATTACCTCTGATACTGATTTGCTAGTCTTTTGGTACAACCCTAGGAAATATATGTGACTAAAAATATCAATACACTACTTGGCTCTATTATTCAAATTTCCAGATCATTAGATAAAAATATTGGTGCAAAAATGTGCTTTCAAGAAATTTAAATATTCCCAAGATAAGTTGTATGAAAAGATAGCAAATTACAAATATAAGGAGCAATACACACCTCGAAGTGCAAGTGGAGCCCCAGCACAAAGCTGATAAAATATATGATATGACCTTTCTCCTTCAGCACATTGCACTACCCTAGACTGTTCAAAAAAGAATATATCACTAAGCACATTTCTGAAGGGAAAAAAAAGAAGAATTGAGAAGGCGAAAATCATTAACGAAGAACAAGCATTACCTTTTCAAGTAAAACTTCATAACAAGAAGCAAGAAACATGATTAAAAAAAAATTGTCAGTCTATAGATTTAAAAGAAAATTTATATGTACACCCATACACATAAATATTGAAATTTCAACTTAACAACAGTAGTGATCTTACAAGTTTGAATCTTGGCACCCGAAATTTTTCCAGTTTCGCTAAAATGAATTTCGATCAGTTTTCCCTGTGACATGTTAACCCAGACTATCAACACTGCCACATAAAAAGCAATAACAGGAACAACTAGGTTTAGTAGTAGTACAAATACTACTACTGACCCACAATACAAAACAGCTAAATAAAAAGTACACTATGATGCATGGAGCTTACAAAACGACTTGAGTTGTCATTTCTTGATGTTTTTGCATTACCAAATGCTTCTAAGATCGGATTGGTCTTCAGTATTTCATATTCTATTCCACTGCCACCACCAAGAGCAGCCAAATATTGCATAGCAATTTTGGCAGTCTCTGTTTTTCCTGCTCCACTTTCACCACTGGACAGGTAGAGGAACATCAGAATCAATATAGGCAGATGTGGATGCTTTTTAAAAGAGCCAAAATGTTATGAATGAAAAACTCTAAAGCTAAATTACTGCCCTTTAATTCCATCACATCATGATGCCTTTTACAGATGGCATATCATAAATTACAATAAAAAGATACAAGCGGGATCACTCTGTTGACATTAGACAATTTCAGTCCATATCGGAATATGCCCGTAATTAAACTAATGCAGCCAACCTAACAAGCCACCAATAAGTAGAGTAAGGAAAAACAAGTCATCAACTTTCTCTTTTGATGGGTGAGGACCTACACTAAGATGTCCTCGAAACGAGCAAGGATGCTTATTTTTAATATTGTCTCAATTCCTCTCCTTCAATACTAAGGGACATTTGTTGGGATGGAAGTCCATCAAATTTCCACAATATCAAACATATCTACAGTTTCAAAAAGGAAATGAATTGGAATGGATGCGCAGAATGTATACATTTTAAGAACGAAATGATGAACACTCTTCTTTAACTAGTTGATTGTCAAGAAACTAAGTGTAGTAACGCATAAACAGACCAAAAGAACTTTTGTAAAGAGGGAATTTACCAAAAACTAATAAAACAAAAGTAACAGAGTCCATTATCAAAAAAGAAAATTAAAACAAACCCGCATAACAACAATGACAAAAAGTTAAGAAGACAGAGTCAAGTTAGTTCTAGGATACAAACCTTATAATAATGGATTGATTTACTTCATCTGGAAATAGAAACAGACAAAGAATAAGTATCCCTACACTAATGATGACTGCTATGGAAAACTCTAAAACAGCACACACTCAAAACTTAAAAATCAATAAAAAGCAAAAGCACCTCGTCTCATTTCTCGAATGGCTGTATCTGTAATAGCATACACATGTGGGCTCTCATAAGATTTATTCTTATATGCTTCAATATAATCATTTCCATATAAAGGAACTTTTTTAAAGGGATTGATAGCAACCAACACAGGCCCTGCTTTTGTCTAAAATGCACACAGTTATACCACGAAAAAAATTATTAGGAACAAGTTTGCAATTCAGTATCTGATTAAAGCAAATGCAATACCAATATGAGAAAACTTACATAAATCATATCTTGCTTGTATCTGTATTGAAGATTGTACAACACTGATGGTTCATTTAAATAACTTAGTTGCATGAGATCATCGACACCATCAAGGATATCAGGATTTGCTGGAACCAAACTTTCTGATTTTACCTTCAAAACCTACAATATATGTATGAGAGAAAAATGAAAGGGTGAATTAAACATCAAACTGCAACACAACAATCTTAAAACTCAAAAAATCTTAACCTACATTCCCCTCTGGCAGTGAAATAACCGACTCTGTCCCTGAAGTTGTCAATAACTGCCCCAGCGCCCAATTCCCATTTGAGAGTTGGTACCAATATTGAAGCTTCTGAAACAGTAAAAGTTTTTAGGGTAGGTAACAAAATAAAATTACATTTTGAAGTCTATGAGCATGACTTAGAGACAATTACAGCTACATGCCAGCTACAGAAAATTGTTCCAGCAGTCAAGGCAACAATTGCTGGGAACTCGTATCAGCAAACATAGTTAACAATGCACAAGGAGTCTTAGAATTCACAATCAATTTTATCAGCACAATACTAACCTCCTAAACGTCCCAATTCATGACAAATTATGCTCACATCAGAGAAAAGACATGCAAAGTTGGTACCATTTAAAAGCCTCTTAGCAAAAGAAGGCAACCATATATGAGCAATATGCTCCAAAAAAAATAACAAAACGCATAATTTCTAAGAATGTCCCAAGATTAAAGACCTCATAGTCAATCTAATTACAAAAGGAACAACATCACATAGCAATTTTTTCCCTCAACGGTCTAATAGCTTCTAGGGACAGATGTCAAGAGTCACAGCGATAAGGCTCAGGCTAAACCTAATACGTAACACCGTAACAATGCATCTGACCTGAATTTTGTCATCACATATTTTCTTACACTCTTCATCGCTACAGCAGAAGCATTGCACCAAATATTATACGTCACGTCAGTTTGCCATTGGATACGTTAAGCATACTACTCGATAACATCTCACAAAATTCTAAGGAATAGTAGCTAACCTAAAACACCAAAGGCTATGCATATCATTTATCACATACATCCAGACGTTCTTTTTTTAATCAAATAAATACAAGACAAGGAAAAAACAAAATAAAACCTGCACAAAATAGCTGACGCACCAAAAAATAAAAAATAAAAATTGCCTTACGACATAAACTCATAACTAAAACTAAACTTAAGATTGCAATAGGCATTCCACGGTCCCTAAATATTCGCCTGAGAATTGCAACTCAAGACACGTTAATAAAGATGCATCTATCTGCCTAATCACCCCTATCAAGCCAAAACAAGAAATAATAACAGATTTCAGCAAGTCTAAGTATTAAAAAAAAAAAAAAAAAGCATAAGAAATCAATTATATACCTTTTTAGTTGCATAGGAGGTGGTGTCAGCCCACCTGCTCTCCCTACTAGAAGAATCCAGGTGTTCATCAGCCGCAGGAGATCTGTCTTCTTCACGCACTACTACGCTGTTTCCACTATACGGTGAATCCTCGTTTTCAACAACAACCTCATGCCTTAACTCACCGTTTTCAGAATCGGCTGAACCAGTCAACCTAAAATCAACAACTGGCAACGATTTCATCGACTCAAGTGAAGGCCGTTTCCTCGACATTATTCTCTCTGATCCTGACAATACGATTAAGTTGAATCAACACTCAGAATTCTTGATCTCTTGCTCATATCAATATATATAAACACTTGTTCAATTATTCTGCATAATCGCCAAGCAAAGAATCGTCGAATCTACACCGATCTAATTACAAATTAATATCCACAACACTTGCAAAAATTTAAGGAAAAAAAAAAACAATATACCACCAACTCACCTTGAAAAAGTCAAAAAAAAAACAAACAAAAAAACAAAGACAACTTGAGATTTCCGGTTAACAAACTACACTCGACCTGATCGATCTCGCACCAAACAACAACAACAACAAGAACAATTTCACATTACAGTGAAAAGAAAAAAACAGATAGAGAGAGAGAGAGAGCAAATAGTATAAAAGAAGCAAACTGGTGAAATACGGTGTAGAGTGTAGAGAGTGTAGAGCATACAAAAGAGAGGTGGTTTGGTTTCTGAGGAAGTGAGCCAGAGAAAATGAATTGCAATTCTAAGGTATAGCTGTGTGTGTGGTGGGGGGAGATTTTTGCAGCTTTTTTGCTTTTTATTTTGTTTTTGGGTTCACATATTAAAAAAAAAGGGAAAAAGGAAAAAGAATAAAGAAAAGAATTCTTCTTCTCGCGGGTCCTTTTCGTTGTGATTTTATCTATCCTGCTGCAGCATTTGAATTTTGGGAGGGTTTTTTCGCGAACCAACCAATTTTGAACTAGGTTTTAACGTTTTGGTGGGGTTTCGTATTGAAAATACCATTTTACCCCCCTCCTTGTTTTGTATATGAGTTACATTTGGCATTGTTTTTATTTCTTTTTTAAAAAATGAAACCAAGTCAATTTTACTGATTAGGAGAGAGAGAGCCATTTATTAATTGATTATTAAGTCAAATTTCTATTTTTTTTTTTTTTTAATATGACACGAGTTAGAAATTGGACAGGACATCATGCATTATATCTGTAATTCCATTACCAAAATAGATTTTTGTCCCTGGACATTTGTTTCTTTTGCTAGAGCGGACAAGGAAGTGAGGACTGATTGAAAATCCATCCGAATTCATCCAAAGTAAATTGATCAAAATATTTATTCTCGTAAGTAAATACTTTCACCATAATGGAAAAATATAATTCACATAATTTTTTTTTTTTTTACTATCACAATTAAATTCAGATTTGTTAAGGAGAATGTGACTGAACCTCATAACCTATAATATAAAAGATGTAAACACGGAATAAATCTTATCTTGTCACAATCAAGCAATTATTTTATCAATTTATTTATCTAAATTTACCTTTATTTTTCTCTTACATTCATTCATTCATTCATTGATGGATTATGAATACTAATTTGAGACATTACCTATATAAAATATCAACAACTATTTTGCCAAAATTAGAAATAGAATGATGTGATGTCTTGAAAAGAGGAGAACCAACTAATCTAATTTTAATTCATCAATTTCAATTAATGTATTTCTTATTTGTAAGGATGTCACATCATTTCAACCCAAATTTAAGGAAAGTAGTATTATTGATAAAATACAAATCTATGTACCGTGGGGACAATTGAATTTTAGAGAAAATTCAAATAAGGTAGAAATTGAAGCATTAACGAGATGGCAATTATAATTAATCAGAAATGGTAGTTACTCGTTCATAATCACTATTGGCAAAATTGGAAATAATCTACTTATTTACCGTAACATTTAAAGACGAACCATAACATCCCCACCGTCCCTTCTGTTACATGTTTAATCGCAATCATTGTAACCTTTCCCTGCATTTAAACTACAGTCACGTGTGTGCATCACTGGAGCAGAAGCTACAACAATTGGATAAGTAATAAATTACTTTCACATGAAGCTTACACTGAGAAAAAATACAAATATTTTCTTACTAAGTATTATGATTTAATAGCTTTATTTAAGTTTATGGTTATTTGATTTATTTGGTGTTAAATAAGGTGTGGAGGAGGAAATACAAATAAAGATGCCAAAAATCCTTTAACTTACCCAAACTCATAGGGGCTCACTTGTTTGGGTAGGTTTTTTTTTTTTTTTTTTTTTAAGAGTACAATAATTGTATCTAGGACAGACCTAGAAGACTTTCAGGACCAATCGAGATATGACTTTAATGGCACGATCCGAGGGACTACTCCTAATTAGAAGAGATCCACCCACACGGAGGTAAAAGGAAGACTCACACTGAGGTGGAAGAGCAACTCACATAATTGGTGTGAGATTAATTATTATTATTATTATTATTATTATAATAAGTATTATTATTATTATTATTATATTACATAAATTATTTTGAATTTGGCGAGATGAGATGTCGAACCTATACCTCTTACAAATGGAGGTTTGAAGCATTAAAATTGAGCATGCATCGAATTTGAGTCTAAAATTATGGTTCGAATTAAAATTGGGTCAAACATTGTTAACTTACCTTGACTTATATATCCGTTTTTACTATTTATTTATTGTTATAATTCTTTTGAAGTGTTTGTGCAACACTATTTTGTTCATTTAATGTTGTTATTGTAGGTTTGTATTTAAATCGAACTATATTTGTGGATAATTAATATGTTTGAATAAAATTTTGAATCTTTTTTTAATAAATTGTCATTGTTGTATGAAACTTAATGAAATTTATGTTTTTTAAGTTACTTTATTATCCATACTTTTTTGTTTAAATTAAAATTTATTAGTTTTAGAAGATATTCAATTGAGTTTAATTTTATATATAATATTTAGTATATGCTAAAGTTTAAGGATATGTTCAAATTTATAAATACTACTTTTTTAAATATATAAATTTTTATCATAAAAATGTATATTTATATTTAGATGAAATTCAAATTTATAAAATTAATTTTAAAATATATTATATTTTAAAATTTGTATTATTGTGTATATATATACATGTATGTATATAAATCAAGTCAAAATAAATTAAGTATGAGTCACCCCAACCTAGACAAGTTCGAATTTGGGGCAATAATTGAAAACTCGTTTTAGTCACGAGTTGGGTATGGGCACCTATTCAAAACAAGTTTTGAGTTTGGAGGGAGCCTATCTAGCCCAAATATGATCATTTGTCATCCCTAGATACAACTTAATGTACAACCTTAGAGTGTAGATGCATAAGGCTAGTCTGACTTGATATTGAGCAAGTGTAATTACAAGGTAGATGGTTGTCAAGACAGATGGAAATTAACCACTACTAGTGCAACCCTAAAATTTACTTCCATCAAGGGCTACTCCACACAAATGCAAATAAATATGCATGGTAGGATTCAAACTCCTATCATGAATATGAAGGGAATTTGCATAAACCATTCTAACCATGAGTTAAATGCGTTGCTTGATTGTAAACTTTTTGTCTTGAGTTGATTGTGTGATTAAACATTAATTGTTGTCAATTGTATAAATATAATGTTGTAGGGGTGGAGCTCCTATTCCTTGTTGGTGGTAAAAGTTTAAATCTCATCATCCTTCTAGTGATGAACCAAATTAATGAGTCAAAAAATCAAATTAATAAGTTTTGAAACTATTAGAGATCACAGTTTTCAATAATACATTCACAATTAAAAATAAATTGGCAAAACATTAGAACTAAAACGAAAATCTCCTTAAATAAAAAAACAAACGAGGTAAGAAAAATATCTTCGCTACTACTATTCATAGTGCACTTTTGTCCTAGGAACTTCTACCCAATCTAATAACTAAATATTAGTTAGGTAAATTTCAAGAAAAAATGTGTTTAAAACAAATTATATCTCAAATTTCAGCACTTAAATAAAAGTAATATTAAATTATTTAAATTTATACTTAAATGATATAACATATAGTTTACAACTTATAAAACACTCATTACAATTATTTTATGATTGATATAACGATTATATCTCTCATATCACGTCATTTAAGTATAAATTTGAATAAATATTTTTTTAATATCACTTATAATATAAATACAGACTTTGAAACATCACTTTTCACCACCAAGAGATATTGAATTGGAATAAGTTAAGCAATGTAATGAAGTTAATAACCTTCAACTGAAAGAAATAATAAATAAATAAATTAGTTGATGAAACGGCAAGGAGAGTTGGATTGTTGGATTGGAAGGAAGGCAAGAAGAGAAAAGTTTTAAAAAGCCGGCAAAATGTGAAAGACTTAAGGTGTAATGCATTCATAATGTCTGCTTTCATTTGTCCTGTTACAAACATTACGTTTCAGATCATTGGGTCCCATTCACCATTCAACTGTTTATTAAGTTTTTATAATAAAAATATAATGTAATCCAACACCAATCGGTACTAATGATCGGTGGTTCGTCAGAATCTAACAAAATTAATAACGTGTGGTTCGAAAATATATTTTTACAATGTAAAAAAACTTTTTACTCGTAGTGATATGTATACATAATAGAACTCAAACAACCTCAATCATTAATCTGAAGGAAAAATGCATTAACTATTTGATCTCTAAGTAAATGTGCCACTATTTGTTAGATTTTACAACATCATATAAACCTTCTCTACCTTTATTTATAGTTAAGCAAAATCAATTTCATTTATGTTTTAAATATAACATTAAATAGGTTAAAAATTTATCGAAACCTATTAAAATAAAATTTCTAAATAATCCTTTTGTGATGGGGGAAAAGAAAGAGAATGGATTGAAGAATTAAAAAAAAGAAAGAAAAGAAAACAAACAAACGAGCAAACCGAGAGAATGGAAACCCACATTTAAGCAAATGATAAAATCTCTTATAAATTTTATAACTTTTATATGAATTTATTGTGGATAGTCTTTACTTAAGAAGTTTTGTAAGTGTAAAATTTTCACAATATAATCTTCTCAATATAAGTTTTGCTAATTTACTGATTGAGTAAGATTATTCATCAATAATAATAATTGAATTGATATTAAAGATGAATATCTAAATATTTTTATTGACGAATTACCTAATCGGACCTGTAAGTAACCAAACAATCTGAGTATATATTACTGAGAGTGGTAATTATGTTAAGTGAAAAAACAGAAATGTAAAAGGGGGTTGAATTGAAAAGAAATCACATGGTGTTGGTCCACAGCACTAGGAAAGCATAAAAGAAGAGATGATGAAACAGCCAGCCCCAATCCATGGTCAAGCTGTTCGTTGATGGGACTAATCATGTGATTGAACCACTTGATGTGTTGACATTTTACAGGACTTGTCTCCCAATTTTCTCTAAATTGAAAACCCTACTTGCCCTAAAAACGTATTTTTGTATCTTTGTTTGTGTGTCAGTGGACTACGACTGGCATTTATAAATACGCCCTTGGCCTGTTGACTTCCTGTGTGACCCACGCAACCAAAGCTTGCAAGATCCTCACTTCATTATTTTTTTCACATTTTTACCCATTCATCCCTTTCGTGATTATTAGATTTAGAGGAGCTAAATATACTGTGTACATACATTTCGAGACCTCAAAAATCGATAAATAGATTATACATATACAATAAGGTGATTCCGAAATAATATATATATTTTTAAGTTGACATCAGATGGGCAAAAATTTATTGGTATTTGGCAAAATCAATCCCTACTAATGTGGCTTAGATATTTAATGTATAATATGGGACAAAAACTTATATAATAGGAGAAGAATGTTACCCTTACAAAGCTATCGGATTTCAGCTTGCCACTAAAACGGATAGGAAAGTGTTCAACTAATCTATGCTATGAAGGGATGTACCTATGATGGTAATATTTGAATCTCCTTATTAATAATAAAGTAGTGATAAAAGACAACATGTGATAGATTCTGTTACATTTACATCCTTGAAACCATGAGTTTGAATTATCTATTTCCTTTCCAAAGCTATGAATTTATTGTAATAATTAAAAAATAGTAAATCTTAGTCTCATATGTGTTGAACACACAGTCGAGGACAGCAATAGAGAGGATTGGGGAGTATCCATCCACACGTCCAATTGAGGCATATATATATAGATATATATATATTTCCATTGACATATCTATCTCCTTTTATTATAAGCAGTTTCAGTACAAGAGAATATCCAAATTTAGAGAGGATTATCAATCTCCGCTTCATCTACGTCTGTATCCAATAAAAATAATGTTAAATTATTTTATTTTATCTATGAAAATGTACCAACAGTTAGTCATAAAATTGTAATTAACATCCACGAATTTGAATAAAATTGATTATTATTTTTAATCATTATGTAATATAAATTACATCTATAAAATATTAAAATTTTAATGAATATGGATGGGATGAATATCTGTAGATTATATTCATCCCCAATTCCCCATATCTGAAAATAAAATGAATATACAATTATATTCATCCTACTTCCGCCCCAATATAATAGTATTCATATCCATTTTAGATCGACCATATTTATATAGATATCCTCATTGTCATCCCTGCAAACAATAATCAAAGAAACGAAGAATATAAGAGTGAAGCACAAAGGAAATAATGCATACAAGAATAAACTTTGTAAAGGATCGATTATTTTTTCGTTTGAAAATTGAACAGTGCTATTGAAGACTAAAAATTGAATAGTGATTAAAATCTGAAATCCGAAATCCGAATGACATTTTTTTTTTCCCTTATCTTTGAATGTGTAGTAATTTTATTTATTTTTACAGTTAAAATTGTCTGAAAACTAATAATTTGACATTTATATCATTTTACTATTAATTGTTTTATAACTTTATTTAATATAAATATAAAAATTGTAACAAATTATTTAGCAAACACTAAAACACTTTTATGTATATATTAGTAATATTTTTATTCATAATTAAAATATGATTAATTATTATAGTAAAGTAATTTTTTTTAAAAAATTATATATACATGAATAAATTATTATTGTGAAGTAAATTAAATTACTATGTTTACAAAACGATCTTAAGTTGAATTACTATTATTATATATTTAAATAAAAATAACATAAAAGAGAATCTATATAATATAAAAAAAAAAATTGAAAATATATTATTTTGAGAATGATAGATTTTGAAAAAAACTATTAAGTGTTTGAAATTCAGATAAAAGTTATAAATTATAGCTTTTTATTTTCAATGACTTTTGAGTGGTTTTAAGTTGTTTAACCACTTAAGAAAGCAAACAAGAATCACTTGATATGTGTAATTAAAACTCATTAAGTGAAAAGTAATAAAAATAAATGATCACTAAATTGGGTAGGAATTCATTTTTTTTTCTATAAATATCACCTATGATGTACTGACGTGAACCATGAGAACATTAGTGAGCTATCTTTACCAGGAAACCACGTTAAATGATAATGTGTATGATTCATATTTAATACATGATTGCCATTTCAAAATAATAATAAAAGAATATATTTTGAACTATAGCAATACTATTTATAATATTGATTATAGAAATTTAACTATTAATTAATATCAGCTAGATTATCTTTAATGAAACATTATTAGTCTTAATTGGCATGACATGAACAGTGGGACCAACATTCCCTCCTAATCTATGATATGTGTCTAAAATTAGCACATAAAAATATTCATTACACAATATTTTACAAATAACAACATGTATGAAAGATCAGAAGGAGATTCGGACACATGCTCAGCACATGCTTTGATAACAATTTTTATCTTAAGTTTTGACTGAAAGTTTGACTAATCATTGGGAGTTGCTTGGCCCATAAAACTTATTAAAAAATAATTCATATTTGAATTACCCAGTTAATTCCAATTGGCTCTATAAAATAACATTTATAGTAATACTACTTGTCCCTAAATTTATTCACAAATTCCTTATCATGGATGTTACTGTAAGTAATCCATCCAGATCATGTAGCTAAGGTCTGTTTCTCCAACCTACTCCATTTCGCAAAATTCTAATATACTCATTTGAATTGATTGTCTGTTTGCTTCATTTTAAGGATTTTGTTGATTTTCCAAATACGATACAATAAATTATCACATATTCACTTTTCAACAACAACCCTTATTAACTTCAAAAAATTGCCACCAAATGAAATAAATTATTTGATAATTATTATTTTTTAATATATAATTACACCAATGGTTGGGTTGACTTGAAAATTTATGTTGGATTAATATTGAGATAAATCTATTCTTACAATAAGGATCTTCACATAATTTGATAATTATACATGTGAGACTTAAACTTTTATCATAAATGTAAAGAAAAAAATACACTAATCACAAATTATGAGTAGATGTGCTTTGATAATTGTGGTTTTAATTATTATTATTTTTTTAAGTACAGAATTATTATTTTTTTAAGTACATAATTTTGGAAGAATGATATAATTTTAAATCCATGATTTCAACGTACAAGTGTAAGGAGTTTACTATTAGGCCATGAACCATCTCCTCAACCTTTTTCCTTTAAATATTATTATTGACACACTAATTAAATACCGTTTTTATTCATTATTTGAAAAGAACTATTAATTAATAACAAGTTACAACAAGCCTAATTATAACTCTTCAAGTATTGATAAGGACGACAAAATTATTGAGAGCACCTCATATGGTGATTTTGACAATTAAACTTGCCATTCTTGTTTCGATTTGATTCACTAACCACTAATTGGATTCAAAGTATTGTGTTACAAGCAAACCATAAAGAATCCTAATCATAAGGCTAAGATTACAAGGTAAGAGAAAAGGCAAAATGAGAGGTAGAACATTCATGAAGTCCCATTTTGTTAATGGTTCTTATAACATGAAAAAGTGCATGAGAAATTTTTTTTTTTAAAAAAGGGATTCAATTATTAAAGGGCCTTGACTTGAAAAAAGCAACTGCCCTTTTCAAGATGTAAAAGTGACTAGAGAAATTGCCCTTTATTCAATATCTTACCGATCTCCATATCTGTTAAGCTTTATAATAAGGTAGCTAGATAGAAGAACTATATAAGTTATGTCATATGCGAGTGGCAAAAGCTACATGGTTTTAGGCCCCCACAGTGGTGATCTTGTCCAAAAGCTGTTTTGATTAAAAGCTAAATAGTAATGGATTAGAGCATTTGCACTATCACATTATTGGGTTGTGAATGCGACCCCTATCCATTTCTATGCCCAGAGAGATGCCTAGTGCATTCCACTTATGATAATTTAGGAAGCATTTGGTTTGTGACAAACCAAAGATTGTTTTGTAAGAGATTTCCATACGGGTGAGCAACATATGGGCAAGCCCATCAATGCACAAGTAAAATGAGGGATAATATCTATCATGTATGTATGAAACGATTCAGTGACTCTTTGAATATTTATTATACATATACAGAGTGACTTAATGAGTAAAACATGCGTAACATGACTCGTTAAAGGAGATGTTATAGCTTTGGTGTTCCAAAAACATCATTACTTATCTTTTAAATCTTAAACAAGTTTCATATGTAAATATACATAATAAACTAGCATCGTTGTCATACAATGACATTGGAACATAAAACACTATTTCAAGCTTTTGAGCTATATTAATATCATAACTCAATCATTCGAAAACAATAGTAACAATTGAATTAATTTCCAAACTACTTAGTGATTTTTTTTCAAGGTAGCCTAACATAAATAAATAAAGATATATACATATATATATCGAACAATGATGAGAGTATAAGAATTCAGAAATAAATTGAACAAGATAGAAAACTAATCCAATCAATAATTGGGTTTCAAGCTTTAATTTGTACCAACACCACCTGCCTCCTCTAGTATTCCTTTTTAACCGTAACAACAACACAAAAACCCATTTAAAATCCATGAATTCAAACAAGAAAATCAAATCTAAAAACTGAATGTATTTCCACACCAAATTAGCCTAAATTGGCTACAATCTCTTATTTCTTTTCTCCTTTATTTTCTTTTCCTTCTTCTCGCTGATTTTCTTTGATGGTTTAATCTTCTTTCCTTCTCTCTCCTTCTGGTTATATGCCCTTCTTTTCTGTTTCTCCTCGTTGTTTAAGCCTCTTTTTCCTCACAACCTGTCTTCCGCAAAATATATGCACCTACTTCAGCACATGATAGGCAGTTGTTGCATACAAGCAACTACTGTCATCATTTTAAAGAGTTCAAGCAGCTCTTTAATTCTTGTGTTTTCTTTCTTTAATTAAAGTGAAGTGGGCTAACACAGGTTAGAATTATCGGGCCTAGAATGAACAAATATGGGCTTAACTTGATGGGCCGAATTGGGCCTTACATTTGGATTTTTAAGACCTCATATACTGCATATGTTATATGTTTACATGTTTTTCTTAAAAGTTCAATTCGCTGGGTCATGTTCTAGGTGTAATTTCTTGAGTCAACTTCTAGGTGTTGACCATTTTTAGATTATTTAGAAAATAGTTCTTCACAAAAAAAATGTAGCCTTAGATTTCAACTTGCCATAGGAAAAAATTGTGAGTCAAACAGAGGTCGAATGAGAAGTTATGACTAAAATCATTAAAGCATATGGAGCTACAAAGGCATTCACATAAAGTTATTATGTGAGATAGACATGATCATTTATCTAGTGTAAATTTTATCCACAACTTAAGAGAATAGTTGGGCATCTTATCTTGTTAAAGTCGCAAGTCTCAATGGTTTTAATTGGGAGTGATGAGTCTAAATTCATCAGAGTGTATGACTTAGAACAGAAGAGACTAGTACATTGGATGTACTGGATATCGATAAAGTGAAGTAGTAAAATTCTATTCATCATTTATGGAATTTTATTGTTTCAAATCAGGGCAAGCAGTATGCATTTAAATCCTAAAATAAAATAATGAAACTTATTATTATAGGTTGTAGTATTTGAACTATCAATAGGTGATGGTTAACATGACCTAAGTTTCTCGATAGTTTAAGCTATTCATTCTTTGGAAAAACTTGATCTTAGTCCTTGAAACTTCAAAAAATATCAAGTTTTTAAAACTTGTTTAGAAATAATTTTTTTATCCTTAACTTTTCTAAAACCATTTAAAAAAGTTCAAATCATCAGTTAACTGACAGTCAATGATGATTTTAAGCAATTTAAATTGAATTTAACAACTTAAATTTAAAAATATTTTAAAAAATTTAACTTATAAATTTATTATTTTATGAAAGTAGTTTGATAATTTACGTGCCACTAACAATCATTAAGAGCAAATTTATTTTTATGCATTCTATTAATATTGACAGTTAGTTGATTGATGATTTGGACTTTTTTGAAGAGTTCTAGAAAAGTTAGGGAGGGATGAAAAAAATTATTTTTAAAAAAACTTTAAAAATTTGATATTTTTAAAAATCTTAGAGGCTAAAATGAATTTTTTTCTTATGCTTTTCAAGAATAAGACTTTTATTCCCAATTGAATTAAATATGCCAAAAGTCATTTCCTTCTAGAATTAGAATTCCTTGATTTTAGAATCCAATTTTCTTTAGGAATCCAATTCCCTGTTTTGTTGGGTTTTTTTTTTTCTTTTCTTTTTTTTTTTAATTTAAAATAGGAAACTAATTACTAGGAGCCTAATTAGATAATTAATTAATTCATTCATTCATAGGTTCTAACCCATATTAAAGTGAGCTTGGGCCACCAAGCCCTTTGGGCCTCTTTGGCTAACCACTCCAAGTGATGGTCATGACCAATCTATAATTATTCAATGAGTGGCGATATTGACACCCTAAAAATATTGTATGTGCACCCCTTTTTGCATATTCACCCCATTATTTTTTTTTAAAAATATTAAAAATTATAATCACACCCTATAAATTACTAATATATCTTTTTCTTTTTCCTAATCTCCACTTTCATCATCATCATACTTTCTATCAAAATTCTCATTTGAGAAAAAAATGGGCATATTTCCAAAACTTTTTTTTTTAATCAACAATAGCACAAACTGTTTTATATTCTTCATCACAAACCGTACAACTACTTCATTTTCTTCATTAACATACAAATCAAACCCAAAACTTCTTCACAACAAAATAAACCTACGAAACCCAAATCATTCAAAATAAATAAATGAATAAAAATACCTATTATAATTTTAACTAAAACAAACCTGATTGGGCTTGTGTGATGAAGAAAGAGCAAGAGTAAGGATGGGTTGGTTTGACGAAGGAATTATGAGTGATGGAGGAATCTGGAAAAAGTCTTCCTAACAAAGTTTATAATAAAAAATTATGAGTGAAATTTGGGGGAGTACTATTTTTAGTTTAATCTCTATTACTCTGCCATCGACTTTGGTTTTCGAAACATCACCAAGCCTGATCCCATCAATCTCTTCTTACAACAAAGCAAAGATTCCTTACTTGATAGTTTTGAAATCTCAGGGTGCGTTTGGAATCCTTTTTAAAATTGTGTTTTTAAAAACTATTTTCAAAAATAAAAAAATATGTTTTAAAAATAATGTCTCTGAAAATGTAATGTGTTTGGTATAATTTCTTAAAAGTTATTTTTAAAAACAGAAAATGAAGTAAATATGTTTGATATTATTTGTTAAAATGTGTAAAATAGTTGTCTAGAGGGAAAAATAATTATTGTTTTTAAAAACATATTTTGAAAACGGTGAAAAACATAAAAAAAAAAAATTGTTTTTCACTTTTAATTATCATTTTCAAAAATGTGTTTTCCATTTTCAAAAACACGTTTTACAAAATGGTTAACCAAATACTTTCCACCCATTTTTTGTTTTTGAAAATGAAAAATCATTTTTAAAAGCGAAACCAAACAGTACCTAAGTATATTCAATCCATATTTGTATTGAATCCATAGAATCTAGTTATGTGTTTACTTGAGGGATTAGAAAATAAAAATGAGGAATGAAAAAAAATGTTGATGTTTACTTCAAATTAATCCGTAATGGGAATTAAATTGTGGATCTCATGCAAAATTGTGGTTGTAGAATGGGATTGTTATTCCCTTACCCAACTTGGGATTTCCAATCTCATAAATTCTTACGATTAAAAAGTCAGATTTTATCTTTATCAGAAAAAAAAAAGAAATATAAAATTGGAAATAAAAAAGTTGCTTTTGACAAGTCTATTTTAATAATAAATAATTTTTGTTATATTATTCTATTTTTAAAATTAAAATCTATTTGAGTATATCAATATGTTAAAATAATTCATGATATGATATAACAATAAGTAATGAATATAATATTATTATGTAAAAAATACATATTTCTTGATGACAAAATAATAATAATAATAATTTTCTTTCAAAAATGCTAAAGAAATACATAATTTTTAATCAAGAACATTCTTATAACTTATATGTAAACCTTCGATTATGATTACGGTTTACTAATATCTCTCTAGTAGTAGTTTTTAAAATTTAATTTATTTTCGAATGAGTGGTTTTAAGTGAATATTAGAGAGAGGATCAAGAAATCTCAAGCAAATCTCTTCAAATATTTCATCACCAAATGTCATTTTTGTCATCAATCAAAGCTATAAAAGTCTTAAATTTTCTTAAGGGTAAAATTAAAAAATTTTATGAAAATTGTGTAAAAGTGTAAGGGTAAAAAAGTTATATTTTTAAAGTTTTAATTTAAAGTCGTAATTTATAAATAGTTGATGGATCAAATTATAATTTTTTGGGATTATATAATCTGTCATCTTCTTCCTTCCGATGTCAGATGCACTCTCTCTCTCCAAATTTATTTTATTTTTTTAGTTTTTTCATTTTTGCAAGCCTTATTTTGAGTTCTCATTCCAGCCACATCCGATCTCCATTCCTGCCAAACTTGGTATCGTTGGAAAGCTCGTGTGACGTAGATTCTATAGGTACTAATTTTATCAATTTTCATTACCATTTGGGTCTTCGATTTTGTAGAGGAAGGTCAGCCACTAACCAACTTCGATTTTCTTAGATTTAGGTGAATCTAAGCAATTTCAACTCCGGTTAACCTCATTTTCATGACCAGCGTGTCGAGGATGACAAAACTCACCTAGCCATACCTCCTACCACTGTGGTCGTCGGAATCCACCGCTAGAAAGTCACCGTCGACCACCGTGTACGGCGGAGGTAAGTTTCTCAACCTCCCAAACTCGAAATTTAACTCTGGACACATCTACGAACTTGTTTTTTAGCGTAGAATTCATCTTTAGGATTATTTTTCCCCTTAGGACAACCGTTTTAAAAATATGCATTAAAAACTGTTGAAAAATGGTAGTTTTTGGCTAGGATCTCCCACTCGATGGCTGTTTTCTTCCAAATTCGCTTCATGGATGACCTAAATGAGAGTTAGAGAGATGGTTGGAGTAAAAATGGAATGAAGAAAACCTAGGAATTTCTCCTTAGGTAGCATTCGGTCAAAGAGGGTCAAAAACGGGGATTTTTCATTCCAAGCTTCAGAAAATTATTTCAAGCCTACTGAAGTATTCCTAAGTGTTAATAAATAGGATTCGTAAATTGAAATCGAAATTCAAAGTCTCGGATAAGCTAAAACTTAGTTGAGAAAGTTTAGGCGTAAAAAGGCTTTTATATAGTTAATAGTCTTAGAAGTTATTTATAACTTTGTATTAGTGAGTTTAGTGATTCTAAATGAGTATATAATGTTTTAGGGTGAAAGCGGAAAGTTTTAGAGGCTTCCGGAGAAAAACCGTTATCTATCGGAGGGCGTTCTATGATTAGAAATCTAGCAATTCAAGCTTTAATTTATTTATTTCTTAATTGTTGTTATATATGAATAAATATATTTTATTTATTGTTTATATGAATGTATTTATTATGTAATTAAGTGGTTTATTGAAGTAATACTAAGATTCTAGCATGTGAGTTTTGAGTTAAGTATATTTTTATACTGAGAATGTGCTAGAATAAAAGATTTTAGACTTTCTGCCTTAAGAATGAGTTTAGTGTAAAATGTTGAGAAAAAATATTTTATTACGTCTATAGTTTACCCTAGCCTCAGTTGAGTACCTTATGCGTGTACGGTAGATATGAGAGAGTCACTAATCGAGAGTGGAGTCTGGACGACTTCTAAAAGAGAGAGTCAGTTAAGTCACCCTTTGCACGTATAAGGGTAGTGTAGATCGGATCGATTGCGAGAGGGTAACGTATGCCCAGAGTTTACGCATCGGCGACTATACAGGGCAGATTCCTTAATTCCTAGTGGCAAGCGAGAGAGTTTATACTGCCACGACAGGAGTAGTTTCCCTGGGTTACCATCAATGCTAGAAAATGAGAAAGTTTAAGAAAAAGACGCAGAATGAACTTAAAAAATAATTTTCGAATGAGTTTCGATAAAGTATTTTAGAAAAAAATGAAATTGTTTTTCTTTAGTTTTATTAAACTGTAATTTTCACTGAGTTTTACTCACAGTTTATTTCCAATGTGTTCTTTAAAAACTCTCCTTCAGATACAGGAGTGAGTCATCCAGCAGGCGAGGCTTAGACAAACACGCGGAGTGACTGACGGACGACTTTTATCACATTGTATAGCTCATACTTTTGTCATGTGCATATTTTATATTAAAGTATGATGTAAACTGTAAATGTAAATATAAATTTTTGGATGCATGTCTTTAGAAAAATGTTTTGGTAAGAAAGTTTTAGTTTTCAAATCAATTTGTGTGATTGTGGTTTTTCATGTTGGAGTGATTTTGGGAGGAGGGTGGGAGGCCCTGATAGTTGAGATTGAGTGCTATAGAAGTGTTTTTAAATTATACTTGAATTTGTAGGGTGGTATAGTTCCATAAACAGTCGGCATGTTGCCCGATTTTCATCAGAAAAAGGAAAAATTTTTATCCTTACTACCTAGTAAATGTCTAGAAAACGAGTTTAAACTAAGTCTCAATGCTCTGACGAGATTTCGTTGGGCCAAAGTAAGGTTCGTTGGAGTTCTGTTGGGGTGTTATGAGGTCTTTCTTAGGTTCAAAGGAGGGATTCGGGAAGGGTCCTGTCATTATAAGCAATTCATTCCTATTCCAAGTTAAAATAAACATCTCAAAAGAAATGTTATTGATTCCGATTGTGATTCTTGCAATTGAAGTAAGCAATTTATATATTATGATTTGGATACATCAATCCAATTTCAGATTATCATGATTTCAAGCCAATTTGATGACATGTAAGTAAACGCACAAAAATTTTTCATTTAAGTGAAGACTAGATTGATTCAATCTAGAGTTGTATGAAATCCAAAGAAAACTAGGTGTATTTAAAAAATTATTAATTTTATAGATTTCATTTAAATGATGAATTTAAATGAATTTTAAAGAGATTTTTATAAATCAAAAGGTTTATTAAAATTTTTATCATTTTTCTAAAGATTTCATTAGATTCAAAGAATTATAACTAAATTAATATAAAGTCTATAGAATTTCTGAATACATTAAGTTCAAATAAATTCTAGATTAAATACATTACTTAAAACAACAACAACAACAACAACAACAACGACAAAAACAATAATTGTAGCTTACAAAGATTATAAAAGCATTATTTAGGATGGGCTTGATAATAGTTTTATTGGATGTAATGGCCCATATTTCCTTCCATGAAGATGAAGCCAATCCCAAATATTTGTTTATTAACATTTCAAACTAATTTACTTTTACTATTTCATTATTTGTCATAATTTAATTTATGAAATGTGAGTAACCACTAAGTCCTCACATTTATTTGATAAAGTGAGTTTAATTTAATGCCCTGCCCTTCAGACTCTAGAGGAAATAAGTTCGAATCATATTCCCTCATCTGAACTTCTAAATAATATAATTATTTAAAAACAAAAATCCTAACATTCATGCTAAACTCTTATTAGAGACAATATATCTTCATAAAATGTGTGCATTTTCTTAAAATAAAACAAAATTCATGGGTTTGATATAAGGTTCTACTACTATATATAATTTGTATAGTAATTAAGGTGGTTACTAATTATTAAATTCCAATAGCCCATTAAAAATTTATATTCTAAAAATTAAAAACTAAATAAAAAAAAAAAATTTCTCTCCTTACTACTATATATTCATACAATTCTTGTATATTACCTAGATCCTCATTATAGTTATGAACAATTGATAACATTTTTTATATTGCTTATCTTGCTTTTTGTAGCAATTGAGGTTTTTATTTTTTTTATTGTATATATATTATTTTTGTTATCAATTTAATTGCAATCAATTTAAAATTCGATTTTTTAAGTACAAGTATTATGTGGTTAGTAGACATAGCTTAGTTGATAATTACATCTTTTAGCAAAGCTGGGATCCTAAATTGGAAATCCTCCTTCCTCAAATTAAAACAATATATATATATATATATATGTATTTATATAATGATTTTGGAATAAGGTATATCTGATTTTAAAAAGTAAAAACCAACCAATAAATTTCATCAATTATATTTGAATTAAATAGGAAAGAAAATATAATGAATGAATTTGATTGGTTGGTTATTATTTTTTAAAATTAGATATATCTGATTTTAAAAGCCCTATATATGTATATATAGGACAGGATTAGGGAACACAAATTTTAATATAAATATTGACATAATTTGTTAACCATTGGATGATAAAGATTTCAATGGTTTAGATTTACTCACACTTTTATATACGACTTTATTTTACAATCCAATTAATATTAAAAACTCACATCCGCTCTATTATTATATCATTTCTTCTCTCTCATTAATATTAATAGCTTATCAATTAAATTATATTATTTTTACATATCCCTCCTCTCTGATTCTTCATGCATGACATAGAGAAAGGAAAAAATAATACTTTTTCTTTTTTTCATCTTTTCTATCTCTATCATGAATAGATCAAATAAAAATATTATAAATTCAATTTTATTCAATCTTTTCTTTCTATTCAGTTTGCTAAATCACGCAAATAATATATAGATTTGAAGCTTTTAACATAAACTTTCGAATAAGATTCATACTGTATATATTTAAATAAACATACTCATCAAAATATTCTAAAATAAAAAATCAATTAAAAAAACTTATTTTGGATACAAATATGATGTCTAAAATATGATAAAAATAATATAATTTGAAAATGAATTAAAAAAATTAAAAAAATAATTTAATTCTTCTTACCCAACCTAATTTTTTGAGCCTTTAATTTTTTATTTGAAAATGAATTAAAACAAATTAAAGACTCAAAGAATTAGGTTGAGTCTTTAATAATATAATTTGAAAATGAATTAAAAAAAAAATTAAAGACTCAAGGAATTAGGTTCAATGAGAAGAATTATATTATTTTTTTTTAAATTTTTAAATTTATTTTCAAATTATATTATTTTATATTTTTTTAGACATCATATTTGTATTCAAAATAAGTTTTTTTTTTTAATTGATTTTTTATTTTTAGAATATTTTGATGAGTATCTTTATTTAAATATATGCAATATGGATCTTGTTTGAAAGTTTATGTTGAGAGCTTCAAATTTATATATTATTTACGTGATTGGCTAACTGAATAAAAAGAAAAGATTAAATAAAAATTGAATGTATAATGTTTTTATTTGATCCTATGGATGATAGAGATAGAAAAGATGAGAAAGAAAGGTATTGTTTTTTGCTTTCTTTGTAGTGTGTATGAGGAAGGAGAGAGGAGAGATATGTAAAAATAATATAATTTAATTTTTGAGCTTTTAATATTAATATTAATGAGAGAGAAGAGTCGATATAATAATAAAGAGAGAGGAGGTGAGTTTTTAATATTAATTGGAGTGTAAAATAAAGTTATATAAAGGTGTGAGTAGATCTAAATTATTGAAATCTTCATCATCTAATGATCAATAAATTGTGTCAAAATTTGTGACAAAATTTATGTTTCTTGATCCTACCCATATATATAGGGCTTTTAGAATTAGTTATACTTGATTTTAAAAAATAAAAAACAATCAATCAAATTTATCTATTGCATTCTTTTTCTAAAACAAATTCTCATATTTAATTCAAACGCAATTAATAAATTTAATTGGTTGATTTTTTCTTTTTAAAATCAAACATATTTGATTCTACAAGTATTATATATATGTAATACTTATTGAGAATAAGTTGAAACCTCACAAGCAATAGCAATAAACTATATATTTATCAATGAAATTGAATACAAAGTCATTTCCATGGATAAAATATGCAATAATCCTCAAACAAAATATATGCTCCACCAGCTTTTATAATCCAACTACAAAGTGTGCATCTCATGACGTCCATCTGATCTAAGTGTTGGGTTTTGTACCCTAAGAGCTTGTAATTATGTAAACGGTTTTAATAAATAATAATAAAGTATTTATTCTATTCAATTTATATGTTTTGCAAAAATTGTATATGTTATGAGAAACATCCTTGATTACTGATGTATTTTCAAACTAAGTATATAAGTGTTATATACAAGCGGATTTAGTTTGAGAGAAGTAATCTAAAGAGTCCGTAGAAAGCAAACGAAGCTGGGTACTTTATTTGTGGTAAATCTACAGTTGCGGTTCATTTTGTATTCGGTACAATAGTTTTATCCGAGACTATTCATGTAGTGACATGGAAATGGAGGTACCTTATATAATAAAGATTATATAGGATTGGACCACGATAAACATGAGTCTCTAATTAATATCCGTTAAATTTAGAGATTTATATTTATCGACTAGATGATCATATATGAATTGATCTTAATCCTGAGTGTATTATGGACTCCTGCTTGTTGAGTTATATCCTTTGATTTACATGGGTGAGATCGATATAGATGCTCGATCAATAACTTTGTACTTTGGGGATATGATTTAGTAAGTAGCTGGGAACATTCTATACAATAGTGGAATCCACTTCTTCTTGCGAGAAGTAGAGAAATAGTTCTCTTAAGGGTTGATTCAGGTCTTGAACAATAAGAGCGCTCAACTTTCTGTTCATATGTAAACGGAAAGATAAATTCATAAGTTGTTATGAATATATTGTTTATTAGAGAATCAGTGGTACTTAACGATCAAGATATAATTAGAGGGGTATAACGGACATTATGACCTAGCTCTAATTATGAACTATTTGTGGAGGGTCAAATCATATGTAGTGATTATATCAATGGACACTGAAAATTTCAGATTGTATAAAAACATCTATAGTTTTGAGAGTGCAATCTTAGGTTTTTAGTGGAGTAACTCTAAGATTAATAATAGTGAATTATTTAATTAAAGAGTTTAATTAATAATTCCGATATTATTGGAGCTCAAAACTGTAGGTCCATCGGGTCCCCTTGATAGCTCATTTCACTATAAAAAACGTGTATATAGAATATTGTAATTGGATCGTCCAATTATAGTTGTTACATAAGTAGCAAAATATGTGTTCACTTGGTATTTGAATAATATTGATTATTCAAATTAATAATTAGTTAATTATTAATTATGAATTAATAATTATTTAATTAATTTATAAGAGGTGTTGAATTTAATTCTTAGTTGTGATCGGGTATAAATTAATTATGAATTAATTATAGGTCACAAGTATAATTATAAAATATAACATGAATTAATTATGTTATATGGGCAAAAGTTTAATTTTAATAAACTTGGGGTTAAATATTAATTTTGATTAATTAAACCCTAATTGGTTGCCTATAAATAGAAAGAAATAGTATTCTTTTCAAAATAGAAGATATACTTAGGTTTTGTTTTACGTTCTTTAAAACAAAAACCTATTCTCACCTCTTATTCTTTTGAGAAAAGAAATCAATAGAAAGTGAGCACAATTTTATATAATTGTGCCCACTCACTTGTTTCTTGGTGTAGAGACATATCAAGGAAGACAAGGTGGTGAGCAATCCACAGAGATCAATACAAAAGGTATAAGATTCGATCTTTAATTTAGTTTTATTATTTTATTTCATTGTTTTATGGATCTAGGGTTCTTGAGTTTTCTAAAAAATTTTAAAACTCAATGTTCCGCAAATCTTTATTTTATAAAAACAATTGTTGTTTTTTTCCCTTCAATAAGTATATCTTAAATGAATGAGATTCACTTCGCCATGCAAAATTACACCAGAACAATGTGCTTGTCATAAAATTTGATTTAAATTTGAATGAGTAGCTACATCCATAAGGGAGAACATGCTTCCCCCGATCATCATCTTTGGATCTAAAATGTATAGTGAGATCTACCCCTGCACCGGTCCCATTTTTGATGAGGACAACTTGCCATATTTAGAAGCAAGAGTGGAAAAAAAAATTGTAAAAGATATTTGTTAGGACGACTCATGCATATAATTAACTATGTAATCGTAGTTAATTGAGCAATGGAGTGGCACATCTAGAGAGTTCTCTTAGATTATATAGCATAAGGTTATATTCAATCCATATTTGATTGGATTCCATTGAAATATAGGTGTATCCTATCTAGATTTGAATGAATTTTATTGAAATTAATGTGTATTTAATTCAAATTTATATGAAATCCAATGAAATTTAGGTGTATTAAAAACTTCACAAATTTTATTTAAGTGATGAATTAGCTCATTAATGATTAATTATGTGCTTACAGTTAATTAAGCAATGATGCAACACATATGAAGAGTTCTCTCATATTATATAGCATATGAGTGTATCTAATCCAGATTTAAATGAATTCTATTGAAATTTAGGTGTATCAAATCTAGATTTATTTGAATGAATCCTATTAAAATTTAGATGTATTTAATTCAAATTTGTATGGAGTTCAATAAAATTTAGATGTATTAAAAAAGTTATTCACTTTATAGATTTCACCTCAGTGATCGATTTGGATGAATTTTAAAATGATTTTTATGGAAGAAAAAAATTTATAGTAAATCTTATCATTTTTCTAAAGATTTCATTAGATTTCCCAAAGAATTTTAACAAATTCAATATGTAGTTTATAGAATCTATAAATTCCACCAAAATCTATCATAAAATAATAATAATAATAAAAAATCCATCAAACTCCAGTTCACTCTAGGTTGAAAACACCACTCCTAATAAAAGCAATTGAACTTACAAAGATTTAAAAACATTATTCAGGATGGGCCTAATAATAGTTTTATTAAATATAATGAACCATATTTCCTTTCATGAACTTGAAGCCAATCTCAAATATTTGTTTGTTAACATTTTAGACTAAATTACTTTAATTATTTCATTTTTTTTATAATTTAATTTATGACATGTGAATCACCACTAAGTCCTCACATTTACATGATAAGGTAAGTTTGATTTAATGCCTACCCTTTACACTCTTGAGGAAATGAATTTGAATCATATTCCTTCTTTTAAACTTCAAAATAATATAATTATTAAAACCAAAAAACTGACATTTATACTAAATTCGTATTAGAGAGAATGCACCTTCATAGAATGTGTTTTTTTTTCTTCAAATATAATAAAATTTGCAGTTTTGATATAGGGTTCTACTACTATACATAATATGCAGATTATATAGGGAAGGGTCATTAAATACTTTGTAACTCATGCAATGAATACATTAATTTGAATACTTGTAACCTCTAAGTTATATCTAGGAGTCTATTCAATTCAGATTCGAAGGGAATCCATTTCACCAAGGATAATGTTGGGATTTAAATATATATATATATATATATATATATATATATTGGGGCATGTATTTAGTTTTAGAGGAGTGGAAATATCAATACTCTTATTTAATTAATCCATTCAAGTCCAAACGTCCAACTTTTGAGCTTCATGTGATTCAAGATTAGTGATCCATTAACTTTGTGTAGATTGAAGATTGGGCATACCATTTTATTCTCAAGCTCCATTAAACTAGGTCCAAATCTAATCAACTCTTAGTTGATTAAACCTCATCTATTAATTTTAGCAATGACGGCAGACAACTCCATTGCCAATACCTATTCTTCAAAAGAAGCAAATGTAATGATGGTAATGTCAGTTCACAATGCTATAATTACTTTGATCGGGTGAGCACATACAATTCAATTCTTCAACCTAATTCTATTCGGCAGGTCTCACTGCTCTCACATTAATGAACCTGTAAATTTCTACCCATTACACTTATATTGGCCAATGTTAGGTCACAATGCTATAATTATTTTGATCGGGTGAGCACATACAATTCAATTCTTCAACCTAATTCTATTCGGCAGGTCTCACTGCTCTCACATTAATGAACCTGAAAATTTCTACCCATTACACTTATATTGGCCAATTCAATGCAATGTATCAAAATCCCAAATAAAATATCAGTCACTAATATCTACTGGTGAGTCAAGTAGTTTTTACATGCAATAACTCCAAATCCACAACACGTAATACTTCATATTTCAAAGTATCTTTGTCATAAAACCCATTAAAAGTATCAGATTTAACCGAATTATCAAGGTCATGAATAATCAAATTAACCTTCATTCTTGACCTTTTAGATCATACAAAGATTTCTCTAAAATACTCTTTAATATCCAGACATTCAATATCAATTTTGAACATGGAATTGCTCCTATTCTATCATACTAATGATATGCAAAATTAATCACCGAATAAATGGAATTGAATTGCTATACAAATAATCAAGATATCATAACATTAGATTCCTAACAATTGAATTAGTTACACATCAATGATTGAAAGCAAATGCAAGTAGAACATGGAAGAAGTATACCATAAACCGCCATTACAATCGCTTCTAATGCTTCTCAGAATCATCTATTTGTCCAAGACTTTCCATTTTTTATAACTTGTTGAAGCTTCAATCAATGGTATGAAGTATGAACCTTGAAGTAAATTGATGAATTGTGTATGGTTTCCAAAAGTGAGAGGGAGGAATCAAGTTTCTTTTCTATCAGGAGCTTATTTTCCAATTTAGGTGTGAGACCCACATAATTTAATTCTCATAACTTTTGGTAAACATAAAAATTTACAAATCAGAAATTAATTTTTTTTTCCTTCTCTAGATTTTTGATAGTAAATTTGTCTTAGTGTCAACTGCTTTTAACAAAATCTTTAATGGTCAAAGACACTTTGGTCTTTTTATCTGTCCTTAGGGGGCATTTTAATTAATTAATTAATCGTTGACTGAGATTTTGGGTAATTATCAAATTTGAGGGAATGAAATGACTAAATAGCGGCAAACTAGGGACGAGTTTTTACCATTTTCTCCATAAATTTTCACACAAATAGTAAGAAAATGTTAATTGCCTTTTTGGGTTTGCGCCAATGGAAGTTTATTTTGTTTTATTCGTTTAAGATAATCAAAATCTATTGTCTTGATTAAACAAGCTATGCACAACTAGGAAATCTACCCCCACTGCATCGAAAGACATCTCTTGTGAAACAACCTTCTAATTTATTTAAAAGAGAAAATAAATTTAGTGATGATCACCATCTTGATTTATGGAATTTTCTTAGTCTCACTTTGAATAGTTTGAGCTATAGAAATGAATCACTAGTATCTATTTTTCTTTTCACAAGTGTCTTTCTTGCATTTAATAATCCAGCTATTTAGGTTTTATTTAAAAAATTAAAACAACAGCATGAATATGTAATCTTTTCGGGGGTTAAAAAATATAAAAACGATCGTGTTTGGTTTGTGTAATTACAATGCGTGCTATTAAGAAGGAAAACGGCGGACATACATCTGCGAACATAGACTAATACTGTTCAAATGTTGTCTATTATGTATATATTATGGTGCAAGTGAGTTCCGATTTCAAGGCCCCTTCTATAATTATAAAAGATCTTATCAATTGTGTGAATCTAAACCCACCCTCCAATTTGATCTTTTACGCGTTTTGAATTGTTATAATTAAACTTAATTGTCATTAAATCACACCATCATTTTCATGATATTAAAATAATTTTTTAAATTTATTTATATAGATTTATTCTCACACATAAAAATGAAACAGATGTATGCCATAAAATCAAGGTTGGAGCAAGGGTTGAAATGCATCAGAGACATGTTCAACGGTCAGCATCCTTATTGCTTTTTTTTTTTTGAAAGTGGGTCAGCATCCTTATTGCTGGTGTCGTAAAGTTATTGCTTCTGCTCCAAGCTGCACACCTAGCATAAATATTGTCCAATTAATCACCATTAATTGCATAATTATAGTTGTAATTATTTTTTATATACAATGACAAGAAAGAATTAAACGCCTCTCTAAGATAAGACTTTTTTTTGTACACGGAAACAAGTTTTCGTTTTATTAACATAAAAACTCACACTTTGGTGGTCAACACTATTGTACTTAAGCCCTCAGGTCTTGGAGATGTGTGGGAGGCGTAGAAAACCCTTGGAGGGAGGGGACAGTACTTGTCAGGTGGTCAGGCCCTAGCCACCCGGGGGCGAGCCCTAACCTGGTCAGCCCAAACCCAAGAGAGAAGGGACGGACCGTTACATAAAAAAAAAAAAACCAATGGAAGAGCAAGCCAAGACATCAAGGAACAAATAATAAGCGATTTGGTTGATAATCATTGTGATTTGAATGAGTTTGAGGATGATTAAGAAATGATAAAAGTTGCTGAAATTTCTAAGCTTAGTTGGTACACACTTTGCTCCCTAGTTGTACTTAAGCCCTCGGATCCTGGGTTCGAGAAATGTGGGAGATGTAGAAAACCCCTGGAGGGAGGGGACAGTACCTGCCAAGTGGTCGGGCCCTAGTCGCCTTAAGGCGAGCCCCAACCTGACTAGCCCAAGCCCAAGAGAGAAGGGACGGGCCGTTACATAAAAAAACCAATGGAGAAGCAAGCTAAGACATCAAGGAACAATTGATAAACGGTTTGGTTGAAAATCATTGTGATTTGAATGAGTTTGAGGGTGATTAAGAAGTGATAAAAGTTGCTGAAATTTCTAGAAAATCATTTTACAAATATTTAGTAAAATGTGAAAAATTTCCTACCACTTCCACAATTTTAGAATTAATAAAGGACTTCTTAGAAAATGTTAACAGCTTAACTTCATGGGAACTTTCCAGTCGGATTCAGATATCGTATGGAGAGTTACAGTGAGGTTACCGACGGGCTTGCTAGTGTACAATGGTAGTTATAGAGATCAAAGCCTATCAGGAGTGGACCCACCATTAGGCCAGGGGGGACATGTGCCCCCCCTGAAGTTTTAATAAAAAATTAATGCAATAATGCTTCACATCTATGGAGTGTTGCTCATGGTTGCTTTCACGCTGAGCATTCTCTCTCATGTTGCATAGGTTCAATTCCCAACAACAGGTTTGCTTTTTGTCTTTTTTAATCATTTATATACTATATAAATAAATTGAGAAAATCAGGCACATCCACATAATGGCTTTGATGGTTGTGCTTGCCTTTCCCTTCCAGGAGGAGCCCGGTTCAATACCCTTTTGCCCCTCATTGTGCATGTATTTTTTTGTTCCTTCTTTTCTTTTTATTTTTTTATTCACTCATTATAATTTCTTTGTTCCTTTTTTTTTCTTTCTCTCTCTCTATTTTTCCCCATTATTACAAATTGATCTTCAATTTTGAAATATTTTAACTTTATAAATTATTATACTCATTTTAAATTATTTTTTTATTGCAAGCTATATCATATCTACACTAACTAGATAATAAAATATATTGGATTATTTAGTCTTAATAAGTCTTAGTTTACTTATGATTATTGGTGTGACTTATTTTTCTTTTAAATAAACTATTTTGTATGATAAAATTCATAAATAAAAATACTCATATGAATTATAATTGTTTTTATCTTTTATTTTTACTTTACTTTACTTTATTATAAATCACATATATTTATTAGATAAAAGATTATAAATATAGCTTGATTAGTAACTTCAATAATAAATATATTGACAAGACCCTTCCCGAATCCCTTCTTTGAACCCGAGAAAGACCCCGTAGCACCCCGAAAGAATTCCCACGAACCCTAACTCAGTCCGGAGGAATCCTGTCAGGGCACCGGAAACTCATCTATCTAGATATTTTAACTTCTTTTACAAGGTGACAGTAATAAAAATTTTTCGTTTTTTCATAAAATTTTCGGCAGCATGCCATCTGTTTTCTAAACTATGCCACCCTGCAAATTTCAAATGCAGTTTATAAAAACATTTCTATGAAATCCATTTCTCAACTTCCAGAGCCTCTGGCTCTTTTCTCACAACACAACCACAAACAAGTAAATAAAATCTGAAAACTGAATTTTTCAGAAAACTTTAATAAAACAGTTTTAACTAATGCATCAACTATTTCTTTAAACTATTTACAACTATATATATAAACATATACATGATCAAAATAAGCGTCGTCCTATGCGTCCACCTGCACGTCTGACTAAACCTCATCTGCTGGACGATTAGCTCCTGTGTCTGTGGGAGAATTTTTAAGAAAGACATTTAAAGAAAACTATGAGTATAACTCAGTGAGTGGTTAATTTATATAAACTAAAACTCATTTCTGTATAACGTATTCTTCCAAAAACAGTTTAAAAAAAAAACTAAGTTACTTTCTATAATTCTTTTCTAAAATACTTTATGGAATCTTTTTTTAAAATCTTTTCTGATGCTCGCCTAAATGGTAACCCAGGGAATATCTACTCCTGGTGTGGTAGCATATAAAATCTGGCTAACCACTAGGAGTGGGGAATCTACCATGTGTAGTCGCCGAAAGCGGGCCCACGCTGCGGACCGACTACACTACCCTATATGTGTATACGGATCACTCATGCCTCACTCACACAAGAGTCGACTAGACTCAAATCTCATTGATTGACTTCCTCTCATCTACCATATCACGCATAGAGCATTCGGCCGGGTACTAAACTGAGGCTAGGGTAAACCATAGGCTATTAAAATCTCTTTTCTTTTTTCTCGATCTACTAAAATATTCTAAATCTCAAGGCAATAAGCCTAAAATCTTTAATTCTAACACATTCTCATATACATAAATAATAAACTAAAATCTTTATGCTAGAATTATAATATAAATTCAATTAATAAATAAATAACTATTTATAATAAATTCTTTTAACTTTAAATAAACTTTAAAGAACTATAAACTTTAAAAACTTGTATTTCCACTCACAACACGTCTTCGGATAGAATCCGATTCTTCTCCGTATGTCTCCGGAGCTCTCCACTTTTACCCTAAATCATCAAATATCCATTTAGGGTCACTTAACTCATTCAAATAACATTCAAAATCAATAAAAATCACATTTAATTCTATTAATACCCTTTAATGTCTAAACTTTCGGATTTCAATTTCTATTCAATCGGGGTTTTCGAAATCCGTTTTCTCTACATAAATCCTACTTATTCTTTCCTAAGAATACCTCAGTATACTCAATTTCATCGTCGGATGCATCGAACGAAATTCGTTCGATTTCGCTTACTAATAAAAATTATTTTTCGTTTCGAACATCCGACAACTTCAATAATCAATTCCCTAGTGTTCTAACATCCAACCATGAATAAATAAATCGTTTCGAACGTTAAACGAACGCATTTGGAAGGATTTCAGAAAACACCTTTCAACTCGTTCGTTTAGCTCCGAAATCGATCCTAAACTTTTCGTTTTCGAAATCTAACTTCATAAGATTATTTTCTAATCTCTAAATCTTCCATCTACAGCATTAGATTCGAAAACGAATTCGGATCCCATAAAAACCTATTTTTGTCAAGACTTTCTTTCTCTCTCTTTCACCCATTTTTACTCCACCAAATCACTCACAAATTATACCAAAATCATCCTTACAAGTCCCTCTTATCATCCTTAAACTAAAATTTAAAAAAGAAACTAGAGAGAGAATGGGTTTTAACATAAAATACCAAACTTTAAACTGAAATAACTCACCAAATAAGCAATCTTTTAGCTTCAAATTTGGGGGTTAGCTAGAGAAGGTGACGAGGAACAACTTTCGTAAAAGAACCTCGACGAAAATCGGATCGGATCTCTCTCTTTTCTCTCTCTCTCTCTCTCTCTCTCTCTTGCGCGATCTCGGCGTCTCTCTCTCTCTCTCTCACGTGATTTCTCTTTCTTTTCTTTTCTGTGTTTCCCGATTCAATTGTCTCATATGAGACAAAAATCATTTTATATATTTTATTGCTCAATTACAATTAAGTACCTCTAAAAATTTCATTTAATTACCTCAAACTTTCAATAATCTCACTAATGCCCAAAAATATATAAATTTTTAATTCTATTGGTCCTCTTGGCATTTTCTCATCCATTTATCTATTCAACCAATCACTAGATGACATGTGGCACATCCATAGCCACTACTTTTCAAGTCACTTATCTCTTTTCTCATTGGTTGAATTAAAAAATCTTTTACTTTATCCCGTGAACTCACCTCGCTTGATTAACATATAATTCATTTCTAATCATTTCGAAAAATATTCCACAAATATTCTACACATATCTTATGGCCAATTTAATTTTATAAGCTTCAATTTCGGCCTAATACCTCTCATATATACTTGATAAAAAAAAAATGTTCCTAACCGAAATCTGTCGAATAAACTGATAACTTTTTATACGTATCTATAACTTAAATACTCGATTTTTATGTCTATTCTCTTTAACTCATTCTCATTCACTGGGGTTACACTCCTTGAAACTTCTGCACACTATGCTCATGTGTGATCCATGCATACTCAACTTAAAATGTTCATTTTGCCATTTTTATAATCTAATTTCACTTCAACCGGAAAATATTCCGAAAATATTCCATGGTCATCTAATCTTCAAATTGACCATGAAATACTCTAATTGGGTGTCTTATCTATCAATCTCATGCTTCGAAAAAAATTCAATTGGATTTAAACTCATTAAAACTCATTAATCTCTCAAAAGGGCAATATCGTAATTTTTTTCGGATCGCTTAAAACTGACTCAAATGGTCTTCTTTTTGATCCGTTTCTATTTCTCTATACTCCTCTACTATTTTCGGACCTTTTCAACCGTTAAGGTCAATTTTCAAAAATTTTACTATTCATCCGAAATTTTCCGTTCGAAAAACGCTATTCATTAAAAACGTCCGTTTCCTGTCCAATCTCAATTTATGACCCTGGACAATATAACCGGGTCCAAATTTAGTCTTAAACACTAATTTCGGATCTTTTTCAAAAAAATCACTATTCATTCTGGATCTGAACATTATTCATCGAAAATTCTCATTTCTTCCTGACACGACACTCAGGGCCTTATAAATATAATCAAATTCTAATCAGGCCCCTTGCACTATTTCTGAACTCTTTATTCTCTATCCGATTGCTGGAAATGAATTCTCTGAGGAAACTAGGATCGGGGTTTATCATATATGTAGTTTGATTACATACATTTACAATCTGAATAGCAACTATCATCATAAAAAAAATATGTCCCTAAATTAAGTTTTTATTGATTTTTTTTAGTAATATGAAATTTGAACTTCTCTCATTGAGAAAAATGGAGTTAGTGTACAATTAACTCACAATTAGTATATTTTTATTTTTATACTTGTATTAAGAATATTATTTTAAGAAAGTTTGCTTACAATTTTGTAAGTGGTAAAACTAAATATTCTCTATTGGTTATGTATTTTAATTATTTTTATTTTATATAACATTCTTCTAGCAATTGAAGAAAATATTACAGAGAAAATTTCATATATAAAAGTGCCCCTCCTTACATAAATTTCTGGATTCGCTATTGGGGCCTATCATGTATGAAAGATATTATCCCTCGTTCTGCGAGTGTGTTGAGTATCTCTACCATGTATAACATATTTTCCTAGGTACTAGTTGATATAGATTTTCAGATTATAGAAGTTATATTTTGAGTTTGATGAATACATAAAGAGATTTACAAAACACAAGATTTACATAAAGAGATTCCAGAAAAGGTTTTACAAATTACAGATTTTCATATTTTATATTATTAAGGTTATAAAGATAGTTTATATAGAAGTTTACGGCTTTACAACTATATGAAACTTACATTCAGTTTTATTTCTAGATATGATTGATTATGAATCATTGAGAATTGTTTCTTTTTACTAGTGATAATTTTGATGTTTTATTTATAAATATTTTTAGAAAAGTTATATCCACTCACTGGGCGTTAGCGCTCATTCTCTTATAAATCAATTTTTTCAAGTATTTGCTGTAGATTTGTGTAGATTATTGCATATCGTAAGAGGGGTCACATGATGATAAACAATTACATTTGTGTATATTATTTCTTTATTTACTAGATTTTGTAAATGTATTTCTAAAAATAGTTTACAGATGAATAATTATTTTACATATATTTTATAAATATTTTGTATATTCAATTTATAAGTCCAGCATGAGACATTTAAAGATTTTACATTTGTTTAATTTATATCTTGATTAAAGTGATTATTAGAATTTCAATGATTATTTTAAAGGATTTTCAGTAAATCAATATTTAAATCAAGAAGACCTCAATTTTCACAGGATCCTCCTAGACTTGAGATAGAAATCGGGATGAGTCCTATCAACTTTGGTATCAGAGCAGTAGTTTCAAATTCAGAGAACTTTTTTGTTGTTTCAAACATTCAATTTTCATTTTATTAAAGATAAAGTTATAGTTTTATCATGCATTATTGCGACCAATCTCGTATTAAACCTGTGAAAGATCTAAGTTAGCATCTACAATTTAGTGTTGATATTTTAAGCTGAATTGATTCTGACATGAAAGTGAGATATATTGTATGATAGTAATAAGAAATTTTTAGATTGTCTAGCATTTTGAATGTTTGGATAGCAATTATTGGAGTATATATATTGGTGTTAAGTATATTGATTGTGTAATTATTGAATATGCCTAGAAATTGTGGTTATTCATTATATTTGAATTGTTTGTGAATTAAGAGTTGATATAAATATTTGGTGATTAAGTTTTAATGTGTTTAGATGATTTGATCTTATGTTTTTATCAAGTAGAATATATATGGTATTATTTTGTTTGGTTACTATTTAGCACAATTGGTAAAGTTTGGGAATGTTGACATTTTGATACATAAAATGTTGTTAAGGAGTTAAAATTTCAGATATAGATAAGATTAAATTGATTTATTGCTGAGATTTATGATGTGATGGATTTATGTAGAAATTCGCAGAGTATTCGATAAGGGTTTAAGCTTTCCTTGTAAAGGTTTAGAATGTTATATGTTAATCATTGTATAATATTTTGTTTTTAAGTTTTAGTTTCGAATATGTGTGATTATAAGATAATTTATGGATTCATACAAGGTTATGATCTAGATGTAATTTTGATGGATTTTCATCAAGTTTAGTGGTTAAAAGTATTTTTGGTGGAATTTTATTGTTATTGGTGACGAATATGATATAGATCTTTATTTGTACTGATGTTAGTACATTGATTTTAATTATTGAATATTCACTGCTCCAAATTCCTTGTGATTTATTTTAATTGTTTTATATTCATCTGGGTGAAAAGAGTGGTAGAATTCTAAGGAAATTTTGATGAAAAAACCCTTATATTCATTGTGGAGAATTTTGATATTAAGAGAGGTGGTGTTGTGAATTATTATTAGTCTCCTATAGCGAATTGGGGCTAAAGTATCTTTTAATAAGGATTGTTTTTGATATACTTGAATTTAGAGTTGTTACTTGTAGATATTTATGATTTGTAATATTAGATGATGATGATATAAATTATGTCTGATGTCCTTGAATATTTATTACTTGGAGTTATTACATGAATGAAATTTTGAAATATTGAATAAGGTTCTAGATTGATTCTTGTAATATGTGTAAAATTTTATAAGTGTTTTAAGGTGTTATTAATGATTATCAGAGTAAAATTCCAAATTGTTTTGTTGAATAACAGAGTTGTATAGTGGAAGTGCATTGTTTAATCTTTTGTTTAAGAAAATTCATGTTTACTAGGTTTAAAATTGAGTTACAAAATAGTAGATTTGAATTTGGAGATAACTGAATGAGATTAATGCGAATATGTTATGGTGCTGATGTCATAAGATATGATCTTGATTGATTTCTTTTTTCTAGAGAGTATGGATAGAAAACCATAAAAATGTGTGATTAATGGTTCATTAGTGGGTATTGATTTGTTATTTGAAAGTTAGAAGACTGATAGAAGTGTAAGAGTTACATAGAATAATTTATTAGAATTTGTTTATGATAAGAAGTGAAAGAGGAAAATGTTTATTATTCAGAATAGTTATAGGTGTGATTGTTCAGAATTGTACTAGTTTGATTGTTGTTGAGAATTTTAATTAAAGAATTTTGTTTAATGATTGTCTATTTAGGTGTTGATTGTTATGGTTTTGCATGTTGTGTATGAGGAAATTTATAGAATTATTATAATTATTGATGAGTAATAAAAGCAATGGTCTTAGAGTAAGACATCTTGAGTTGAGACTATTCATAAATTTCGAAAATGATATTTTATAAGAGGGGATGAATTGTAATGCCCGAATCTAATTAGATCCAGTAGAATATATATTTTCTTCATTGAATAAGTATAAATAAAGTTCATATGAATAAGTCAAGGGGCTCAATTAAAAACTTCCAATTTAAAGGACCCAATTGGAGTGATAAAAAAAATCCCAATTAATTAGTATAGAGCTCAAAATTTAAGTGAGCACAAATTTGAAATTAGTGGAGTTCATATCAGTTTTATTAAATGCACTCACTGGTGTTAAAAAGAAAAAATATATATAGACATACAAAAGGGTGTAAATTTAGGTGACATGGAAATGAAAAAGAAGACAAGCTTTGGTGGTAAGGTCAACACATAAGACAAAATGAGGAAAAAAAAAAAGAAGATGAAATCAATGGAGAGAGATGTGTGAGACCAGTCACAACCATAAAGTAATCCAAACAAATGTAAAAAAAAGGGGGGGGGGGGGGGGGTGAGGGTGGGGCTGGGGGAGGGGATGAGATAAGAACAATAAGAAAGAGATAAGAGAAGAAAAGTCGAATCATAAAGTTGAGATAAATGTTAAGTGTCAATTGGATGAATTTTTTATGCAAAAGAGAGATGGAAAGTGGTGTGTATGGGGCCGGTCACATGATAGCTAAAATATACATTGATTTTCAATTAAAAGCACATTTCACACACACACAACCGACTTATGTAATATTTCAAAGGAGTAATTGGAAAAAAAAAAGAAAAGAAAAGATGAAAGACATTTCGGGCATGTGCTTATGTGTATATATTATTATTATTATTATTATTATTTTTAATTGAAAAGCATATAGCACACACACTCAACCAACATAACATTGCAAAAGAGAGATGGAAAGTGATGTGTGTATGGGCTTGTCATATGATAGCTAAAATATATATTGATTTTCAATAAAAAACACATTTCACACACACACATACACACAACCGACTTACATACGACTTATATAATATTTCAAAAGAGAAATTGGAAAAAAAAAAAGTAAGGGGTACTTCGGCCATAAGCTTTTGTGTGTGTGTGTGTATTTGTTTTTTTTTTTTTTTTTCAATTGAAAAACATATAACACACACACTTAACTGACATAACATTGCAAAAGGAAGCAAATTAAAAAAAAAAAAGAAGGAGAAGGAAACTGTGACAAGGAGAAAGAGAAGAAGAAAAAGAAGAGAGAGAAGAGAAAAATAAGGATATTTCAAATGGGTAAACAAAATATTTGGGTGTCCGAATCATCCATATAAGTAATTTTTATTCCAATGGGATTTGGATTCCAAAAATTTAGTTAACTTTTCTATAAGTTCTAAATTGAGTTTTGTGTGATTTTAAGGTGAATTCAGGATTATAAGAAATCAAATTAGGAACTTGTTTTAGATCTAAAAATAAGCAAAAAAGTTATATGAGTGGATAGTTTTATTTTAAATTAAATTAATTATTTACAGTAATATATTTCAGATTTTATTTATTTAATTGTTATTAGAAGAAAATTATTTAATTAGTTTATTGATTATAGAATATGTATTTTGATAATTATATTTATATTCAGAAATCGAGTTATACAAGTTTGCATATGAAAATGATTTAAGATTTGAAAACAAATAAAATGAGATTTTCAGAATACCGAAGTTGTACCCTCCCCTCTAACTGTCAGATAGACTATATATGTGTGAGTTCAGATTCTAGCACATATATGGTAGATATTGAGAAAGTCCTTGAGTTGTTAAGAGAGTCATTGAGTTGTCCACATGTGTATGACATATGTTATCTCTAGCTTTGTGTGTATGTTGAGTATCTTCGTCACATATAACAGATTTCCTTGGGTACCGATTGGTATAGATTTTCAGATTACAGAAGTTATATTTTAAGTTTGATCAATACAAAAAGAGATTTATAGAACACAAGAGTTACAGAAAGAGATTCAAGAAAAGGTTTATAGATTATAGATTTTTATATTTTATATTATTAAAGTTATAAAGATAATTTATATGAAAGTTTATGGTTTTACAACTATATGAGATTTATATTCAGTTTTATTTCTAGATATGATTGATTATGAATCATTGCGAATTGTTATTTTTACCAGTGATAATTTTGCTGTTTTATTTAGAAATATTTTTAGAAAAGTTATATTCATTCATTAAATATTAGCGTTCATTATTTTATAAATCCATTTTTCCAGATATCCGCAGTAAGTTCGTACAAATTATTACATATCGTGAAAGAGACCACATGATGATAAACAATTGCATTTGTGTATATTATTTCTTCATTTACCAAATTTCATAAGTATATTTCTAAAAATAGTTTCAAATGAATCATTATTTTATAGATATTTTGTAAATATTTTATATATTCAATCTATGGGTCTAGCATGAGAAATTTAAATATTTTAGATTTGTTCAATTTATATTTTGATTAAAGTGATTATCAGAATTACGATGATTATTTTAAAAGATTTTTAGTAAATCCAGATTTTAATCAAGAAGACTCCAATTTTCATAGGATCCTCCCAGACTTGAGATAGAAGTCGAGATGGGTCGTATAAGACAAAGTAAAAGTTTTCCTAGTTAAATTTATTTTATACACATTATAATCAAATTTATTAATTTTAAAACCAATGATAGGATTTCATATTATTTGCTAAAGTATTGTGCCTTGCAGTTTGATTGTAAGTATGGAAAATTTCACTATAAATTATATTTTAAATTACTAGATACAGTACATTGTTATATTTTTAGACCGAATGAACTCTTTCTATTATCCAGTCACATTGGACGAGGGTAATTCCCCTTAGTCCAATATCCTAAGTTTAAAAGATAATAATAACAAATTAATAAACAAAATTATACTACTTTTCCATTAGTTTTCAATCAAATGATCTAAAAACAAATAAAAATTTTTAAAGATAAAATTGACAAAAGATATAGATAATGAACTCTCTATCAAGTAGCTATTGGCGTTACCAGTCCTATACGATAGTCGAACCGTACTAAGTGATATAGTATATAATAGTTAATAAAAAGTCGATGCCTTGTGAAATAAGAAAGTTGTAGTACCTAATATGGTAAGCGTCCCCTATCAGGCTGTTCTGGCCCAATTACAATTACAAGGTGTCAGTTGAGAAAGAGACTATTTGGGAGACCTACCAAAGCGAACACATGATGATTTCAACAGTGATATGACCACTCACAATATATTTCAAGAGTGAAAAAAGAAAAAAAATTAGCTACACACAAAACATGAAAGTTGAAATTTATCTAGTAAGTGTTCTGATAATAATATTTAAACAAGTGCTTGTCCCAGCCATAAATAATAATAATAATAATAATAATAATAATAATAATAATAATAATAAGTCAAATGCATTGAGCACACCTCTGAAAAAAGAAATAATAATTTGGCTGTACACAAAACTTGAAAGTTGAAATTTATCTAATGAGTTGAAATTTATCCTATAAGTGTTCTGAAAATAATATTTAAACAATAATATTATTTTTTAAATATTGATATCTCATGGATCAAAATGATTATTAAAATTTATCGATATTAATTATTGATAGTACGATTTAAATAATTAATTTTATTATTAGGGAGAGGATAATTTCTATAAAAAAGAAATTTATAATTTATAATTTATCTTTTAAAGGATAAGAATGAAATTTAAACCCTTAATCTTTTAAAATAAAAGTGACGTGTACTTAGCGTGCCGTTCAGCATCACCCTGCAAGCTAGGGGTGGGCACAAAAACATGGAACCGATCCGAACACCCTGATCCGGTCCGATCCGTGGGTGTTCGGATCGGATCACATGTTCAAAAGTAAGGTGTTCGGATCCTCACTTGTGAAAACACCATGTTTCACGGATCGGATCGGATCGGGGTTTCCAAAACCGATCCGATCCGTGAACCCGTGAACAATGATACATACGTAATTTCATATGCCTCTATGTAAAGTCCACTTAAACTAACCCTAACATCCATCTCTCACTCTCTTTCACTCTCATCTCAGTAGTTTGGTGAATCTATTTGCAGTTTTAGCTTGATATTTATATGATTGGGTGTTAGTGTTTTAGTGATTTCTATGTTTATTTGTTGTGTTTTGTTGTTAAGTTACATATTTCATTTACTGATTTTATATATATATATTATTATTGCTGTGAATAGATGGGAAAAAATATAAAGAGTGGTGCTAGTGAGATTTGAACTATGATTTCCATTAATATAAAGATGAGCGTATTGAAATTCAGAAGACTTGTTGTTGAAAATGACCTTGAAAACTGAGTGCCCAATTCTCCTGTTTATTTTTATTATTATTCTGGGTGGGTAGTTGTCAGTGGTGTTTGATGTTGGTAGCCGGCAAAGGAGATGTTACACATGTTTGATGTTGAGTAATTTGTATGAATGTTTACAAAATTTGGGAGATATGTATTACAATTCACGAAGGTACACCAACAAGATATCTCTATTTATCTTCTTATCATAAGTTGAAATTGAAAGTAGGTGTTCTGATCCGGTCCGATCCGCGAACTAGGTGTTCGGATCGGATTGGTTCCTTCTCCTTGATGAATCATGTTCGGATCCAAAAATGACGATCCGCGAAGTTACCATGTTCGGATCGGATCCGGTCGGAAGCGATCCGAACATGGTGTTGCCCACCACTACTGCAAGCAATACCGCGCCACATGTCAGCATTTTCCTCAACGCGTGCAGCTCCGAACGTGTTAGGCGCGGCTTCTTCACGCAACCCACACTGCAGCTCATCAACGCGCGCTAATAACCAGGGAACTGCGCGGCTCACTCATGCAGCTTCTCTCACATCCCGCGCCGCTTTCACGCAACCATCATGGCTCCAGCTCGCTTGTTCTCTCATTGGCTCGGCCTGCATGGCTTCACTGCAATTGGTTTGCTCTCCCTCTCTCTCTCGTGCGAGCTAGCGCAGCTCTCTTTTCTTTTCCCCATTATTTATTTTCATTTTAGGAATTTAGCAACCCCTTTTTTTACACCTTATTTACATAATTATCCTCTCAATCATAAAATTATAAAATTACCCTAACTTACCTAAAATTACCTTAATAAATTAAAACCAACTCATTAATACAAATCTTAATTATTTACCTATATAATTAAACTACAATAAAATGAACAAAACACACCATCAAATAAATACAATCAACTACATTAATCCATCCTACATCACAATTTTACTCTAACAACAATCACTTTTTATTTTTTCATTTTTAAATTTTAGTTTGGAGTGGAAGAAAAAATGAAGAAAGGTTGAAGAAATTTAGGTATTGATAAAAGTTAGTACTTATATTTGAGTTTTTAGATAATTAGGTAATTATGTTTTTTAAAAAAATGAAAAAAAAAAGTTGCTCGAGTTAGCAAGTGACCCGAATTTAGGTCGATTGAAAATCAGGTCACCTTCTAACTCGAAGTTATTATTCTGACCTAAGGGGATAAGAATGATAACTTCGAGTTATAAAGTGACCCGATTTCCGATCGACCCAAATTCGGGTACTTGAAAACCAAATATTACTTTGGCTAAAAAATTGACCCCAATATCGGGTCAGCTTTCGACCCGATGTCGGGGTAACCAGAAGTCAAATCATTTTTTGACTTGAAGCTTAAGCTCCTGGTCAGAAATTGACCTAATATTGTTGACATCGGGTCAACAAATAAGTTTCAGGATTGGGTTAGTTTTCGACCCAAAAATATAATTTTATATTATCAAATTGTTCTTTAAGTATCTTATATCGAGTCGATTACTGATTTTATGTTATCAAATTACTCTTTAAGTCATTTAATAGTAACGATTATATGTTATCAAATTTTCATGATTAAGAATGTTTACTGTACAATTGATTTTTAATTAAATGGACGATGAAAGAGCAATAGTAAGGTTTACTAGTATGTCGGTTAGAGAGCAAAGACTTTTAGATTTCCAAAGGATGCAACTTTTGAGCAACTATCATATAAAGCATACGGTCTCACAAGTATTAATAAAACCCATTACCGAGCTATGTTAACTATAGTTGCTTAAACCATTTGTCCAAGCATGCCTATTGAGATCATTGATAATGATGATGTTGAATTATTACTTGGTCGTGAGAATGTTGACCCTCTAGTTTATATAAGTGTAGAAGAGGTTGAGTGTGATTCAATAGATGTGAAGAATACTTATCAATCGGAAACTTTTTGTAAATAAAACCATACATTTGAATTTAACTTCCATCCCGGAATGTGAATGACAATAAAATGTCCAATATTAGTCCAACATATTAATCAAACTCAGGTGTTTATTTGGATGATATTAGGGAAGAATTTACACAATGTGGCAATGATAATACTTGTTCTCCTCTTCATTGTGGATTTAAGGGTAGCTCGAGAATAGAGTATGTTCATGAGGTTTCGATTGATCACCATACAATAGATTGTGATGGACAAGAATAACATACCTATCTCAATAGCTATGGTGAAACAACATTGGGTCGAGTTTCAAATCGATATGACCTACAATTTGAGCATGTTCAAAGGTTTGTTCCATTACCATATGTATAATATTCAGTTAATTCCAATAAAGTTGCTCCTAGATGCAATCCTATGCATATTCAAATCGGTGAATTGTTTGACAATAAAGAACAATTACAATTAGAGTTAGGTAGATATGCTTTGGCAAACTGGTTCCAAACAAGAGTCTTGAAATTAGACACAACAAGATATCAGATTCGGTGCATAGTTATGGATTGCAATCGACACTTACGCGCAGTTAGAGATGGAAATTCAGATTATTTTCATATTAGAAATTTTGATAATGAACACATATGCTCTATGGAACAGCGATTTCCACATCAAAGGCAAATAAGTGCTCGTGTTACAGGGGAACACATCAAAAGAAAATTTAGGGATCACTGTGCATATAGGCCTAATGAAATTATAAGAGACATACAAAATAAATTTGGCAGCTCAAGTAACTATATAAAGAATATCAAGCCAGGCATATTGCACTAGTCAAGGCTCGAGGAACTGCTATTGAATCATACATGATTTTGCTTTTATACTTGTAAATGCTGAAGTAAGCCAATCCCAAAAGTATTACTAACCTTCAAACTTATTCTAATAATAGGTTCATATGTATGTTCTTTTGCTTAAAAGCTTCTATAGATGAGTTTTTGTTTTCAATTAGACCAGTTATTACTGTTGATGACACATTTTTAAAAGGTCTTTATAAGATTTTATTTGTGGCTATGTGTATGGATGATAATGATCAAATTTTCCCTTTAGCCTTTGATATGGGTGATTCTGAAACTAATGATGCATAGGAGTGGTTGCTTACAAGGTTACATAATCTCATTAGAGAAATTAAGTATTTGGTTATAGTTTTTGACAGAAAAACTAGCATCAACAATGGTGTGAAAAAAATGTTCCCTAATTCCTTTCATACAACTTGTGTAGTGCATTTAGAACAGAATATGATTGCAAAATATGAAAAAAGTAAGATATTAAAAGATATTTACTAGAAGGTAGTTAAGGTGTATCGAGTGAATCAATTTACCCATTCCATAAAACAATTAGCAAACTTGAATCCAGAAGCCACTACATTTATCACTGAAATTGGTATTAATCACTAGTCACGTGTGCATTGTCTAAGAAAAAGATATAAGATAATGTCAACAAATATTGTAGAATCAATGAATAATGTAATTAGTGATTGTCAAGAGTTGCCAATCACTAGAATTGTTGAATATATTAGAGTGGTTCTCCAACGTTGGTTCCATGATCATCAAGTGGAACACTTTAAGTGACAACTCAATTGACAAACGCGACATCTAAGTCATCCACTAATTGCAAAACCCAGTACTGAATGGTATTACACTTATCCATTCCACATAAAGTCATTTAAAAAAAAAAAAATACATTAAAGCTAACTTTACCATATTTATATTACTGATATTTTTATTAGCCCAAAACCTCGCTTTAAACCAATCGACCACCATTGTAATTGATACTTTACCCATACCAGTGTACTTTTATCGTAACCTCTGATTATTTGTATAAGATTCTTCTATTTCAAACTTGAAGTCATCTCTAAACTAAAGTCCAATCACCAAACAAAACTCCATTAGGCTATACCTTATTAAGTCATTTCTAACATGAAATCATATAGTATTCGTTAACTCGTTTTTATTTTGGATATGACACTCTCTTAAAAGAATATGGTGACAAAAATACTCAAAAAACACCATTTCATTAACATCAAGAAAATGACCAAAACAAGTGCCCTAAAAAAATTCGAGCTAATCAGCGGTAAAAGAAGATTTTATCTATTGTATGCTTTCCTAATTATTGTAGTTGCTAACTCACCTTGATTCTCGACTATTTTTTATTTTTAGTAATTTGTCAAACTTTGTTTCAGCCATTTACACCTACAAAAACAATTATTTAGAAATCTTCATAAACTAGATTCCAAACCAAAAATATATAAATTGGTTTCTAAATAGTGAAACTGAAAATATAAATGAACCAAAACTAAACATGATGTGTGACTGGATTTGAAATTGATCTCAATCTTACCATTAAAACAAACCAATTTGGCATCCATAATTTTAAAAAAAAAAACACTAAAACAAAAGTGTTAAAATGTTAAAAACACAATGAAAAAAGCATATAGACCTCTTTAACAAGCTTACACACACAAAATTCGAACAAAATTAAAAATAATCATAATAGAGAAGATCAAATCTAAATCTAAGTAGGCAACATAGACGATATTTCATTTTCCCAAGTGTTCAAGACATATATGAAACAAAATCCATTACTCTCTTACCAAAAAACAAACATATACTAAGCAAGTGAACTAACAAAATCAAGTGAACTAACAAGTAGTTTTAACAAACTAAATATCATGTTATATTTATGAAAAAAACAAATTGTTTGAAAAACGTATTTGTGATTATAATGTCACATATATTAAGCAAGGAATATACATTAATTGTTATTTGTCCATACAAACAATCAAAAATCAACACAAATAATCAAAATCAACCCCAAAAAACAAATAATCAAAACCCACCAAACTTTATGTCCACACAAATAATCAAAAACCAACAAAAACAATCAGAACCAACAACAAAAAACAAACAATCAAAACCTATCCCAAAAAACAAACAATCAAAATCCACCAATACTTTATGTCCACACAAACAATAAAAAACAAACACAAACAATCAAAACCCATCCCAAAAAATAAACAATCAAAACCCGCCAATACTTTATGTCCACACAAACAATCAAAAACCAACACAAACAATCAAAACACATTCTCAAAAACAAATAATCAAAACCCACCAAACTTTATGTCCACACAAATAATCAAAAACCAACAAAAACAATCAAAACCAACAACAAAAAACAAACAATCAAAACCTATCCCAAAAAACAAACAATCAAAATCCACCAATACTTTATGTCCACACAAACAATAAAAAACAAACACAAACAATCAAAACCCATCCCAAAAAATAAACAATCAAAACCCGCCAATACTTTATGTCCACACAAACAATCAAAAACCAACACAAACAATCAAAACACATTCTCAAAAAGAAAGAATCAAAATCCACCAATACTTTATGTCCACACAAATAATCAAAAACCAACAAAAACAATCAAAACCAACCACAAAAAACAAACAATCAAAACCTATCCCAAAAAACAAACAATCAAAATCCACCAATACTTTATGTCCACACAAACAATAAAAAACAAACATAAACAATCAAAACTCATCCCAAAAAATAAACAATCAAAACCCGCCAATACTTTATGTCCACACAAACAATCAAAAACCAACACAAACAATCAAAACACATTCTCAAAAAGAAAGAATCAAAATCCACCAATACTTTATGTCCAGACAAACAATCAAAACCAACACAAACAATCAAAACTCATCCCAAAAAACAAACAATCAAAACCTACCCCGAAAAACAAACAATCAAAATCCATTAATATTTTATATTCACACAAACAATCAAAAATTAATACAAACAATCAAAACTCATCCCAAAAAACAAACAATCAAAACCCACCAATATTTTATATCCACACTAACAATCAAAACAACCCATCGATACTTTATGTTCACACAAATAATCAAAAACCAACAAAAACAATCAAAACTCATCCTAAAAAACAAACAATCAAAACCCATTAATACTTTATGTTCACGCAAACAATCAAAACATAACACAAATTATTCAAGAAAAACTCAAAACACTTAAAATCCAAATGAAAATGAGCGAGTTTGGGTGAAATATACCGTTAAATAGGTCGGATTTGGCTTGTTGTTGGGTCAGAAATTTCGTTAAATGGTTGATGAACGTGCTTGGTCGATTTGAAGTTTTATAGTTGGTTGTGGTTAAGCTTCGATGGGGGTTGTGGTTGAGCTTGAGCAGTGGTTGAGCTTTGAGTTTGATGGAGGTTGGTTGACTTTGGTTGGCGGTTGGTTAGTCGGTGCTTTGATCGGTGGGTAGAGGTTGGTTGATTTCGGTGGAGGTTGGCTTGGCATTGGAGTGGTTTGAAGGTAAGGTATCGAGTTGGTTGGTATTGGTGTTATGGTATGATATGGTGTTGGTGTGACGTAATGGGGTTGATATAGTTAAGGGTACTTTAGCAAATTAAGGGCACGTTTACAATTTAATTGCTTCAAAGGGTACTTACGTAATTCTAGTGGGTATTAGGGTAGTTTTGCTAAATTCCCTTCATTTTATTATTTCTATTTTTTTTAACTCTTCTTTTTCATCTCAAATTAATTTTTAACTCTCCTAATTGATTGCAACTTTACTTTGCAACTTCACTTTCAAAACTTATCCTCCCAATTCGATCCTTATCCTTCTAGTTTCATATTTATCCTTTTCCAAGTTCGATCCTTATCTCTTCTCAATTTCATCCTTCTCCATTCTAGAATTCAATTTTATGTCAAACTCTTCTAGATAAACTTTTGATCCTAATCAAACTCTTCTATGTAATTTTCTAATTTGAATTGAACTCTTATACAATTGAAGGAATCGAACTTGAATTGAACTCCTAAAAATATCAATTAAACCCAGATTTTCACCATAATTTCAAACTTGCCCATATTTTCCTAATCTATACAAAATCCTCATAATTCATTAGAAATATTAGAAATTACTCAAGTTCTCATTACAAAAGCTCAATTTAGGGATATTAAATAGCGGTATATTTTTTCGTTATCACCACTTAAAAGGCATGCATGCATATCCACAAATTATATACTAATAACAATGCAATAACCTACATAGTATTCTCTTTCTTCTTTGGAGTTTTTCTTTTTTTCCCCTCAAATGTTCACATATTATTTCAATCTCAATAGGTATATATAGAAAGCTAACTCTTCTCATAAATAGTTTATTAAAAGATTAAAAATTTGTATAATATCCGCATTTAAGCATTTTTATGGCCAAAAATAAAAAGTGATCTTTAATTTAGCATAGTTACTATTTTTATCCATTCCCAATAATTTTATTATTTCTAAAACAAAACTATCTCTAATCTACTTGAAAATCACCTATATATCATTATAAAAACTAGATATTTCTTTTGTTTCTTATCAAAAAAATAAAAACAAAATAAAAAACTAGATTAACAGTGGACTGCTTTTCGCTAGAGGATTGCTAGCGTGATTTGTGCTTCTCGATGAAGGTCTATAGAGGAGCATATCACTCTTCCATGAAGCAGATTCAGTGATGAATAGGGTTGGAGAAATGAAGAGAGAGAGAGAGAGAGAATAGGAGCTTCGGGAAGAGATTTGATATAGTCGAGTTAGAAACGGTGCTCCGAAATGGAGATGAAGATGGTGACTAGAGAAGGGGATGAGGAAGATAGAATATTTTTTTTTTTTTTTTTTTTTTTTTTTTAATTTTATAAATAATATAATAATAATAATAAAGAGGTGTTTTAGTTATCACAAGATACTTACTATAAAAATAATAAAAATATTGAAAACTAACGAATTTAATAAGAGTCTTGAATAAAAGGCTATGTCCAAGTTTTTAATCCATTTTGACATGTGTCACGTGTTTCTTCTTCTACTATCTACTGTATGAATTTAGATTCCCTCTTGATTGAATTTTCTTTTCTTTTTTTTTTTTTTAAATCTTTTTGAAGTATGTGATAGGTGATTGAAAAAATAAATGTAAAAGACTATTACGTCTCAACCATCAATTCATTGATTGTAATGTATCACGAGATTAGACTTAATCAACAAAAAGATAAGATTAGAAGAGCATCAAAATTCACTATATATAAGAACCAACAATTCATCAAGTTCATACCAACAAAGAAAGAAGTCTAGATTCATATAGCCTAAGAAGATGGATAACTTAGGGAATGGAGACCATGATATTGAGCTACTTCAAGCTCAAGCCCATGCATGGAACCATATTTTAAACTTCGTCAACTCCGGTTCACTAAAATGCGCAATCCAATTAGGCATCCCAGATATCATCCACAAACACTCTAACCCCATGACTCTGACAAAACTAGTCTCCGCTCTCCCAATCCATCCTTCCAAAACCCATTGCGTCTACCGTCTGATGCGCATTCTGGTTCACTCAGGCTTCTTCGCTATGGAAAAGGTCACCGAAAATGACCAAGAAAAAGAGGAAGAAGAAGAAGAAGAAGAAGAAGAAGAAGGATATATTCTCACCAACGCTTCAAAGATCCTCCTAAAGGACAACCCCTTAAGTGTAACACCTTTTTTACTAGCCATGCTCGATCCTATATTGATAAAACCGTGGCAGCTTCTTAGTGCCTGGTTCCAAAACGACAATCCAACGCCGTTTGAGATGGCTCATGGGATGACGTTTTGGGAGTACGCAGGGCATGAGCCAAAGCTGAACCATTTCTTCAATGAAGCTATGGCCAGTGATGCCCGGTTAGTGGCAAGCGCGGTGGTTAATAAGTGCCAGGATGTGTTTGAGGGGTTGACGTCGTTGGTGGACGTTGGTGGTGGGACCGGAACTGTGGCCAAGGCCATTGCGAAAGCGTTTACTGACTTGGAGTGCACCGTTTTTGATCTTCCACATGTGGTTGCGGATCTCAAAGACGAGGGCAATCTCAAGTACGTTAGAGGGGACATGTTCGAGGCTATTCCTCCTGCAGATGCAATTTTACTAAAGGTATACTAATTTCCTAGTGCTGTTGCTCCTAAGTCCCTAGAAGAAAGTCCCTAGAAGAATTGAAAATTGAGTAATACTGGATGTTCCTTTCCTAGCTTGTATTTCAATTCATGATCTAATAAATAGACACACATAACATGTGGTAAGTGAATTATATTATTCTTAATGTATACATATTAATTCTTAGTTATAACAATATTATAAGTTACGATATAAATTGGGTTACAAATATGGAATATCTATTTTACTCATGAAATTAATGTTCATTAATATAATCAACATTATAGTTACGACATATTTTCATTAAATATTTGTTTTTAAATTCAATTTAAAATTATCACTCATTTGATCGTAAACATTACTTTTTTTAATTAGAAGGGAGTGACACTGGCTATATTAGGTGATTCTCTAAAATGATGGTTGATTTTTTTACGTTAAATGGATATGAATTGACGAAATGAATGACATGTTTATATATAAATCAATGCTCATATTAAAATTTATTTATTAAATAATGTAAGAATAATTTTTATTGGACTGAGAAAGGAAATAATGGTCATATTCAGTATTAGTTTATTGTTAGCTCAGTGAAACAACACACAAGAAAATTCATAATCCCAAAAACTTTCAGTTTTTAACGGTATTTTCAGAGTTACTTGCCATATTAATAAATTGTATTTCCCAAAAATGTAAACAAATATTTTCTTTCTTTTTTTTTTTTTACTTCGTTTATTGTTTACATTATATACGGTTAGAAAGATTTAAACTTAGTTTGTTGTCAGATTGAATGAATTATTTGCCATCAAATCACATTAAATTTAAGAGTACGTATCAATACTACCTTTTATATTTTAAAAAATAAATATTTTAACTTTTTTTTAAACTTTACCAAGAATTTTATGGTTAGAGGGCCCAGGTCCCGATTATTTCCACCAATGAATTTCGCCTTATCACGATGATAATCACTGAACTCAATAATTATAAAACAAAGAGTTAAATTTCCTAAACATAAAGTTAACAGTTAAAACCTTGATGTCATTTTACATATTTACTTCAAACAAGTTTCCAATTTTACGATATCGTCATCTAATCATATTGGTGGCCAATATAACAGTGGATTTTGCATGATTGGAACGATGAAGAGTGCCTGAAGATTCTAAAGAAATGTAAGGAAGCAATCACGAGCAACGGCAAGACTGGGAAAGTGATTATAATAGACATGATAATGGAGAACAAAAAAGGAGATCATGAAGAGACCATTGAAACACAGCTCTTCTTTGACATGGAGTTGATGGTGTTGCTCACAGGCAAAGAGCGCGACAAGAAAGAATGGTCTCAGCTTTTTCTTGAGGGTGGTTTCAGTAACTATAAAATAACACATATTTTGGGTTTAAGGTCTCTCATTGAGGTTTATCCTTAACTAGTAAGCCTCTGGTTTCTGGTTTCTGTTGTGTCCTGCTGGCGTGGTGAAATAAAATAATGGCGTGGGCCATGTGGCTTTGTCTTACATGTACGTCTGTCTAGTCTTTATATGTTAAGGGGTTTTCTAATATATGGAAAATGGGAAATTTAATGAAATAAAAAGACGGTAATTCTCCGTCCCTATCACTTTTACTTATCCTCTCTTATTTAATTATTATTATATATTTATTACTTTAGATTATATTTTATAACATATATCAAGACGAATCTGGTATAGAGATTTTATTTATGTAATTCACTCTTTATTATTTGATTCAAATAATTTTATTAGAATATGTTTTTTGTATAAATATTATGTTATGCTAATAGATATTATATTAGATTCAAAATAAGTTGATATCATATTATGCTAACAGATGTTATGTTAGATCCAAAATAAACTTATCTTCAAGTTTAATTAATTTTTGTCTTTTTACTATTATGATTTGTATGTTTATTTAACATATGCAATATGAATCTTGTTTTGAAAGTATATGCTAAGAGCTTCAAATCTATATATTATTTATATGATTTGATTAATTGTATAAAGAGAAAAGATTAATTGAAAAATTTGTTTTATTTGTTTGATTGATGCAGAAAGAGAGAAAAGAAAAAAAAAGTATAAAATTTATCTTTATTCTGTGTATGGAAAGGAAAAAAATTATTTTTTTCTTTATTTATATACTATGCGGAAAATATATAAAAAATATATATAATCTTGCTCTCTATGAGATATTAATTTTATAAACATTGTTATATGAAAATTTCTATTTTTGGATCTTCTGCATTTAAAAGTAAGTTCAATGCTATTAAATTTATGTTTTGATATTTTATTTAATATGATATTGCTTTCAACTTTCTTATTTGCAAGTTGAAGTTGGCAAATGAAAATTAAAACTAAAAGTTTTAATTTTCAAATAGAATAAGAAATTTTATAATTTTAATTTAATTAGAATCAGAAGTTTTTTATTTTAAATTTGTTTAGAACTAGAAGTTCTACACTTTCAATTTAATTAGAATTATAAATTCTGATACATTTATCTATTAGAACTAAAAGTTCTATAATGTTAATTTATTTGAAACTAAAAATTCTAGTTAAATCTAATTAAATTTTGTTGACTTTCACGCTCAATGTGGGCAATTGTATGTGTCAAATAAATTATAGTTGTCTAAAGCAACATAATTGATCCTTACCTATTTTATAGAAATAGTGTGTCTTAGACCATGGATCTAAACACAAAAGGTAACAAAATATATAAGTTTGTATTTTATGTATGAAGTCAATGTTATGCATATACATATACACAGAAAGCAATGTGGCTTTCTCGGGGTTATCAAAAATTAAATAAGCAAAGATTGAACAAATTTTGTCTTATGAAGTTATGTTCTTATATTTTGGCTATGACATAATGGTTCTATCAAATTCTCTTTAATTGATTGGATTCTCAATAAATGATTTGAATTTGATTTTTTTTATTTATTTTAAATCTGAACCAGAAGTTTGAGATTCTCAATGAATTTATTCTCAATTGTATTTAGATCTTGAAACTTGCAGTTTTAGTTCCTTACTTCAATTCTATATTATAATTTATTTAAAATTTGGAACCAAAAGTTTTAAAATTATAAATGAAAAAGATTGAGAAAAAAATTAAATCTATTCAAATTTGATACAAAAAAAAAACTTGTCTCAGCCAAGTATGTTAATTTGAAATCATGTCTCCTCATTGAGAGTGAGTAGTGAAGGGACTTAACTCGGATTTCCCTTTTATGGAACCTGAGTGGAGCCCTTCCGGCACTTCGACGAAAGTCCTTGCAATCTTCATACCGGTGACTGACTTTAAATGATTCCGAGGAGCAAAGCCTTAATATGTTTCCATTTCGTAAATCGCTTAGAACTCATAGTGATAACTTTTTTTCTTTTTTAAAATTCCAGCAGTATAATGACTATTTTTCGGACAAGTCCAAATATTTTTGAATCACTTGTAAACAATTTATAAACACTTCAAAAATACATATATTTTTCTCCAATTCCATTCTGGACCTTAGATCCATCTCAAAATCCAAAACTTAAGGCACAATTCAAAGTATTTCAATCGAAACCATTTCGAACTTAAAAACATTTTAACATGCATAAAATCATGAGTATCAACATAAAATCAAGCGTATTTACATTATACATATTCATTAGACATCAAAATATTTACTTTAATTTCACAATAGCAGTTGTCAGATGTGCTCACCTAACTTTGCATCAGAGATCGCTCGTTCTAAGCACCTGTCTCTGCACTTGGGGAGGTTTTTATTCATAAAACATAAAAGAAGTGAGCTAAAGGAGTTCAGTGAGTGTTATGCATTTCTATTCGAAACTTTACTTTCTAAAATAACCTCCCAAAAATCATTTGAAAATCTAGGTTTCTTCATGGTTTATTCAAATCATAAATGTCATGCTTTTGCATAAACATTTATATAAATTTCGCTCGAAAACGTAAATACATTTATCATTAAAAATCCCTATAATACATGAACTTAATATAATAAATAGATATAACTTTCATTTATGAAACATATATCTAATGGAATTTGGGGAAATCATAAATCATCGCCCGGTTCTAGGACACCAGTGGTGGGGACGGTCAATCTCAATCATAAGCTACTATGCTGTAGAATGTTACATTGTATTGCATAGGGCATCAGTCATAGTAGTACCTTAAAAACACACAAAGGGCGACACAACAGACTCGATCCCCTCCCATAGTTTGTGGACTTGCCCCCCACTGACTTGCCATATGCGCAATAAGGTACTTCGACCGAATTTCAATAATTTCTTAGTCATGTCATTCATTTCAGAAGGAAGGGAAACCATTGGTTTTGAAAACTTTCATTCCATTTTGCTTTAAAAATTTAGTTCGTATACTAAAATAATCATTCATAAAAACACATTTAAATTTCATGTTGCTTCATCATTCATAAAGGTATTTCTTAGATAAATTCGTAAAGATATTTCGTAAACTAACAACTTCCATAAACTCATTTACATTTCAAGATGCTTAATTTTCATAAAACAATTTAAAAGATAATTTACGCTCACATTAAAACATACTAAAAGAAATGCATTTATCAATTCGTAAAATAATTTACACTCACCGATTCCTAGCTCATGGAAAATTCATGATTTTCTAGCTCGCGATAATTTCATGACTTCGAATTCCTTTGCTTCTTCATTACCTACACTTTCATTATCACGTATCAATACGCATAAATGCCTTAACTACACAAAAATATCGAAACACCCTTTTCAAGTCATATTTACACCATTTACTTTCATATACTTTCCATTCGAAATTCTAATTATCAAAGCATGTAAAAGACGTCGAATGAAGCCTAAATTCACTCTAATGCATTAAGCGACATTTTCGAATCATTCTCACCCTATATTGGCCATGACATACGATTTTATATTCTAATAAATTCCTTTCAATATTTCATGTTAAATTTATCATCGACACAAGTTATATAATCATTCGAAACATACGGAAATAATTATTCATCATTTTAAACCCATTATGGTCGAACACACATCATCTTTTACACCATCAATTTCATTCGATCTTTTTTATCATAATCACATTTAAATATTTAATTAGTGACGTAAATGCAAGTCTAATTTATAATGCATAACACTTTCATAATAAACCAAAGTCTTATCCCAAAGTACTCATTTACAATCTAATGCATTCCTTTGACTATCCAAGCCATTTTCATCATCAAAACAATCTACAAAAATCATCCAACACATCCCAAAATAATTTTTTATCACCTAAATATCAACATGGTAGCTTATATATATCAAAGTTTTGCTTTTAATTTTAACACCAAAATCTAACATTTCAACACATTTTCAAGTATGAAAATCACTTAAACCACTTGAATACAATTTGAACCATACAATATCTACTTTGGCTGAACACTCCTACCACACATAACCAACATTTTCATCAAGTTTTACACATCCAAATCACATCAAAACTTATGGCAAAATACTCAAACTCAAAGCAAACCATCACATTCATCTTTGGCTGAGAATAACATCAACATGCATGTCCATTTTCTCACTTGATTTTACACTAAATCCACATGCAAATGAACCTCCACACTAATTAGGTTTTAAATTCTAAAACCCAAGCATAATATCACAAAATCCATCAATTTCTTCAACAAAATTCATGAAACCTTAAAGCTTACCTCTTGGAATGGTTGAATCTTGCTTCTAGCTTTGTTCACACCTTTGCATGTAATGGATTCACTCAAAAACAGCTTTGAAATCACTAAAAAAAGTTGTTGTCCACCTTGCGCAGTTCATGGCAGAGCACTTCCTTCCTCACTTGACCGAACTGCTTTTTTGCATGCACTAAAATTTATCAAAAACAACTTCCAAACTCACCATTGCTTAGCTATCTCGGTCTTCTTAAGGCAAAACAACTCTCCCATTTGTTGACTAAGAACATCATTTGCATGTGTGGAAAAACTTCAAAAATTGGCCTTCAAACCCACCAAACCAATAGCTATGTTCTGCCTCTTCACCTCTTGGCCAAATTCTTCTTCTTGTGGCCGAAATCACTTCACTCTCTTTTGTTTGTTTTGCTTTTGACCGAACACCTCTTATTTTCTCTCTTGCTTTCATTTTTCGCTCTCTTGATTGAGTGAAGTGTGTGTCTCGATTTCATGTGTTGTTTGTCTTGTTGTTTCATATATATGTATATATATATATCTCATGTGAGCTTTACACTTGTCACACTACATCTTTATCCACTTTACATGTGTCACCATTTCATTTCTCATGTTAACAAGTGTCAACTATTCAAGCATTCTTCCTCTCTTTTCATGACATGTGTAATTCCATTTTCATCCATTCTTTTGTGTTTTCCAATCTCCTAAAATACACTTCTCGTATTTGAAATCATCTCGGATCCATTTGAAAATTTTATTATAACTCAATTTCACATCCGAAAATTTTATTAGAATTCGATTATCTATCCGGATCCAACCGATTTAAATTATTTTGTTATTTTGAAACTAAAAATTATCCTCGGACCTATCCGAAAATTCTATAAAAATTTAATTGCATATTTGGTACTTAAACTTATTTTATTTCTCTATAAATATTGTATATAGGACTAAAATTGAATAGAGTACTTTCGTCCTATAAACTTCGGATCATTTAAAATCTTTTCAAATGGACTTATCTTTGATCAATCTCAATTTTGTTTAATACTAGTACTAATTCCAAAACTTTTGATTCGTGTGGTCCACTTTCCGAAAATCACTATTCATGAGCATACTATTCACACGAAAATACTATTCACTAAAAATTTTTTTATTTCTCCTATGAAGAGGAAATTTTGGGTTTTTTGAATATGAAAATCAATATTCACTTAAAAATACTATTCATTCAAAAATACTATTCATCCAAAAAAATAATTATTTATCATAAAACGAAATTTTTGGGTTTTACAAGTAGAGACTTGAAGATCTTTTGTACTAATTTTTGTACATTATTTCAAGATATATAGATCTTGAAATTTAAGTTCGTACATATGTTAAAGTATTCTATTTTTTGTTTATGAATTTTAACACATTGAAATATGTATTTTCATACTTCTGTTTTTAATACAGATTATTTGTTTGGGTGTACATATATATATAAAATAATGTCATGCCTCATATTATACGGTTAAAATTTATTGGTATTATATTTAAACTGTTACCTTTACAGTGACAGTGTGAGTATGATAGTGGGATGAGCTGTTAGATGTGGAAACTAGGTAGCGACGACTGTTAGAATTTTCTGATAGTGATTTTGTTTGATATCTTTTATAATATATCATAAATTAAGGTGTGATTGTAATTTTCTTAGAATATGAAGTTTTAGTACTAATTACAGTGATTTATATGATTTAGAAAAGAATTTCATTCTCAATTCTATCAAAACCTAAAGTTTTGAGTTACTATCATATTGAACATGTAATTATGATACACAATCATATCATAGCTTCAACCTTTGGGTTTTTGAGAAGAAAAGGTATAATACTTTTGTTCTTCTTATATTAAATTATCTAATTATTGTTATTTCTTATAAAATTTTTTGTTGGTGAAGGATATGTTATTTTTGTTTTTCTTCCTTGCTCAGAGCAAGATATAAAATAAGGTACATGATATGTATTTCGTTATACCTTAATTAATCATTAAATATTCGTTAAAATTTATTGTAATTGTATTTTGAGAAATTATTCATTAATTCATTGTGATTATGATTTTTATATATTGGCACAAAGATTAATTTATATTTTTAAAGAAATATATATATATGTGTATGTGTGTGTGTATATTTGATCACCAAATAAATGAAGTCAGATGATTGAAAAAATTTGTACTTCAAATTTGCTCTTGAAGTAGCAATGTTAATGATTATGGGGTGAAAAATCATTTATCTCGCATGGCTAAATTAATTAATATCATTATCTGAAGTGAATGTTAAATCATCTAATAGTTAATAAAACCTTGGTGATCATAATAAATTTTAACCACCTGAAGTGAAATTCACACCAAAGCAAAGTAAGTAAAATATTTACTATTGGTGGAATATGAAATTATAATAATTGTGTACCTAAATTATACATAAATATTATATTAATCTTTTACCAATATATAAAGGCTTCAGAAGAGCAAATTTGCATATTACAAAGTGAAAAACAATAATTTTGTATATGTGAAACTTTATTACTTTAATAGATTCTAAATGAGTCTATTTAGATATATATTAAGAAAAGTATATTGTATTTATATTATTTATACTATCTTACGCCAAAAACATATTTTATGATCGAAACTATCATATAATCATAAGTATAATATGATATAAAAAATTGTGATGAATCAAAAGTTTTTTTTTTCATCCAATAATACCAAAAAAAATAATGCATTAAATAATTCGAAGTAATATAGATATCCATTATAGAATTTGAAGATTAGTACCTAGTAAATGTCTCTGAAGGACAATAATTAATATTACAATTTGGTCTCTGAAGGACAATATGTGTTTGGCCCATAAAGGACACTATGTGACATTTTAATCATTGAAGAATAATATTATAGTCTAATATATCCCTGAAGGATAGTAAGACAATATAATTAAGTCCCAGAAGGATATTATGATGATATAATAAGTTCTAAAAGAACATTATGATGATACACATAAGTTCATGAATAATAACAAAATAATGTCATTAAATAAATTTTCTTGCCGTTAGGGGGAGAATAAAGATAAAATTAGAAAACTTAACAACGTGAAATTATAATTGACATGCATAATTCATTATGACGATTATTGTATAAGTCATATGAACCTGAAGTTCAAATGATTGTTTACTTGAAAAGTGTATACCAGAATGATTTTATAATCATTGCCAATATATTAACTAGGGTGATTGCTCATGAAGAATAATTTATGTAAATGGCAACAAATAAATCATTCGTTACACACAAAAGTATAAAATGTGAATTTGTTTTTAAAGTTATTATTCCTTAAAGTGGATAATGAAATATCATGATTATTTTAAACATTACACTCGAGCTATATATAATCCTCATCATATAAATATGACTTCTGAAGAGTTAAACATTGTTGAAGAGATAGAACTCTTTAAATCTCCTCTTATGAAACTCAAAAGGGATCTTAATTACATATGAAAAAGTGCATGTGCTCAAACTATAAATATTATAGTTTGCTTTAAGAATGTGTGAAAGTTTACAGTAGTCCCTAAAGAGGCATGTGTATTGAAAACTTAAATTAAGATCTCATACTTTATTGCTTTGCATATTACAGAAAAATGATGAAGATATTGAATAACATATTGTGGATAAATGTCGACATTATTGATCAAAACAAAAGCAAAGCTAAACTTATGTAGTTGTATTAAACTTATCATGTGGACGCTTGAAGATGTCATATGTTTTGATCAAAATAATTACTTATTTGAAAATTGAGACAGTAAGATATAACTGTATCTCAAAAGTTTGCCGTAGGAACCTAATATTGATAATGTAAAAATATATTGTCTCATAATTAATTTCATATGATGAGAATTAATAACCTTTACAGAGGCTAATGCCCCAGAAGCGGTACAATCTCTTGAAAAGATATAAAATCTTGAAAATACAAAAATTTTCTTGGAGAATTGTAGAGTCATTATAAAATAATCATTGACAATTTATTTGCATATGCAATAGCTATTGAGATTATAAATGATGATCATGAACCATATAACATCAAATGAGTGTTGAAAAATGCATGACTAGCCTAAGTGGAATGAAGCAATTCAAGCATAATTGACTTTATTGGCCAAATGTAATGTATTTGGACTAATAGTCCAGACATTTGTTGACATTAGACCTGTTGGATATAAATGAGTATTTGTTCAAAAACGTAATAAGATGAAATAATTTTACTTGTGATGAATTTGATTACATTTCAATTTTTAATTAGTTTGGTAGTTTTTAAAAGACTTTAAATGTGCCTCATGGATGTGGTAATGATATATTTATATGGGTCGTTAGATACCAATATATATATGAAAATCCTTAAAGGATTTAAAATACTAGGAACCTATAATTCAAATTCTAGTAACTTGTATTCAATATAAGTTACAATAGTTTTTATATGGCTTAAAGTAATCCGGATGGATTTTATATAATTGTCTTAGTGAATACCTCATAAAGGAAGTATATATTAATGATCCATATGTCCTTATATATTCATAAAGAAATCAAAATCTGGATTTGCAATTGTAACAATATATGTCATTAACATGAATTTAATTGGAACTCCTGAAGAGCTCCTAAGAACTGCTAAATATTTAAAAAAAAAATTTGAGATGTAAGATTTTGAGAAAACAAGATATTTTCTCAGCTTGAAGATTAAGCACAAATTATAGGAAATACTAGTTCATCAACTTGAAGACATTGGAATAGAATTAAACATATTTTTCAATATCTTTGAAGAATTGCAATAGTTATAGTTGTATACCTTTTAGGGAGAGTATATTAAGTCAACATAGACATATGTGCAATGCACTTTTTTTTTTTCTTTCAATCATGTTTTGTCCCACTGAGTTTTCCTAATAAGGTTTTTAATGAGGTAGTCCCTTTAATTACGTTCAAGTACTATTGAATTCAGAAGGTTATTGCATTTTTGATCTAGTAGACTATGAAATATCTTTTGCTTTCATCAAGGGAATATGTCATCTCTTTTTGGAGTTTTGTATCTTGCACTATTTTGCCCTTTCAACTAGTTTATTCTATTGGGTTTTACTGGTAAGATTTTTAATAAGACAATATATCAACATGTTCAAAAATCTTGAAGAGTATTATTAGATGGTATACATCCAAAGAGGAGTGTTATAAATATATGGACTTAACACCACTTCCTTTTTTATAATATTCCTTATTTATTTATTACTATTTCATTATAAAAATGATTTTTCAATTTACCTATAAATAGACTTATATTGTAATAATTGGAATACATATCAATTGAATTATTTTCTTTCTTTCTCTCTTACTTTTGCTTGTTCTCTCTTATTTGAATTTTATTTTGTATTAATTGCTTTTAGGTCATATTTCATAATACACACACCTATATATATTAATTACAATTCACAGCCAGCCATATTATCGAATGTGCTTATTATTGATTGCATAGTTATGATTGACCAAGCAATAATACTACTAATTACACGGTGGTTAAATTAGAGAGCTCGTAGAGCAGTTCAGGGTTTTTTAAGTAGTTATGTACCATAATCACCTATTCCTATTGTATCATTATATATTGCAAGCGCTTTATTAACACAGTTCTATACTATTTAATTTATTTAATCTTAGGAAGATTCACACAACATCCTTGAATCTAAACAGTTATGTATCCAATACAAAACAGCGGCCGACAAAGATCAGACTATTATATCAGTCATATATTGTTTGTCTTTTTAATTATTTTTCATTTTTTTAATTTTTTGGCATTAAGGAAGAGTAATGATAATGGTGTGGCAACCACATTTGACTTTAATATAATTACATAATTCCTAGGGAGCAAACAATTAGGCAAGGAGTTTTTCAAAAGTAAGCCACATCAAAAGCAAGTTGCTATAATTATCAAAGGGATCTTCAGACGATCTAGGAAATTGTAATTATTAGGAAAATTTTCATCATCCACCTCAAAATAGTGGAAACATGATCTTTTCTCTTCTAATTATAATTAGTCTAATCTAGTTGTTAAGTCGACACCCTATACGGGTTATGATTTCTGTTAAAATAGATTTGAATCTCATGCAATAGTTGTCATTCACTTCGTATCGATACATAAATAAATGTGATTAATCCCATACTCTTTGGTAATTAACAAAATAACTATTAGCTAAAATAGTAATTAATAGCACATGAAAGACGAGAAGCCGTGTGAGTAGTTATTCAAGTTGAGCTACTACAATCTTATCTGGGTTGGTCTCGGTTATCCTTTAATCCCGAGTTATGCTATTAGAATTTTATCTAGGCTGGTCTCGATAATCCTTTGATCTAAAAATGCTGTTAGTTAATAGAAAAAAAAACATTTTAATATTTAACATATTCAAGTTTAAAAAAATATATATTTTTTTCCATGTTATTTTCATAATATTTATTCTATACAAAATTATACTTTTTGTTATCATTAGAAATAGATAAACTTTTTTTAAAATTAATATAGTTAGATATAATTTAGATTCTTTTATATTTAATTTGATTTGTATACATTAGATGTTAAATTATGATATATTTCAATTCAATTGGAATTTAAATAAGGATTTTAATCGTTTTGAGTTAAAATAAACACAAAACATATTTTCAACCCAATGCACATATAGTTCCAACATATATGTAATACATATTTATATATATGTATATTTTATAGTGGAGAAGGAGAGATTAAATTTATAGAAAACTATCCACACCTCCGACAAGAATGAGATTTGAATTTTTGATCTTTTAGAATAAATCAAGATGTTCAATCATTTCTACTAAGAGATGATGTGATATTTTGATTACATGTAAACTTATTGGGATATATATTCTTTAAAAAAAAAAGAAAAAAGATATTGAGACATATAAGACATTTGTTGCAAATGTATATTATATTTTACTGGCATAGACTTCCCCAGCATGAGTTATAATGGCAACATTTATCTACAAGTACAAAAATGGATTGGTAAATAATTCCTCTAGTCTTCTAGGGTGATTGGTTTGTTTCCATGTTAGACAAATTTAGGGCAAGTACTACATGCCTTGCTTGCATTGTATGTCATTAATTCTCCATCTATTTGAAATCCAAGAAAACTTAAAATATTGGGAAAAATATATTTTAAGGTTTGTGATGACAAAGGAGGAAAAGAGTGAGGTTGTATAATAATAATAATAATAATAATTGGTTTTTAGTGTTTTTATTATTTTTTTTAATTTTTATTAGTAATTTTATTGTGGTTCAAATTTCGATTAACAAACGAAAATGGAGTGTTGAAAGATATTATTTGGAATGTTAATATAAACAAATGCCACCTGAGAGCCACTCTTGTAGAAGCTACTACCATTTGGGTTCATTGCTGTCAATATTTTTAATAAAACTGAGATTAGAAAGTTAGCGATAGAGAGGTGAGTGAGGTGGAATGAGAATCTCTCTAATGTCATTATCTATTTAAGTATTTTAGAGAATATGGAGATACGTTTTTCAATTAAAAGAATCCCTTAGAAATATTAACTATTATTTCTCAAAATTTTCTGCTAATTAAAAGTATAGAGATTTATTTTTTTCTTCTATTAATTGTAAAACATAAATGAAAAGAAAGTGAGACACATATTTCATAGTGACTAATCAAAATTGGATATATTTTTTACTTTTAATAATTGTATTCGAGATGAGAATATGAATTTCTCTTTCTTTATATTTAGTGCTTCTAACATCAGTATCTCATAACTTTAAAAAGTTAGGAAGAACCAATCAAATTCATCTTTCTTAAAACAAATTCTCTCTCCTATTTAATTCAATTATATTAGATGAATTTGATTGGTTCTGCACTAATAGTAAAATTACTTTTTCTCTTTCCATCTCTCCCTTTATATATAGATATACATATATATATATATATTGCCAAAATGGATCCATATTTTAAAAAAAAAATCGTTAATGTGTCACTAATAGAAACTCAAAAAATGCATAATGGCATCAGAGATAGCTTTAAGAAAATTCTAAATGTTATAAGCTAATATTGTATTATTTGAATGGATCAGATTGGATTTAGGTATGTATTATCTGTTGATATGAGTTTTATATGATTAAATATTGGCGACTAAGGCCATTATAAGATACAAATTCATCCATTGTATTATATTTTTTAAAACAAATTCTCTCTCCTATTTAATTCAATCGCAATTGATAAATTTGATTGATTCATCCTAATTTTTTAAACTTAGAAGGCATTGATTATTGAATCACTTTATATATATATATATATATATATATTGTCAAAGTGGATCCATATTTCAAAAAAATCATTAAAGTGTCACTAACAGAAACTTAGAAAATGCATAATAGCATTAGAGATAGCTCTAAGAAAATTCTAAATGTTATAAGCTAATATTGTATTATTTGAACGGATCATATTGGATTTAGGTATGTATTATCTATTGATATGAGTTTTATATGATTAAATATTGGTGACTAAGGCTATTATAAGATAGTTATCCAAGCTTAGGTTGAATCTTTTCTAAGTTAAAGAAGACAAAATGCTTGTGGGCTTTGGTTGAAATTATATACATATATATATTTTTTAAATATTTTATGAAATGTTGACACTATTGATGAACAATGATGGATGATGTTATCGTTTTTTTTTTTTTTCCTTTTTAACTAAATGAAAGTCCAATTAATCATGTTGATGTCTATTCAAATTATGTCCACAATAATGTTTCCAAAACCAGCTATAGAAACTATTCGTGAGATCAAAACTTAAATAAGCAAATTTGTACTAAGATTGTTGGTCAAAACAACATTAGCAACTTGATATTAAGAGTAAAAATATAATAAAGATGAACTAATGCAAGAGTAAAGAACCAAAGATTCCAGAGATGAGAAGAAAATAATTCAATACAAAAGAATTAAAAAGAAATAACAAATCGAGGCCAATATAGGATAACAATGTCCTTACGATAGGTTCACTTCACACAGTTACGGTTAGCGTCTGTCTAAAATCATTAAAATGAGCTACATTATATAGAGCATCTCTAATACTCTTATGAATTGTGAAAAAATGCAAAGTCATATAGGATAAATAGACATTCTATTAAAATAGATTTCTCTAATACAACAATCAATATTCACTATAAAAATGATCAGGTGGCAAAGAAAAAAATAAACAATATCAACATGACTATCTATTTTCAGAGAGTCTGTTAGATAGCCTAACTTAGTGAAGTATGGTTCTTAATTTGATTGAGGAAAGTTTTGAGCTTAAAAGAAAAAAAAAAAAGAAAAATCCATGGTCATGGTGGAAGCATTTCACCATTCTTCATACGCAACTCTTGCTAACTAGTCTCTCGCCTCAATTGCATCTTTGGCTCTCAGAACTGTCGCCTCGTCATCATCGTTCTTCAAGGCATTGAGTGAACTCATCGGTTTGAAACGAAGGAATCGAAGCTACGTAACTCTTGCCGTGTCCAGTCTCTTGCCTTTACCACATCTACTGTAAATGACAACAAAAGGTGACGAACAACCTATGCCCATAAGAAATAGTGTTAAACAATTTGAGGATATTTTGTATGAGTTTAAACAAGTCAATCTATATTCCGGCCCAAAAACTCTGAAATTTCAACTCTGATTATCTTAAAACTTTAACTGGCGAAACTCTTAGATCTTTTATCTTGACTTTGCTTTGAAACATATTAAATTACTTGTCATAACCTTCCATGACCCACCTAAATAAAATAATATAAAAATATTAAATAACTAATATAATTTATTCGAATATCATCAAAAATACTAGGTAAATGTGTATTAAATAATGGTATATTTTAGCGTTATCACCAAGGGAATTAATCAGGTAACAATTTGCATATATCTATTGGTTATTGTTTGTAATCATTAAATCCAGAAGCCTAAACATTGTCCAATTATCATGTCTTTGTAGTAGTATATAAGACTTAAGTTGATGGGATTTATGGTATCTTAACATTAGACCAACCTCTTTTAGAGGGAAAAAGTTTTGGTGCATGATATGCATATGCTGAGTGTCATTATATCTATAAATCATGCAACCAATGCACCCAAGTTTCTTCGCATGGCTTGGAAAAATTGTTTCTTGCTCATAAAGGTATCTAATGTTCGTTATCAAAATGATGCTGTACACAAAATAAAGAGGTTATTGGAGAACTAGATGGAATTAGTGAAGAAAAAAATAAGTTATATCTAAAAAACAATGGTAATGGTGGGAGTCCCCAAGAACAACCATAAACATCTGTTGTGTGGTGGACACACCAATGGTTTGATAGGGAGATTGATAAAGAGAACATAATGAAGTTGTTGCTATTTGATGAAGAAGAAGAAATGTCTATCATTCCTATCATTAATTGCAATGGCAGGTCTTGGTAAAACAACTCTTGCTCGATTCCTTTTTAATGATGAACATGTAAAAGCATGTTTTGAATGTAGAATGTAGGCCGCTATCTCAATTAACTTCTACTTGGCAAAAATTACTAGAGATATTGTAAAGTATCAATCTGAGATGAGGTTCCTACTAATTTGTCTCTAAACCAATTAGAGTCCCGTCTTTTATATATTTTGTTTTTACTTGTTCTAGATAATGTTTGGAATGAGGATTATATGAAATGAGAACCATTTCTAAATATCATAAAACGAGGAGATAAAAGAATTAAAATTATAGTTACAAATTGAAACACTAAGGGGTCATTGGTTTGTTTGTCTGAAAATTGAATAGTATTATTAAAAATTGAAGATTGAATAGCGACTGAAACTTAAAATCAGAATGATAGGATACTTCTGAATGTATAGTAATCTTATTTGTTTTTTAAAGTTAAAATTATCTACAAACTAATAATTTTGATGGGACCCACTCCGAACTCCCTCTATCAGAATCCAAGTGATCTCGTCGGGCACTTCACGAAACCCTTCTGCACTCTAGCTAGCATAACCAAAAGGATTCCATGGAGCGAACCCTAAAAATTCGATTAATGTTGAATATAAGATTTATGAAATTTTAAAATTTCCTTTTCAAAAGTTGAGGTTTTCCTAACGAAATTTTGGCAGCATAACATTGTTTATAGAGCCATGCCACCAAGGAAAATAAGTACTTTTAAAATTTCATACATATTCTGTACTTCCGATTTGGATCTCAGGTCCATCTCAACGCACAACCTAGTCACAAATGTTCTAAGTAAACAAAATCATTTCAAAGTTTGGAAATACATTTTCATACATGTCAGCTAAAGTATTTACACATAGTTTAAAAGTGCACATCATGCAAGAAAACAGTAATTAAATACTTCATTATTTTGATACAACACCTTACTATAAAAGTGGCAAATTTTACAATCTCATTTACAATCAAAAACATGAAAATGCATATGATTTTATCGAAATCAAAATATGTGTAAATGGCATTTCACAGAAGCATCGATTGCATCCAGCCCACCTAATTTGCAGTAGGAGAATGGGCACTCAGATCACTTGTTCTTGTACCTGTGGAGGTTTTTAAAACATAAAACCAAAGAAAAAGTGAGCTAATGGAGCTCAATGAGAGATTAGAGTTTTCTACTTCTTAAACTTTTTCTTTTTAAAATCTACCTCCCAAAACATTTTAAAGAATTTTGTATTTCTAAAACCTTTTCGTTTCTAAAATCATACTTTTTTATAAAATTTACTAAGTGATTTTGAAAACTAGTGATCATATGTGAAATATAATAAAGATTCATGCTGAAGTAGAATCATAAAATGCTATAACATTTCATAAACTTTCAAGGAATAGCTGAAACATTTTTGTTCTAAAATTCACTTCATCTAGTAGAATGCTTTCCTTTCTAAAAACCATACTAACGGAACCCAAAGGAACTATAATGACATGGCGATTGACCCAATGCCGCACCATGTGAGATGCTAGTCACGTGGCGAATATGCTAGCAGCGTATAACGTGACAATGCTATAAAGACATCTCACCATTACGCAGCGGAGATCTATGTTTCATATATTGTATACGTAGAACAAGATAATACCCTACACGTATAGAAGGTGACATAACAGACATAATATATTCAATCCCCTCGATGTTAGTGACATGCCCTTTCAATACTAGCTATACACTGTGGGGTATACCGGTCGGGTCTAAATCCATAAAGCTATAAATTTGGGTCTATAAATTTGGGTCAACCATTAGCCTTTAAAAACTTCCTTAGATTTCGTTTGGTATAGGTTGTCCAAGTAGATATTTTAGAAGTAGATATTTTAAAAGTAGATTTTTTTAAAATAAATCTTTTGGAAGAAAGCTATTAGTTGTTTGATTGTCAATTAAAAAAATTCTTTTAAATTATAGACTGTTTGGTTAAATTATTTTTAAAACACTTTTAGATTGTTAATTTACTAAAAAAGGTATGAGAAAAAGGAGTAGTATATTCATTCTAGGAATGTAATGACTTCAACCTCAATCATAAAAAATTAATCTATGAAACAACCAATGATTACTTGATGTAAGTATATTTTCAAAACACATATTTTCAATAAAATAGATTTAAAATTATTTTGTTTCTCTATGTTTTATTTTCAAAAGAAAGTGTTTATTTAGATTTGTTAATAAGGTTTTACATCTTTAATGAACCAATAACAATACCAATTGCATTATATATATAATAAATATGTATATATATATATATATATCAATAAACCAATAACAAAACCAATTGTATATAAAACAAATATGACATATAATATTCATGATAATAAAGGATAAAAAAAATTGCAATAAAAAAACACAAAATATAGAAAACTTATTAGTTAAAGATGAGTTTTTGTTGGAATTGTGAAGCCTGAAGGAATCTTGAATTAGAAAGAATTCGGAATTGGAAGTTTGAAAGATTTTGGATTCCTAAAGAATTTTGGATTCTTGAAAGATTTTGATTTCCAAATAGAGTCAAAACTTGTTTGACACGTAAGTAGGTCAAACGAAGTCGGTTTTGCTAAAATAAGATATCTTTGGAAAGCTTATTTCGAGACGAATCCAATTCCATAAAAATCGTAGCGAATAAAGGTCACACGCGCTATCACGCGCCCCAAGAAGATTCGGTGGTCAGGTTTACGCGGATTTTCCGAATCCGTTTCCTTTTCAGTTTTTGAGCCCAAACTGACAATGGATTATTCCTACACTATAAATGCACATGTAAAATGTCTCATATTAGGGTTATATGATGTATTAAGAGGTCTCTAAGAGTTTTAGACTTAGATTGACAAGTGTAGGAAGGTGAGAGAGATTTGTGAGAGAGAGATTCATGATTGAGAGTGAGAGAGACAGAGGCTTGGGTTTTTTAATCATCAATTTGATAGTGGAAGAAGTGTTGGTGCACTCCGTGGACGTAGGGAATTTCCCGAATCATGTAAATCTCTTGTGTCTCTTTTATTTTCTGTTTTTGTGGTGTGTGTGTGCTTGATTGTGCTTTGCGTATTTGTTTCGCGTGTTTCACTTTCCTAACAGTTCTCAAAAGTTTTTATGAAATAGAAAGTGAATGAAAGTAAAGACTATGTGTTTATATTTATAAAGAAAGTATAATAAGATTATAAGAGTATAAAGATATTAACAAAATAAAATAGAGGTATAATAGACATTTTAATCTTTTAAAAAAACCAAAAAAGATTTACTTGGAGAAGCTCAAATTTTGAGCTTCTCTAAGTAGATCTTTTTCAGCCTTTTTAATTCTCAAAAGCTCTACCGGGATATCAACTAAATGATGCAAAAATAATCAAGTAGAGCTTTTGACATTAAAAAAGTATTTTTGGCCAATAAATAAGCTGAATCAAATTTACACTTAGTGTATATATTTCAACATTAAATCTTTCCTTCTAAAAACATAAAAGTATAAAATCATATTTCATGACGTTTTCTAAATGCACAATATACTCATCATTTCTATAATTTCATACACAAAATAATTCCTTTCAAACTAAAACAATAAGATGTTCTTAAGCTAGTATGCTTGCTAGAAATTTATAAAGTACTTTATAAAAGGTTTGAAAAGTAAATCAATAATGTATTAAACATTCACAAAACATAATTATACTCACTTGTTTCCAAACTACTAGAATGCTCTCCAATAATTCTCCTTTGCTCCTTTTTCACCTACAATGCACATTCTACTTTAACATTCATCACCAAATAAATTTAAATCAATACTAGTTCACCTAATCCTATCATCAAACTAATAGGCCCTTCACCTAGGTCATTTACACTATCCTTCACATACAGATCATTCTTTTGATTTTTCTATACACTAATCCTCTTAAATTCACTTCATCATCATCTAAATTCATTCAAACAACGAAAAAACAAGGTGCACCCTTAATACCCCATCTTGGCTGAATGCATACCACCATGTAATCCAAACTTTTTCTTTTCATTTTCTTGATACATATCATCCAAAAATCATGTAACACATTACATAAATACATCAAACCAATAAAATCAATTCATATACCACAAACCCTAGCCTTAGCCAAAATTAATATCAAGCATCCAACATCCTCTCTTCCATTTTCATGGCCATTAACACACTAAAATCACTCATTCCTTCATGGTAAGAAAACTAACACCCTAAACAAGATTTATTTGAATTTAAATTAAAATATCATCTTCATAAGAATGCTTACCAACTTCTCTTGGCTCTTTAACTTTGCTTTCTCTTAACTTGAAGTCTCAATCCTCTAATTTCATGCATAAAGAATCTCATTAAAATCACACACATCTCACTTAGAACTTTGATCAAACATTTTACACATAATTCACATATAAAAGTCTATGAAACATAACCTTACCACTTAAAAATCACTTGATCTTGCTACATAACCTTTTTGGGCTTGTAGGCAACCTTTGGATGGCTTGGAATTCACTTAAAAATCAGCTCAAAACATCCAAGATAACAAGCTGTCTTCTACCCTGCTCCAGCCGAACTCAACCCCTCACTCTCTCAATTTCTTTCTTTTGATTTTTCTTCCAATCACTTAACTATATATAGGCTTTGGTTAGATTAACAAATGCCCTCAATTTTCCTTAAATTTACAAGCTTGCCATTGATAATTGCCCACAAACTAAGATGAAATTTACTAACTTGCCATTGGTTAGTGTTAGAAGCATGTCATTGGTTGATTTCTAAAAACTTGTTCCATTCTAACTACTTCTATCACATTTCAACTAAATGTCAACTCACTCATCCTTATCTCTACACTTTGAGGTTTTCCCAAAATGCCCTTGCCATATCGCTTTATTTACATCATTGCCCATTTCTAGAGAATTCTTCAATTTCCAAAAATACCTTTGACATAACACTTTAATTACCTCTTTGCTACTTGCTAGAAAATTCCATTATTTCCCTCAATTGCCCTTCAAAGTTCCATAATTCCTTCCATAACCTTTCTAAAGAATTTCATTCCCCTTTTCACATATTTAACTTTAGGTGTTATGATTTAGGAATCCAATTGAATACGTTTAGAAAATAATCTACCATACTAATTTGTGTATTCGGGTTTATCTCCGGTCCCCCTAAAATTCTTACTAGAATTTAAATACACATCTAAGGGCTATAAAATCACTTTATTATTCCATAAAGGGGTACATATTACATTATATCATACAATGTACATATAGCAATAAAAACGGGAGGGTGTATTACAAATTTGATATTTATATCTTTTTACAAATAGTTGTTATATAACTTCATTTAATGTAATACAAACAATTATAATAAATTATTTAATAAATAATAATATTATTATTATATTTTATTATTAATATTATAAATAAATAAAATTATTAATATAATAATTTTTTTTTTTTGAAAATTATATATATACATAAATAAATTATTATAGTAAAGTAAATTAAACTTATATATTTAAATAAAAATAAATAAAATGTTCATAAATTGAATTACTATTGCAATAAAAGTTGAAATTATAAAGTAATATATATTTTAGTTATTGTAATATTTCATTAATTACATTTAAAAGAAATCTATATAATGCAAAATTAAGACAAATTTGAAAATAAGATAATTTGAAAAAGATAAATTTAGAATAATATATTTAAAAAACCATTAAGTGGTTAGATACTCAGTTAAAAATCAGAAATTGTAGTTTTTTTTTTCTCGTGATTTTTGGATGGTTTTAAGTAGTTTGACCACTCAAAAAATAAAAAAATAAAAAATAAAACACAAATCACTTAATATATATAATTCGGACTCATTAAATGAAAAATGATAAAAATAAATGACGCCTAAAGTTGCATTAATTAAGGGAACACAACCTCCCTGCTCTCTAGAGATTTTGCCTGAAGATAAATGTTGGTCATTGTTCAAAAAGATTGCATTTAATCATAGTAATGATTCAAAAAAATTGCATTTAGAAAATATTGGTAGAGAAATTGTGTGCAAATGCAAAGGCTTGCCTTTGACAGTTAAGGCAACGGCTGGCCTTTTGCGGGGTGATGGTGATGAATAAAATATGGCGGAACATCTTAAGCAGTCACGTATGGAGCTGGAAGATAAAGAATCTAATACCAACATGCCTAATATACTGTGTTCTGAAATTGAGTTACGATCAACTTTGTCCTCATCTTAAAGGATGTTTTGCCTATTGCTCCAGATTCCCTAATTAAAGCCTATTTCTTTCACTAGGAAGAGCTGGTCAAATTTTGGATAGTGCAAGGATTTATTCCTTCTAAAGAAAAAGAGAAACAAGAGAGGATTGGAAATGGATATTTTGATGAAATACTAATGAGATCTTTCTGTCAAGTTTCAACTAACAGATACTGAAACGGAGCGGTACCAAATGCATGATCTCATGCATGACTTGGTTCATTCGATTTTAAGCCCCCCATTATTGCCAAGTAAAGGACAGCAAGTATGTAGTCCTGCCTCTAAAGTTAATCGTTATGTGTCATTGCTTTGTGAAAACATAGAGCAGCCCCGTCTTCACATGTTGGATTTGAGTAACAACACGCTCATAATTGCCCAGCTGTGTCTAAAAGTTGAAGCTCTTGCGCTACCTTGACGTCTCCAGAACTGATATTAGCGTTCTTCCCAACTCAATATGTAACCTCTGCAATCTACAAACATTGAAACTCTTAGGTTGCCTTTGGTTTTCCAAATTGCCTGCAGACCTTAGCAACCTGGTTAACCTCCATGATCTTGAGCTAGAAGATATATTCTGGTTCAAGTCCTCCATTTTGCCACCAAGAATTAGAAACTTAACCAGCCTGCGAAATTTGCATGCATTTCAGATTGGCCGCATGGGTGGATATGGAATTGAAGAATTAAAGAACATGGTATATCTCACAGGAACATTGCATATATCCAAGCTTGAAAATGCAATCAGTGATGTGGAGGTTAAGGTGAGCGAAAAAATGAGTCTTGATAAGTTGGTGCTTGAATGGAGCAAGAGAGATGTCAATCCACAAAATGTATCAGATGAAGAGAACGTGTTAAAAGACCTGGAACCTCATTCAAATCTAATAGAGCTTTGCATTCTTAATTACATGGGCAATAGCTTTCCAGACTGGATGGCTGGCGGGCTCCTCCAAAATCTGCATACCATGACCTTAAATGGTTGCACTCGATGTAGAACCCTCTCTCTTGCTCAAATACCCGGTCTCCTTTTGATTGAGGCGATTCCTGATACCAAATCCTTGATCTCCATAGTCATTTGTAACATCTCAAACCTCACCACTTTTCCAAGGTGGCATCTGCCCAGTCTTAAGGTTCTGTACATAACACGTTGCAACGACCTTGTGTCTTTGTCTAGAGAAGGATCATTGAAGAGCTTGTCCTCACCGGAGCTGCTGTCAATACGAGGGTGCTCAAACCTTGAGGAATTACCATATGAAGGTCTACCAACAGCACTTAAGTGTTTAATTATAGTCTCATTCTCCAGTCTGATGTCCCTTGGCACAAATGGGACACTATAGAGCCTCAGTTTACTCACTGACCTTCACATTGAGGACTGCCCTCTGCTCTGGTCCTTTCCAGATGACTGACTCCCTACCTCTCTTAAACATTTGCTCATTCAAAACTGCCCATCACTGAGTCAACAATGCAGAACGGAGGACAGAGAAGGTCCAGAATGGCCGAAGATCTGCCACATCCCTGACCTGGAGATTCTATCAAAGAAGAAAACACCTTCGGCAGCTTGATATCTTCCATTTTGTTGCAAAGCAGGTTAGTATATTTCAATGTCTAATTCTCCCTTGTTCAACGAACTACGTCGTGTTTGTATGACCACAACCTGACAAAGTGGGAAGTTCTCTGGAAAGTACAATTTTAGATGTCAAAAATTGAGTTTTTAATACACCTTATGAACTAAGTTTCTTTGAAACTAAATCAAAGGGGCAATTAATATTAATAATTGTTGGACTACACTTGTTGGAATGGAGGTTCATCATATATATTGTAAGATGCAATTACTGTTAATTTGAAAAATATTTATGGTTCTGACACTCATTACAATTCTATTTCAGGGTTTGACTACTAGGCAACCGGACGCTTAAAGCTCAACGGCAAGGCAAAAAGGTAAATTAAATAACTGTCAGTTGTTTATGATTTGTTTTGCACGTGAGACGGATCCATCAAATCCAGTGTTAAAATACGAAGGAAAGTTGGAAGAAGGTGAATCTTCTACTATCCAACAACTTAAAGTAATAGATTTTCACAGCATGGAAGCTTCATTGTCAATCAAAGTTTTGTGATAGAAATCTTGAATATTAAGTGTTGACATAAGAAACAGTGAGCTAATATTAATTCATGGTTCTTACCAAAAGAAAAATGTGTGTTTTTTAAGTGTGTGCATAGCAATTTAGCATTCAAATTTCTCTCCTTCTATTCAATATTTAACATTATAAAAGCAAAAGAGATTTAAAAGAAAGTAGCAACTTGGAGCTCAAGTGGCCATACCTAGTTAATAACTGATTTCATTATGATCAGCCATTATGTCAGTGAAAACATAACAACTTCCACCAGATGATTAGTTGTTAAACCTGCTTTGCACGTTCTCACACTAGATGGGATAGATAGCATTCCTAAATGCCGAAGATGGAGAACCCGAGGACTAGATGGATGAAGCCGCTGAATGATCATCCCTTGAAGAGTAGCTGGACTATTGTGTTGTGATTCTGTTGTTTGTATTGTTTTTGTTTATCTGTGAGACTCAAAACGTTTTATGTTTGGTGTGCTTGTTTCCTATGTGGTTTGAAGCTTGCTCAACTTTATGCCCTGTGGATTTATTTGTGTTATTATTTTGAGCTAATAAAAGGAGATGATTTTTCCTGTACATGATATGTTGTTCATTGTTTGTAAATATGCCCGCATATGACTGTATATACGCTAGTATGGGCGTATAGGCAGTGAGACATGCTGGTATGCTCGTATCAGAGTCGAAAGATGACAAATTTGTCCCCTGCATACGAGATGGCTGTATGTGGCCGTTTCGAACCGATATGGTCGTATATATCCATATACAGTTGGGTTGGGGTAAATTTTTTTTAAAGAAAAAATCAGTTATATAAATTGAAAAACCCTAAAATCCCTCAAATTAGGCACGATCGGCACTTGTCTCTCTCAAATCGACACTCTTCTCACCTCACTAGTGATTGTAGCTTCGATTTTCGACAAGTTCTCTCATTGCCAAAAGTTTTCTGGCAACTTCTTTCACATATAGAACCTTTCCGGTGACTTCTCTGACATGGGATGGGAGGGAAATAGAAAGCAAGGGAAAGGAGAAGAAGAAGAGGGAATGCGTGAAAAAGAAAAGTGATGGTAGAGGCGAAGAAGAAGAAGAAGGCTCTGGTTTTTTTTCTTTTATGTAACATGTATTGTTGAATATAAAGTAGCTTTTTATTTTTATAGTGATACTGTTCACCATTACTACATCATTTTCATGTTGGCATTGATGTTATGTTGCCAAGATTATGAAAAAAGAACCTTACTTTACAACAATCCCTATAGGCTCCCTATAGGATCAATTCAAAATTCTATCTTGATATTGTCTATATGGAAATAAACCCATGTAACTTCATAATGTATTTAAATGCAAAGATCGAATGAAAACGACCACCATAGAAAACTCAGATTGATCATTCTGATCCTCATTGCCCAATCAAACAACCAAAAAAAAAAAACCATTGTTGCAAAAATTTAATTACTGATCAACTGGTGAGATAATGGTTAGCGATTTATTGATTATTTAGCGAGTAATCGACGAGTATTGTTTTAGAAAAAAATTATTATTTTTTTAAAATATGATGGCATAAACTAGTATTTTTTTAAACATTAAGGGTTAAAATTTAAATATTTGTGTAATTTTATCAAATCTCGGGTGAGATTTGTATAATTTACCATAATATATACATATATATATAAATATATATATTTTAACACTACTGCACCGACCCTTTAGCTCTCTCTCTCTCTCTCTAAAACACCACTAGTGCCACTTCCTTCTTCTTTTTCTTCTCATCTTTCATCATTTTTTTATCTTCTTCACTAGACCACCACACTTTCTCCACCATCGTTCGAGCCTTTCCCCCGCATTGTCGAACCTGATACCTTTTTCTTCTTCTTCCCTTCTTATTTTTCTTGTTCCTATTTTCTTCCATCCAGGTACGAGGCTGGCCGAATCTGCCGTTGTCGATATCATATCGGTTAGTGATTAGTCGCTCGATTGGGCCGATTGACTGGCTTGTTCAATTTTGGTTGTTGATCTCACCTTATCGGACAGGTAGCATGCCGATCAGTGTTTTATCTCTAGAAAATTGTCGATTTCCGATGATTTTTGCAACATTGAAAAAATCTAAAATTACACTTTTGGAATGAAATGAATACACACACACCCACACACACACACACACACACATACCCTATACAAATTAATAGAATTAGTATCTTTACGGAAAATAACAATAATTTGGATACACAAAATAGTTTCACTTCTCCAATTATTTTATTCTATATGACAATTTTTATATCTAATGAACAATCCAAATTTATCTAATAAATCGAAATTTAATAATCATTTATTTCATACTTTGGCTCAAGTTTGTTACCCAAGTACCTACAAGACTCATAAGATGGTATTTGCTTTCATTAATTAAAATAGAAGTCATGATGTCCATATCTATAAATATATGTTCTCTATAATACCAAAAAACTATCAAAAAACTTAAGTCACGTTGACCATCACTCATTGATAACTTAAATATTACAATCTATAATTATAAATTATATTATTTATTTCTAGATTGAAACACACACTTCTTTGTTCGATGTGAAATAATAAAATTCCATAAATTGTTAATAGAATTTTATTACCTCATGTGATCTGTATCCAACAAATCTAACTAGGTTCTTTTGTTCTAAGTCATACAATTAGGTGAATTTAGACTCATCACTCCCAATTGGAATAAAAGAGACCTATAACTTTAACAAGATAAGGTGTCCAACCATTATCTTAAGTCACATATAAAATTTAGACTAGATAAAGAATCAAATCTACCTCACGTACAACTTTATATAAATGATCTTTATACCTTTTTAGTCTTAGAACCTCAGAATGTTTTTACTTTGACAAAAACAATCTTACATTGCAATGCTACATGAAGTAACTTATTTTAAATATGAAAATCACATTAATTAAGGAATATGCATTGTCAGAAATCACCATGTTTTTGGGCATACTTTCCAACACTTACATCTTAAAGTCTTATAGCCAACCTTCTTGCCTTGTCTTAATCTTCAACCTTCATTGTTTATACCAAATCTATGTCCTAATTCCTAAGAATCCAAGAATACATTTAAAAGAGTTTTGTCTCTAAATAACCAATTACAAATCATGGAACTTCATTTTGTAAATATACCAATTTAGTCTATCTAATTAAGAAAATGTTCAAATTAACAAAAGATACCAAAAGCCCATTTTATCTCTATTATAAAAATAAATTAAAAAATAATAAACAATTAAAATACATTATGGATTTCTAATGGACGGTAGAGAATGAAAGTGGTTAAACAAAATTTCAAAAATTAAAAAAGGATTGGATCTCCACCAGATAGAGATCCAACCATCACCAGAATTTGATGATCTGGCACGCCTACCAAGAGAAGCTACACTGCCACGATATTGCAGTAATCAAACTAGATCAACAATCTAGAAACCAAAAGGTGGAGGCTCGCTTGTTTTGGTTTGTGGGTGTTCGTGAAGATGAAGTATTGAAGTTTGGAATTTGATTTTTAATGCCAAGAGATTGATATGTTGATGGGAGGTGTAGGTGTTGATGGAAGTAGGGGTGGATATAAAAATCAAAATCGGTCAGGGATTATTTATTTTTAATACTTATCATTTAATAGGTCTGAATTGGATTCATTAAATTATTTTTGTTTGTTTTAAGTGGTCAAACAATTTCAAACTACCCAAAAATAGCTGGAAAAAAAAAAGTTAGAAATCTTGACTTTTCACTTAATTACAAATCACTTAAGCATGTTTAAAAGAATTTATTTTAAGTCTACCCTTTTGAAAATAATATATTTTCAAATTTATTGTTTCATACAAAGTGATTTGCAAAAATTGACTTTGTGTGAAATATCTCCAAAGAGACTTAGAAATCTTCAAGGTGACTTTGAAATAAAGCACTACTAGTAAAAGATCTATTTATAAAATATTTAATTTTAAAAATCTACTTGTAAAAACTTTACCAAGCAGAGCCTTATTTCTACTTTATTATTTCATTGTGCAAAACAATTGTTTTCCTATCAATAATTTAATTCAAGTCTGTTATGTATTTGATTGTATTCCTTTACATTATAATCAGAATTTTGTAGTTCATTATTTGGATTTTGTGGTTATTTGCATTTGTAATTTCATTTGGATTTTATGGTTACTAAATCAATATGTCCTAAGATGAACTAAACGGACATATTTGGTTTGGTTCAGTTTTGTTTGCAACTCTATTTTGACCATGTTGGTTTTGACTATAAATAACCGACAAATGTCGATTTCGGGTTGATTTAAGTCAAAACCAACTCGACATGTCCCATGCCAAGCCTAGATGGAAAGTTGATGGAATGTCGGTAACTATTTGGTGAACCTATACTTCGTGACAATTTAATCTTTCAAACCTATATCACCATTTGGTTTTACTAGATCATGAGCACAGATTGTAGATTGTTAGGGCTCAAAGCAGATCTTTACAATTTAGTGAGCCTAGAGTCAATGATTTAATTACTAATCGTGATCTAATGATGACAGATTTTTATTTGGTAGACGTTGAGCTTCATCTTTTTTTATTTTTTTATTTTTAAAAAAGAAGTTAATCATGCTTTATCTCTACTATCCTTATTGAGATAGATGGTGGAATATATCTTTTGTAACTTTAACTTTTTAATATATTTTGTACTTTTAATTTATTTAAATTAGAATTGCAATATGGCCCTATTAGAATAACAAAAATGCCTTTGTCTTTGTTAACTTTAACAAACAGTTGATCAACATAAGAGATAAAATTGAATTAACTTTTTTTCTTTTTTAAATGGATGATTGTTCAATCCATAATCACAAGATTTATAATTTTCGAGAATATAACGATTAAAGTAGAATTTTTCCAATTAAAAAACAAAATGAATATAGTGCAAATTACATGAATCCCTATCTTTATCCATAATTACAATGAACCCTGAAAAATAGCCTTAATTACATTGACATTCCCTTAACTCATTGACTAACAATTAATCACCATTAGTTAGTTAAGTCTGAAAGACAAATTAGTCCTTATATAATCTCATCAATTAAATAAAAAAAAAAAAAAAGATAAACGAGTTGGCCAATAACATTCTACCACATTAGCCCTAAAACAAAAATGTTAACATTAGCCCATTGATTTTTTACCTATTATTTACATATGATAGTACTGTATTTTGCAATGTTTCCACACACAGTGTCTTGGTTTTAAAAGAAATACTTGCTTTTGATGAGAAGGGTTCTAGCCCAGTTGATCAATATGCAAAAGTCCAATGTTTCTTTCTGCCTAAATACTATTAGCAGTGAGAAACAAAATATTCTTAACATGCTTGGTTTGAATTTTGGGCACTCTTATGACAAGTATTTAGGACTTCCAGCAGTTGTGGAACATAATAAAAACAAAACCTTTATAGAGATTAAGGAGAGAGTTCATAGAAAGGTTTGTAGTTGGAAAGGATCACTTTTTTGAATGGGAGGTAAGGAAATTCGGATAAAGGCGGTCGTATAAGCAATACCAAATTTTGTTATGAGTATGTTTTAGTTATTATTGGGTTCTGTCATGATTTAATTTCTTTAATAGTGGGTTTCTGGTGGGGTTCCTAGGAAGGTAAACGAAGACTTTGTTGGATATCAACAGAGCAGTTCTGCACTCCTAAAGTTCTAGGTAGTTTGGGTCTCTTAGATTTATCAATTTTCAACAAAGCACTACTAGGAAAGCAAGCGTGGCATATTCTACAGTTTTCGGAGTCACTAGTCTCTAAAATTCTTAAAGCCAAATACTTTAGAAATGATGAGTGCTTGGATGCAAAGTTAAAACCTGGCAGTTCTCACCTACGACAAAATATTCTTTGGGGCAGAAGTCTTCTCTTTAGAGGGCTTCGATGGCGAATGGGGAACGATGAGCGTATTTGAGCTTTTAAAGATACATGGATACCTCGAGAGACCACCTTCAAGCCAATCACTACTCATCCGGATGATGACATTAAAGTGGCAGCTTACATATTACCACATACTCAGACTTGGAATCAAGCAGCCATCAATGCATCTTTTCTTGATAGAGACAGGGATGCAATTATGGAAATTCCTCTCAGCCTTAACAACAAAACCGACAGAATGACTTGGCATTGTGAGAAGAAAGGAATTTATACTGTTAAAAATGAGTATCGAATGGAATTTACAAAAAAGTACAAAGACAAAGGAACATCCTGAGCCTCAATTGGACACTAGTGGAAGCTTATGTGGTCTTTGAATATTCCCCCTAAGGTGCGCATATTCATTTGGAGAATCAGCCTCAGTGCGATTCCTTCATTGTCATGCCTTTGACATTGTAAAATATTGACTTCAGACATTTGCACGGTGACGCAAACCAGAGTCCGAGACCACTTCCCATGCACTGTCTGGTGTGCTTCAGCAAAAGAAATCTGGCGACAAACTTCATTCTAGGTACTACTTTAACGGTTTAAAGGTTTCCCATGTTTGGAGCTCTTTTTTGGCCTTCAAGATAGCATCTCTAAGGTTGAATAGGAAATCTTCTATATGCTACTTTGGTGTACTCGGTTTAATCACAATAATGCACTTCAAACCAATTTGTGGTTGTCTGGAATTGATAGATGGGGTATAGGATTAATGCATGAGTATCAGCATGCCCGACATTTGCTCAACCTTTGTTCACTTTCTTCAAGCAGAATTGCATCCACTTCTTAGACTCCTCCACCTCTGCAAACTCTTACACTAAATATTGATGTTTCAGTCAAACAGGCTGGATCTTGGATTGGTGTAGGAGCAGCAATAAGAGACTGTCATGGATGAGTTGTTGCAGCACTTTCCAGACTTCTGAAAGGTAGGTACAATGCTGAACTTGGTGAGTTACTGGCCGTCAGGGAAGGACTTCTTTTAGCTGATCGACTCAATCTCAAAGTCTCTTATCTTAAATTAGATGTAATCAATGTGGTTTTTCAAATTGTAAATGATTCTCCTTTTATGGAGTCCTGTTTTCACATTATAAATGATATTAAAGCACTCTGTCAAAAAGTAAGGGTTCAACAATGTCACTCTATTCCACGTTGTTGTAATAGGGTGGCACACACCTTTTACTTCTCTTGTTTTGTCATCTACGAAGAATAACACTTGACTTGGTACTGAGCTTGACTGTATTGTATTTTTCTTATAATTGAAAGTTTATTTGGATTTAAAAAAAAATGTTAATATTGTATCAATCAAATATTTTAAAAAAAAAAATCTCTTTAATAAAAAAAGAGATAATCCTAATTTCCCCCCTGTAGTTTGAATAAATAGCCAAAATCCCCCCTCACAGTTAAGAAATTTTTCAAAGCTAGGGGGGATTTTGTCTATTTGTTCAAACTACAGGGGGGAAATTAGGATTATCCCATAAAAAAATCTTCTCACTTCATCATCATAGTACCTCACCCCATCGCCATGCCTTTGTCATTACCGTTGCCATGCTCTTGCCATCACTGTTGCCTTAGCCAACATGCTAGTCAATGCCTTGCCATCTCGTTAGCCTTGCACCCTTATCTAAGGCTCCATGAGAGATGGATGGTGTCCATCTCTGATGGAGATCATTAACTTCATCAGATGTGGACTTCTTGAGAGATGGATGGTGTCCATGTCTGATGGAGGCAATCTCCATCGAAGATGGATGCCGTTCCATCTTCGTTGGATTTGATCTCTATTGATTTTTTTTTCTTTTTCAAAATTTATATTGAAAAGAAAGTGTTTGATTTAAGAAAAGAAGTCTGTTGTAATTTTGATTGAAGAGAATTGTTATGGATATGGGTTCCATTGATGCGAAAATACTTGGTTTTGAAAAATGATGTGGGTTTCATTAAAGAGAAAAGATTTGGTTTTAAAGAAAGATCTAGTTCTGAAAGAAATAAAGCAAGATTGATTCTTTTTATTTTTGAACTTTTAATTGATTTGGGTTTGAACAAGAATATGGTGATCGTGTATATATATATATATATATAATTTTCCGGTTATCATTTATCATTAGAAAATTCTTTTGATTTTTTATTTTAATTGTAGTAGTAAATCGTTACTTTTTTATTTTTTATTTTTGGAACTGATTAGAAGATTATTGGATCCAACTGTTTCCACAAAAATTAGTGCAAGGATGTTATTATAGGATGTACAAATCGACTCCACACAAAATAAATTGGTGCAGGATATTATTATGAGATGTCGAACCCACGCTAAGAGGCATTGGCTGTTGCTTTTACCAAAAGCGCCAATGGCCGGCTATATAGTAAATCTTGCTTTGATGATTAATTGTGTTTTAATTAAAGAAGAAATGTGATTTTAGAAGTAAAAGGTTTGTATAAAATTATTTTTCATCAAAATATAAAATTAAATAATAATGATGTGGTTTGTGTAGGAGCATAGCTCAATCTCATATGGAGAAAGTAGGGGTGAACATTTTGGTGTTTGGTTTGGTAGGAACCGAACAGGAACCGACTAACGTTCGATTTTCAAACTTGAAAACCGAACATGTTTATTTAGAAGGTTGGATCTGACATCAACTGAACGTCGATTCCATGTTTAACACCATAAACACAACCTAACTTTCATAACTAACCAAAAAAACACCACAATCCACAATCTATCCTACTAGTCTGATGAAATTTTTAACAAAAAAACTGTAAATAAATAAATAAAATAAAACCAAAACTCATAAAAACTCAAAACACAAATAAACTGATATTCAACATACACAAAATAGAAATCAAATATAAGGGTTGGTGCTTTTTTACAATTCCACCACAATTCAAGCCAACCTAAAACTTAAACAAACCCACCACAAAAACATCAAAATTCACAATCCAAATAATCAAAAAAATCCTAAATTTAAACAAACCCACCACACAAAACCCAAAAAAAAATAAAAAATAAAAAAACTACACAAACCATCAAAACTTCACAATCCCATTAGGCCACAACAACCAAACTTAAGAAAGACCACAAAAAAAAATGCAGAAAGAGACAAAAAACCAGTTAAAAAAAGAAATAATTGCAAAAATAACCCATTTGAGGAGGTGGATTGCAACACTAACCCTTTTGGTTTTGGTAGTAGAAAAAAGAGCAAGAATGGACAAAAATGTCCTTAATGAAATGGGAGCCATAAAGGCAGAGCAAATTGATAGAAGCTCCTTACCCCTTCGCAACTTCTCCCGGCAATCACCCTCTCCACCCAGCTAGCAGTGCAGCAATGTCCTCTTGTCTACCAGCGTTCCATTATGTTAGTTTTGATGGTACTCCCTATCTTCTCACTTCCCACGACCAATCTCTCTTCTCACTTCGTAACCTCTCAGGCGAAGCAGTAGTGCTGCAGTCTCCACCACCGGCCTTCCATTTTGTCACTTGTTACGACTAACATCTCTTCTCACTTCCCATGGCCAACCTCTCTTTTCACTTCCCATAACCACCATTCTTCTGTCTTCCCGTGCCTAAGAAAGGAAAAAGTGTGATATTTTGGACTGCCGAAGAACTGCGTTGCTCTGTTTCTCTAGGGTGGGTAGTATATTTGACTAGTTATGGTTGCTTTGGGTATGTGAATATGATGATATGAACTAAGGATGGGATATTAAAAACGTGTTCTGACTGTTTTGTGTAATTTGTGTGTGGCTTTGTGGGTATGATTATAATGTAAAAGTTAGATTGGCAATTGTTGGTTGTAATGTGAACATGTACTTTGAGGGTACGATTTGTAAGAGGCTGAAACAAGTTTAGAGGTGAAGTCTTAATGTTAAAACCTGGAGGTTGGGAAGGTTAAAACTCGATACATGGATGTTAAATGAAGGTTGGGAATCCATGTTAGAAATCTCAACCTGCAGGTTGGGAATCCCAACCTCTGGGTTAAAACTCGAAACATGGATGCTAAATGAAGGTTGGGAATCCATGTTAGAAATCTCAACCTGGAGGTTGGGATTTCCAACTTGGAGGTTGGGATCCCAACCTTCAGGTTGGGAATCCCAACCTCCGGGTTAAAACTCGAAATATGGATGTTAAATATAGGTTGGGAATCCATGTTAGAAATCTCAACCTGGAGGTTGGGATCCCAACCTCCGGGTTAAAACTTGAAATATGGATGTTAAATATAAGTTGGGAATCCATGTTAGAAATCTCAACCTCCAGGTTGGGATCCCAACCTGGAGGTTGGGAAGGTTAAAACTCGAAACATGGATGTTAAATGAAGGTTGAGAATCCATGTTAGAAATCTCAACCTGGAGGTTGGGATTCCCAACCTGAAGGTTGGGAATCCCAACCTCCGGGTTAAAACTAGAAACATGGATGCTAAATGAAGGTTGGGAATCCATGTTAGAAATCTCAACCTGGAGGTTGGGAATCCCAACTTGGAGGTTGGGAAGGTTAAAACTCAAAACATGGATGTTAAATGAAGGTTGGGAATCCATGTTAGAAATTTCAACCTGGAGGTTGGGAAGGTTAAAACTCGAAACATGGATGTTAAATGAAGGTTGGGAATCCATATTAAAAAGCGAAACCTCGAGGTTGGGATTCCCAACCTCCAGGTTGGGACTCCCAACCCCCAAGTTAGGAATCCCAACCTTGAGGTTAAAATTTGAAATGCAACAGTTAAATGAAGGTTGAGAATCCATGTTAGGAATCTCAACCTCGAGATTGGGAATCCCAACCGCCAGGTTAAAATTCAAAACCTTGAGATTTAAATTCTCAAATTTACAAATATTTCATAATTTTTTAAATTTTAGGGTTGTTTCGTAATTATTTTATTTGACATTAGAGTGCGCTTTTTGGGTAGGAAGCGCCCTCTAATGTAAAATATTGTAATTACGAAATGACCCCGAAAATTTGGGAAATTACGAAATATTTCTAAAATGTTTCTAAAATTTCAGAATTGCACTTGTAGTTTTCTATATTATAAAAAATGACCTTATTATTTTTTGAACAAATCTGCCCTTCAAAGTGATCTCCTTTGTTTAGAATTTAATTTGAAGGTTGAGATTTTGACTGAGTGAGGATGTCATAGGACCCCATTTTGGACTGCAGGGAATCCATTTAGGTCTGGCAAATGACCTAAGCATTTTAGATCTCGTGATATCATATTTGGTGAAGATGATAGATCAGAACCTTCCCTTTTTGTTTGGCACTTAGAATAAATTGAAAAAAGCAATAGTATCAAGTAAGTTAAATAAAAAATACCTTTAGGTTAACCACACCCCAAAACATGTTTCTTGAAGTACGTCTAGAAGATATGATTTTTAAATCTAGCAAAGTTGAATCCAAGCAAATTATACACCATTTAGTGGGAGATTTTTATATCTGCCCAGACACATTCATAGGATTGTAGCAGCAGCAGTTAAAAAAGGTATTTCTGCCGTAGTAGTAGAGAATATGTAATTGCTTAGCATTCAAGACTTACGACCATTGATAGAGTTCAATGACATTGAAAGTTTAACGTAACTGACTTGATGCAGTTGGACTAAGACTCTGTTGAACTGAGCCACATTACTACAACGCGCTGCATGCATGGACATTATCTAATTTATCTTTTGTCGAAATTTTGAGGCAGCTGGCTTATCCAAAAACCATACCATCTTACCTTTGGTAGGCTGCACCGTCAGTGATGGCACTGATGGGCAGTCAGTCCCCACATCGTCAGCTGCCAAATGTACAGCTTCTGCTTTGCTCTCACCTGTCACGACCACAGCCACGTTGGATGCTGAGTTGATGACAGGCAGAGTGAATGTGATCCTCTCAGGTAGGGGTTTAGGGGAATCGGTGATGAAGGTTACCCAATTTTCTTTCTCCTCGAGCACTGAGTGGTTGGGTTTTAGTTAGGCAACATGGCCATCAGAGCCCATTCCGAGAAGAATGTATTCTAACTTGGGGCAGTCACTAATATCAGAAACACTGACCATCCGTGTCTTCACCAGCTGACGAATGACAAACTCATATTCATCCGCAGCCTCCTCTGATGAAATTGAATCGTTAATGGAATGAACATGGCTTGGACCTATAGGAACCTGCTATCATAAGATGTGTATGATCATGAGAATTTTGACATAGCAATGTTATGAAACATGAATATGGCAACAAATCAAAATAATCTTCTTGATTTTAAAATGTTCAACGTAAAGCACAGATGTGAACTTGAACTATTCTCATTCACAGGCCATTGTATTTCATGTCTACACTCACACACACTTAAAGTACAAAGGATACTTCCACATACTTTAGGACTACAAATAATACAGATACACCGGACACCTAAAAGGAAATATAGTATTTCGTGATACACTATGCTAAGTAGCTAACCAGCCAGGTTTAAGTAGGTGCTAAACTAAACTTAAAGGAGGTTTTACATCATAAATGATAGCCCTGGTCGGACATATGATCTTGTGGATAGTTTGGTCAATGATATGTGATGCAAAGCAAATAAGAGAGAAGAGATTTTTAAAAGAAGCTTCTTGGTTTTGTTTAAAGCAGACCTCAAAGGCCCTATAACGACCAGTTCTTCAGTTAAACAGAGAAAAAAGCTTAATGACGTTTCTTTAAGTTCCTTACAGAAATTACCATATCAAAAAAGTAACATATAATAACTGCGAACAAACGTTTTCTTTTCATTTACAACTCTGTATTTTAGAAGGCCAGTAACGAATTCGGACCCATTAAACGTCATTATTCCATTGCAAATCTTCAATGTCATTATCAAACCAAAAAGAAAAAATACTGTAGTGGGAAGATCCATTAGTCTAATCAAGTTTAAACAACAGCACTTGACCATGCAACATCCCTAAAGAACTAACTTAACAATAAAACAACCAGAATTATGGTTGAAAAGCTAAGTTGGAATATTTGTAGAATAGGAAAAACTAGTTCTGGCTGTGTAAATTTTTACATACAACAATCCTGAATCATGGAATTGTACAGCAACTACTACTTCAAGTCACAATTAGTTTAATTCCAAATACAAGTAGGCAATACCATGACAAATGTAACAAAAAAGCAACCACCTACGTACGGAATGTAGTTCAAACGGCATATAAGACTAATTAATAGCAAATACAAATGTGCCAACTGAATAGGGTGATAAGCACCAAATGTATATTCAGAGCAGCTACGTCACCAGAACAGGAAAAAAAGGCATGAGGAGGTGAATTTGTACCAACACTGCCACAAAACACATATTAACTACCATGCTACGTTTTAACTAGACAATAGGGAAGCTTACAAGTAAGAAGGCCAGTAAAGGTAGGGAGGAGAGCAGGGAAGAAAATAGGACGTTAAGGTACAAACCTTAGACAAAAGGCGATCCTTTGCGAGCTTGTAATTGCTATCATAATGGTTTTTGGCCACCACACGTTCGTCTACCCAAAATATACACCATTTAGCCCAGTCCACCGTCTTGATATAAGAAGCTTCACAGAGTTTCCAGTTTCCCACCAGAAATTTAAACCAACAACACCAATATCATGAAATCAATAAATCAAATACGCATAAGGCATTGATGAATACCCCATTAAGGCAATGAGAGAACCACCATATAAGGCAATGGCAAAGACGCCCCGATCCTTGACGGAGGCCTCCGATAAGTCAACAATTTAGTCTGCTAAATTCGTACTAAGCTCCTCCAAAGTCTCATGAATGCTTAACTCCCCGCTATCTGTAGGAGCCCCAGGAAGAGCCATGCTGCTAACAAACTCAATAACTCTTATCATGAACACAAAAACAAACAAAATCAGACTGAAAATAATAAAAATGCAATAAGATCACCTAGAATGTCATTACTATAACAAAATGAAAGACTACAAACACCTTTACCATCAATATAACATTAAGGACCATCTCAAACACCTGCACCCCACCCCGTCCCCCCCGCCTAAAAATGAGTGCTGAAGAGAAAATAAAAGAAAGCTGCACAAACTAAAAAGATCCTACCCAAACAATCTGACGACTTGAAATACTACAATTGAAAACAAAACTTATAACAATTTTGTCATAAATCCAAGCAGATCATAAAATGCATGCAGCCAACCAAACATCTAAGTAAACTAATAAGATCAGTTTTGTTCAAAAACGAATTAGGTCCTTTTTGATAATTTAGAAAACTAAAAGTGCAATCATGTAATTTTGGAAAAATGTATAGAGGGCGCTTTTTGGGTAGGAAGCGCCCTCTATAATCAAACTTTTAATTACGAAACAACCCCTCAAATTTGATAAATTACGAAATTTTCGAAAAAATATTTCGTAATTTAACAAAGGTTAAGGTTGTTTCGTAAATAAAAAAGTTGATTATAGAGGGCGCTTCCTACCCAAAAAGCGCCCTCTATAAACAAATTTTGTAATTACGAAAGTCCCCTCAATTTTGTTAAATTACGAAATATTTGTACAAACCACTAATTATGAAGTTTAGAGGCACAGTGTTCACGTGAAGCTTGACCATCCAAATTGTTAGGTTGAGAAACCCAACTGGGTTGAAATTCCCAACCTGAAGGTTGGAATTTTCCAGTAATCCCACCTTGTACAACTAAATGTCACTTTACATTTGTATTTCATATAAATTATGTCAATTACCTTGGTGTTTGTCTTCGTTCAGGTTTTGGCTATTCATATGGTATTTTGAATTGGTTTCTTTATGGTGAAATGTAGATCTGTTTAAGGTTGTAACAGGGTTAATCAGGTTGGCAAGAATATGTGACTTTTACTTAATATGTAGTGATACATTTGTGTCTTGCAATTGGAACACCAGACATGATTTATTGGAACATTTATCTTCAACAGATTGCTTACAAGAGCAACATTCATTGACACAAACACGCCGACAACAATAGCAAGCATACCAACTGGTTTAGTAGCAGGGAAACTCTTAAATTTACTTCCAACATTCACTGTATATTCAACGTACAAGATAAATTTGCTAGAAACATTTATAACTGTGCCATCATAACAAATGACAACATCACAAAGAATAGCTATCAAGATCTTCACTCAAGTTCTTGCTCCAGACAGTCCTCGGAAACTGTAGCTACCCGATACAAAGAATAAACCATCATATACCCTGTATTTAGGATCTTTCAACTCTATTGCATTCAAAAGTTTTCCACAATTTTCACATTCATCTCCTCGAGCAGACTCATACTTGCAATTTTCTATTGCAATAAATATTTTACTATGAGGCTTGACACTGTCACATTGGAGGATAATGCACATTTTAACTTCAATATAACCCTAATCCAGCAGCCAAAAACAAGTACAGTAGATTAAGTTATAGTCATGCACTTGAATACAGAAAACGAAACACTGAAAAAGAATCAACCATCATATACCCTGCATTTAGGATATTTCAACTCCATTGCATTCAAAAGGTTTCCCACCTTTTTCACAGTCATCTCCTCGAGCAGCGAAATACTTGCAATTTCATGTTTAGGACACAAGATTTACACCCCTACTTTCTGCCTATAAATTTTTCAACAGGCTGGCGCTAGAAAGGCTGTTCCTAGGCAGCCTATCTCCCACACACACTACATCCAAACAGTGCAGTACGCTGCTGCCACTTATTTCCACGAAACTGTGCACCAACACAGCCTGTCAACCCCCACACAGCTTGCTACACTCCAACACAGCCTGATGTATTTCTGGAACAGCCCAACGTCCTTGTGTACCTGCACTTTGCCTGCAAACTGCCAAGCAATTCCTACACACAATGCACTACTCTAACAACACATAATAATAACAAGAAGGCACAGCAGACAACAAGCTTACGGGCTTCGCCCCTAACCCAACTCAAGTCTCTCTTTTATTGAAGCAGGAAACAATACACAAGTTTATAAGGCAACAACCCAAGTGAGTCCACTTACTTCGCTTTCTCTCCCTATTTCAGCCTTTAAGCAACATATAAATACAGGTTGCAGTTGACAAGCCCAACCACCTAGCTGTGCTAGCTCCAACTAGCATTTTACACTAAAGCAAACCAGCAGTAACCTTTTAATAACTGCCATACAACTGCTCAGCATCAGACTGCATCAACTATCTACACTAGTTAACTGCCATAACTGTCCGAGATGTGTGAGTATATCTGCCTATCCATGCCCACATATGCCACGCAAATACACCATGCTGCCAACAAGCTCACAAGACCCACCGTCAGCTAGTGACTATCTACATGAGTTAATAATGTGACAGTGTACTGAGTACACCATTTACATGAACAAAAAAAAGTGCAACTATCGTGGCACTTGCTATTATACCTTGTCCTCAAACCTCTCATGTGGAACAGGAACCCCCCAGTTAAGAACCCTGGTAATGCATCGGTGTTTGAGCCCTTCTTTAAGCCATGCATTAGTGGCTTTAATAGCATTTTCGCTCCACGATCCAGCCACAGACATGTTGCTGAGATACTCTTCCACTTTATCCTTGAGTGAAGGAACATCAAGAAACAAGTGGTTTGTATCACGAATGTGAGGCGTGGTCTGATAAACCTGTTATGGGCACAAGTAGTTTAACATTAAATTATGCGATTATGTGCTCATAGGTTAGTAAGTACGTTGCAAGTTAGACCTCAACCTCCAACAGAATGGAAAAAATAATTTTAAGAATTATCAATAACTACAGATAGCTATGATCCCTAGTCTGCCAGTAGACATCCATAAAAGGAAAAATACATATCAAAAGTGCCCTATATCTCAAAGCAACTTCAACACACTAAATACCTTAGACTTTTGCCATTTTTGTAACCTCCCAGATCTAAACTGCATCGGTACAGTGGATCAGGACCAGTGGAATGTCTCATGAGACTTGAGAGAGCAAGTATTTGAAGTTGCTTTTCTTATTGAGGATCACATCCAACGCTATGGCATTACATAGCTCAGCAAGGCAATGTAAATGCGCTTAGTTGCTCTCGTCAACCATCCTAAATGGGCATGAAGTAAATGAATTACAATTGTGCATTTCCTTTAAAGTGAACACATATCCAGGCAAACAAAGCAACTTCTATAACTTGAACTAACAAGCACAGCCAATGTGACACAGAAAGTGAAAGAATGTGAAACAATAAATGCAATTTCTCTACCAAGTGCTGTGTGTGTAGTTTAGCGGTGCCTCACGCCACTGATACTTCTAGGATCACGAGTTTGGAGAGCTTGAGCATGCCATGAGTATGATGAAACATAGTCGCCTTGATGATGTTGACGCTGACGTTGTTGACCGATTGGATGGTCTTCTACGTATTTTTGTACATCAACTGCTCTCTCCAACCCTTCCAAATATGTACAAAGTTCACCATGGAGTCCTGTTGTAGACCACATGAACAATTATAATAAAATAGAAGCAAACAAATAGGAACTCAAAGTGTTGGACATGTGCTTACCCAGAAAAGAATCAGTAACGGCATCACAATGATTGTATGGAAATGGAAATATTCCGTTATGTACCTAAATGAATGATAGTTGTACAGATGAGAACTAACATACTGAATGCTTATACATTTCCTTTAACAAAAGCAACACATTACCGGATTATTGAAAGCTTTCTCTGGTGAATCATCAATCAACAAGGTGTTTGTTGTGTCATAATCTCCCTTCTTCCATGGCATAAAAGGGAAACCACAATTCCACAACTTTTCTAAATGTTTATAAAATATGGGTTTTGCAGGTCCTCGATCCACTTTATCGCAAAATGATTGATCCTGCATATAACCAATATACTATGTGGAATAAATGTAATCTAATATTGATATTAAAATCATTGAAAACGACACGAAATTAATAATTAACTTATCCAAACAAAACAAAGTTTTGGTCTAAGGTCCTCTGCAATGAAGTTGACTATTGGATCTAAAATACACCTGGAAGACATTAAGTTTGCAGTAACATAACACAAAACTGCCAACCATAAAGAAAGACAAGATTTTCTATGACAAACTTAAGCAAATATTTAGAATTTTCATATAGGCCAAAATGCATAGTAATACAAAGACGGAAAACCAGTATAGATGGTTTCATACAAGATTCTTGACGACCAAATTCCAACCTCGAATTTCTCAAGGCAAAACTGTAGAAATTCCTTGCAGTAAGGCCTCTTATATACTGAAAGTAGAAATTAAGATTTGCATTATACTTTATAATCCAAGCACATCAACTATAAATAAGTATACAAATTTATACCTATCTGAGAGTTTGGTAATGTGAATGCCTCTTTGTTGTGTTCCAAATCAGTTGGCTCATACACAGCTGCCCCACTTTTCCAATTTGACCGCTTGTCCACATCTGCAAGAATGCCATTAACATCTAGGACAAGAAGCTTCTTCTTGTAGAATCCATCTTTATTTGCAGGAACAGAAGATCTATCTTTTTTTGTAAGGGTAAACGAATCCTTTCGCCTTACATATTGTCCAAGCCCTCTAACCCGTCCTGAAGGCTCTGGTTTTTCTAAGGCAATCGTAAGAATATCATTAGTTCCCTCAACCTGAACTTCACCACTTATAACTTTTTTAGTGATTTTTTCCTGCATATGTTATCAACAAGAAATACATAAATTTGTATGTTGGTTTTAAGGAAAAAGTTAATGGATAAAATATAAAGCTATATTTCAATATAAATGTTCTACCATTACTTTATGTATGCAACTTACTATTTTGTCTGCACATTTTTTGGTCGCTTCCTTGAGAAACACTCCAGACTTTTCACGTCCTTTTATCCATAAGACAGAACGGTCAATCTCTTGGGTGTCACTTTCACTTTGCTGCAAAGAAATGCTTATAATTGTGACTAAATATAAGCACAGTTGACTGAAACATATACAACTTTATATAAAACATACCAATCTTTCCTTAAATCTCTCGTATCCCATACGTGAGAGCCGGCTGGGGTGTTCATTCTTTCTACTATTTTCTATTTGTTTCTTCCTTCGTTCCTAAAAAAGTAATGGTACAGAATATGCATGAATTGTAACAGTAATCATATCTTAACAAAACAACCAAGTTTAGATGAACGTACCAAAAAATTCTCATCTCTTCTGGACTTTACAAAGATACTCCAATCTTGTTGAGTAATGAAGTCGTACATTTGTGGTGGAGAGTTTAGAGCATCTACATTGCTCAAGTTAGGAATTACAAACTTAGTAGTCAGCATGGACCGAAAATTTCTCCATCTCTTACCGGCTACAACCAGAATCTTCTTCTTCCATTCGTTGTCAATGACAAACAATTCCTACAAGTAAACATTAATCATTCATATCTCAAACCAAATTTATTAATATCAAGGGTGTTGACAAATAAGTAAAGTTTAAACCTGAATGGAAGTCCACAAATTGTCCTTAAGTTCCTCAGGCACAACATCCCAATTTTCATATTTTATAGATATTTGTTGTCTTACCGCTATGCCTATAAAACTTTCTAATGTAGCAGAAGCAGATTTCTGTCCGTCTACCCTTATCATTTCTCCCTTACTTTTTAATTTGAGCACATTTTCTAACTTTGTCCGACCTCTTCGTTTTGACTTTCTTTTAGTAGGTTCGTTGATATTTTCTTGCTGTTGTTCAGAATCTTTGCCGCTACTGCTAACCAAAGGGTCCATAGTGTTAATCTGCATGAAAATGATAAAAATGTTGTGATTTCATTGCTGTGAGGTGGCAACATATTAAACGAAATATGAAATTAAAAGAAAGAATTCCTTGCTGAATATGCTGTGATTACATTGCTGTGAGGTGGCAAAGAGGCTGTTTGAGACAATGAGGACATAAGAAGACATTGAGGCTGATTTCCACAAACAAGCCAGTGAGACGAGACTATGGGAGAACAGAAGTAACATAACACAAAGGCGACGGTGTCTGTGGGACGCTGTGACACCTGGGTATATTGAGACGCTGGCGATGATTGTTGGAGAGACAGGGACGACCAAGCATGGACGGAGTTACGTCGACATTGATTTGGTGGGAGAGGGAGATGCTCGAGATTTAGTTTGGGCAATGTTTGAGGCTCAGTTGATGGCTGGGACGACGACGACGGTGTGAGTGATTGGAGACGGGCAGGGCGACGCTTTCACTGACTCAGGGGGACTTTACGTCGTCGAAATGGCCGAGAGGGAGAGAGTGCAACGACTGAATGGTTGAATGAACCAGTTACATTTTCGAAATTTCTCCTTATATACCACCAATATTTATAAATATATATATACAAATCTATAAATATAACATTACACTCTATCACGACAAATTTAGTGTATTTCTCCACAAACACAGAACGAGTATGTTATAAAAATCAAAATGTACAGATATTTCTATTTTTGAACACATTTGAGGGGTGTTTTGTGAGTAAAAATTTTACAATAGAGGGCGCTTCCTATCCAAAAAGCGTCCCTGAAAGTGTGTTTATATATTACAGAATTGCACGTTGAGGTTTCTAAATTATCAATAATGACCTGATTAATGTTGTAACAAAACTGCCCTTCACAATTTTGGTTGTGTGAATAAATATTTTACTATTATGTGAAAAAGGCCTTCGGATCAGCACAATTCGTAATGTTATATTTAAAAAAGATTGAGTTAACATCAGAGTCGAAATAAGTTTGAAAAATCAAAAGGTTCAGATATTTCGTACTTTAACAAATTTGAGGGGTGTTTCGTAATTAGTAAATTATATTATAGAGGGCGCTTCCAATTGAAAAAGCACCCTTGAAAGTGTTTACTTAAATTACAGAATTTAACTAGTAGTTTTATAAATTAGCAAAAATGACCTTATTTCGTTTTTCGCACAAAACTGCCCTTCAAAGTTTTAGTTTTGTGATTTCCCAAATGATCTGAGCAGTCGGACATGCTTATAATAAGTTTATCCTCTGTACTGCAGTCGTCCACCTATATGTTAGTGTAACGTGCATACTGACTTTTGTATGATACTTATATCATATAATCAGTTCAACATAAAATATATATGCAATATTAATAAAAGCAAATTATTAAATAAATACGTTATAATTATAATAAAATTACATAGAATACGCTATATATGCAATCCACTAGATGTTAATTAAATATTTCTAATATATATATCATAACATATGTCCGTGAGTTTCGCGAAATTGTTTGATATTTTTTATTGGTGTGCCATGTGATCGAGAATGTAAATAAATATTTTACTATAATGTAAATAAGGCAATGTTGAAGCACAATTCATAGTTATATATTCAAAAGATTGAGCTAACATTAGAGTCGAAATAAGTTCTAAAAATTAATAAAAGGTACAGATATTTGGTAATACCAAAAATTAGAGGGGTTGTTTCGTAATTAAAAATTTTATAATAGAGGGCGCTTCAAACCCGAAAACGCCCTCTATTATATTTTAAAAAATTACAGAATTTAACGTTTGAGTTTCAAAATTATCAAAAATGACATAATTATTATGTATACAAAACTGCTCGTCACAATTTTAGTTTTGTGAATAAATATATTACTACTATGTAAAAAAGGCATTGATGAAGCACAATTCATAGTAAAATATTAACAAAATATTGAGCTAACCCTATTAGTGGAATTAAGTTTAAAAAATTATGAAAATGTACAGATATTTCGTAAATGACCAAATTGGAGGGGTAGTTTCGTAATTAAAAATTTTCTAATAGAAGGCGCTTCGTACCAGAAAAGCGCCCTTTATTATATTTTAAAAAATTACAAAAATTGTTGTTGAGGTTTCAAAATTATCAAAAAAGCCCTTCTCATTTTTTAAACAAAACTGGCCCTAACAATTTTACTTTTGTGAATAATGATTCGTTTGGTACAGCTTATCTACTGGCCAGAAGTATTTTTTTAATGCCAAAAGGTCTACTTGATTTTTTTTGTATTGTTTGGTTGACATCCTAGTAAAACTTTTAGGGAATTAAAAAAGCTGAAAAAGGTCTACTTGGAGAAGCTCAAATTTTAAGCTTCTCCAAGTAGACCATTTTGAGTTTTTTTTTTAAAATATTAAAATATCTAATATATCCTTATTTTATTTTGTTAATTTCTTTAAACCCTTATAACCCTATTACACTTTCATTATAAATATAAACATATAGCCTCCACATTCATTTACTTTTTATTTCATCAAAACTTCTAAGAATTCTTCTCTAACCGATAAGTTTTCTATATTTTGCGTTTTTTTTTTTCAATTGGTTTTAGTTGATATTATCACTTTTTTATCTTATTGTCATAAATATTATATGTCATATTTGTAATATATATATATATATATATATATATTGCAATTAGTTTTGTTATTGGTTTATTGAGATACATATATATATACACTGTAATTTGCAATTGGTTTTGTTATCATGGTTCATTGACATATAGATACTGCAATTGATTTTAATTGATTTTTTATTATTATGGTTCATATATATATATACTGTAATTGATATGTATATATACTGTAATTGACACACTGCTGTTGCAGTGTGTATATATATACATTGCAATATATATATTGCAGTGTTCACTGTAATTGCAGTATACATACTGCAATTCAAATGAAGAGTATACATATACTGCAATTATATACTCAAAATTGCAATATATATATATTATATACTGCAACTATAGTATATATACATACTGCAGTATATATATATACTGTAGTTGCAGTAAATACTGCAGTATATATATATATAGTTGCAATAAATATATACTGCAGTATATACTGACATGGTTGTGTTTCTAGGTCGAGTTACTATTGCTATAATTAAAACCTATGGCTCCCAGTACGAGGAATTACGTGACTCACACCTCTCTTGGGCTTTACAGGTCTCTCTACCTCCTTAAGGCTTCACCAAGTATTCTAACTATAACAATCATAACTTTCCCTCTCCACACAAACATTGTCAAAGGCTCTGATACCAGTAAAGCAGTAAAGCAGTAAAGCAGTGATACTAGTAAAGCAGTGAATAGTAACTAGAAGTTTAATAAAACCAGTGAATAGTGAACAGTGATTTATTAAACTAAAAACAATGGTGGAGCAGATAAATTGTAAAAGGAATAAGATTGAAACAAACACAAAATCTTAAAATAAAGATATGATACATGTTGATAGATTCAAAGTATTGGAATTGATATCGAAAAATACATAGATTGGGAATTGAATTTGCAACTTACAAAATATAATTGCAGATTGAAATGATGAGGGTTTTATATCGAGAGGGGAGTTTGTACTAATTCAGGACTTTTTCTCAACACATGAGCTTAGTCTTGAAGCTTAGATTTCAGTATGGAAAATAACCTCTGCCTCTCGAAGAAGGAGAGTTACATATTTATATTGGTCCTTAACCTAAGGTTAGAACTTAAAGTAACTAAGGTTCTGATGTTTGGCTGAATGATTCCAGCTTTTCCGAAAGTATCGGTAGTGACTGAAGGAATCATTTCACAAACTTTGTCAGTTTTTCTTTCTCGTGAACCGAAATGACTCTTGTCTTTTTGTGGCATGCTTTGTTCAGGGAATCTGCACCGAATTGTCTCTTGTCTTTTTATGGCGTGCTTGTTCAGGGAATCTGCACCGAATTGTCTCTTGTCTTTTTGTGGCGTGCTTGTTCAGGGAATCTGCACCGAATTGTCTCTTGTCTTTTTGTGGCGTGCTTGTTTGATGAATATGGCTCGCTTTTTGGGAAAGCTTAGAATTTTTGATATGGGGCCAAATCACATCCGAAAAGATCAGGACTGATATCTTCAAGGCCTTCTTCATTGTCTTCACTTTGTTGGGAATCTGATTTGGTTGAGGAGGAGACGGTAGGCAAGAATTCTGCCATGATTGCCGCTACTTCCTCATTTGTCTTTGCTGCTCCTAAACGTGCCTGTAGTTGAGACTTGGAGAGTAAAAATTGTTCTTGTTCTGGCTTGATTGATGGATTTCTGCAGAGCTCAGGATTGTCTGCAAGATATTGTTTGACTGCAGTTTCATCTACTTTGGAGAGGTTCATCCCACTCCACCATTTGATCATGTATTGTCTTCCGAAATGTGGAATCTTGAAATTGCCAAATTGTTTGTCTTGTATCTGGTAATCTAACATGAGTATCCATGTGAGACTGAGATGTTTGTAAAAACTAAGAGCTGGGGGAGAAACTCTTGTCCCTTAGGAAGCACCACGTGGGTTGTCCAGACCACGAAAATAGTGAAGAAGCCCAGTCAGTAATAAATTATGAAACAAATTGGACAGACCAAGATCCGAACTAAGTGGGTTTGTCCTGAAATGGTTTGTTTGAGTATCCCTCCATATCCTAATTCAGAAGCATCTGTCTCAACAATTTTTTGGGCTGAAGGATGACATATTGTCAAGCAAGGGATCTTTTTGACCTGTTCTTTGATTTTTCTAACAACAGCTGTATGTCTATCTGTCCATTGTGGAGGATTGGTCTTAAGTCTATCAAATAATGGTTTGCACATTGGCCGTAGATTTTTGCAAAAATCTGCAATGTAATTAAGGCATCCTAAGAACCTTTGTAATTGGGTTTTATCTTTAATAACATCAGGGAATTTATCAGTAAATTCTAAACTTCTTTGGATTGGTATCAGAGCAATCCTCCCAGCTTGCTAAAGGACAATCTCCACAGAGTCAGTTAGTATCTTTAGGAACAATCCCCCAAAAACTACTTACTCCTCTGGACCTGACAAACCGCTTCAGCCCAATAACTTCCTTGACAAATACCTATAAAAGTGTGGCCTCAACTTCTTTGAGCCAACCAACCACTGACAATAGACTCTTATTCCCACAAATCAATCCACTCAAGTTTACTTATATTCATAAACCTTGGTTTGAGAGAATTTTTCCCCTTGAACCATCAATGATAACAGACCAAAATTTGAATCAACCTAAAAAATTAGCAGACCAATATCTTTCAAACCGTCATTTTCGTCTCTTTGAAAATGGCCACAAAACCCAACAATTTTATGAATTTATTTTAGTGGATTCAGATTCAATAGGTCTTCAACCTGTTGCCGACAAGATTAACAAAGACAAAATAGCTTTTTCAAAAGTTAGGATTAGAAAAATTATTTCTCAAGAACAATGGGGCAATCCCAACACTGCCAAAACTTTATCACAACTCTTTATACCTCAGGATTATACATACTGGGATTATATGGACGCGTGGTATCAAACTTTTTACAAACAAAATTTTTCAAATTCAAAATCCTGGTTTTTCTATTTTGACAAAAATTTTCAACTTGACAATCTGCCCCACTGGTTTTACGAGTGGTGGGACAAATGTGGCCCAACAGTTGATTTCCTTCCCCCAACTGTCAAGCACAGTTTCGCTCACTGGACAACCCACGTGGTGCTTCTTAAGGGACAAGAGTTTCTCCCCCAACTCTTAGCAGTATATATATATACTGCAATATAAACTGAAACTGCAACTGCAGTATATATATATTGCAGTGCAGTATATATATACTACTGCAAATACTACTGCAGTTGCAGTAGTATATATATACTGCACTGCAATATATATATACTGCAGTTGCAGTATTGATTTTCTGTTATTGTTGTTAGATTTTGAGTTTTTTATATATAATTTTAAAGATGGTACTATTTTTTTATTGAATTGTTTTAAAGAGAATGATTTGAAAAGTCACATGATATTCTATTGATGAAATGTTAATGAAAATTTATTTAGATCAAATAAAATTGAAGATGTAAAACTTCACAAATCTAAATAAACACTTTTCTTTTGAAATAAAAAATAGAGAAACAAAATAATTTTACATTTATTTTATTGAAAATCTATGTTTTGAAAATAAATTTACATCAAATAATTATTAGTTGTTTGATTAATTATTTTTTTGTGGTTAAGGTTGAAGCAATTACATTTCAAGAATGAACATATTACTCATCTCTCTTATACCCTTTTTGGTAAATTAATAATCTAAAAGTGCTTTAAAAATAATTTAACCAAACACTCTACAATTTAAAAGAGGTTTTTTAATTGACAACCAAACCACCAATAACTTTTTTCTAAAAGATCTATTTCCAAAAGATCTATTTTGAAAAGATCTACTTCTAGTAGATCTATTTGGAGAAGCTGTACCAAATGAAAAATATTTTACTATTATGTAGTAAAGGCATTGTTCAAGCACAATTCAGAGTTATATATTCAAAATATTGAGCTAACATCAGAGTCGAAATACCTTTTAAAAATTATTAAAAGGTACACAGCTTTCGCAAATAAAAGTGTTTGATGGGGTCGTTCCGTAATTATAAAATTTTTAATATAGGGCGCTTCCTACCAGAAAAGCGCCCTCTATTATATTTTAAAAAATTACATAAAGTGTTGTTGAGGTTTCAAAATTATCAAAAAAGGTCTTCTCATTTTTTAAACAAAACTGGCCTTAACAGTTTTACTTTTGTGAACAAATATTTTACTATTATGTAATAAAGGCATTGTTCAAGCACAATTTAGAGTTATATATTCAAAATATTGAGCTAACATCAGAGTCGAAATAAGTTTTAAAAATTATTAAAAGGTACACAGATTGCGCAAATTAAAAAGTTTTACGGGGTCGTTCCGTAATTATAAAATTTATAATAGAAGGCGCTTCCTACCAGAAAAGCGCCCTCTATTATAATTTTAAAAATTACAGAATTTGGCGTTTAGGTTTCAAAATTATCAAAAAAAATCTTATCATGTTTTAAACAAAACTGCCCTTCACACTTTTTGTTTTGTGCCCCTCAATTTTTACTATAATGTAAAAAAGACATTGTGGAAGCACAATTCCTAGTGTTATATTAACAAAAGATTGAGCTAACCTCAGAGTCCAATTCAGTTTTAAAAAGCAAAAGGTTCAGATAGTTACTATAATGAAACAAAGTTAAAGGGTTGTTTCGTAAATAGTATAATTTATTATAGAGAGCGCTTCCATTAGAAAAAGCGCCAACAAAACTGCCCTTCAAAATTACAGAATATAACTTGGAGTTTTCTAAATTCGCAACACGTACCTTAATTAGTTTTTTGAACAAAACTGCCCTTCAAAGTTATAGTTTTGTTAATTACCATAACTAAACTTCCTATCTGTGGCCATGGCCAATTGATTTGATGGAGAGGCTGAGGTTGGTGTTGGCAGAAGCACAACCCAGTAATGTGTACCACAGCAACCAAACCAACATCTCCTCTCCAAAACTACACCTTTTGTTTTGTATTGTGCAAAAAACACCATTTAGGACAAAATTGCCCTTAATGAAGACCCAAAATTGGCCTTAATGCAGACCAGCTTGGGATTTCCACCCTCCCAACCCAGGGGATGACAATCCGAACCCCGAGATTGATAACCTTCCCAACGTTGGAGTTGAGATTCCTAACCCAGAGGTTACGAATTGAGCTCCTACATTGTGAATTGAGTACTCGGTTGCGTACTTTGGGTAGTTCTTTAAAATGGGATGTTAAAACCCTTTTAAATGGGAGTACCCAGATTGGATAATGGAGGTTAGGGTCATCTGTTTTCTGAAAATAGAGGACAATTTTTTTTCCTCTATTTTGCCGTTTCTTGTGCATAATCTCAACTTCGAAGTTGCGATTCCTAACATAGAGGTTGGGAAGCACAATTCAAGTTGGTAATGTCAACTAGGTCAAGATTTGTAACATTTAATTTTATAATCCTAACCTACAGGTTCCATTTATATTAAGGGTTTTTTGGGTTTCTTTTTACAGTTTCATCTATTTGTTGATTGATGGTGTTTATTAAACGTCTGGTAGCTTTGGTTTGCAAATCGATGGAAGGAGTGGTATACCATATGATATGAAATATATACAAATTGCTTGAAATGTGTACAATTGCTTGTTTTTGTTGAAAGAAATGCAATTCGTTTGGAGGTCGTCAATTAAATTATAAGCAGCCTTAAAGTTTACATTGCAAACATTGTAATATTGCTCCTTTTAGTAATGAAAAGATTTTGCTCATGTTCCGCCTTAGTATCATTACTTTTTAAGTTTCCAACATCACCTGTATTGTTGCACCAGCATAAATTTTGATTCACTACATACATTGTTTAGATTATTATGTTCGATTTTAACCATTGGATCAACATTTATTCAATGAAATCAATATAATGACTAAGAGTAGAAAGAAAAGGAAGAGGAAAACGATGACTCCAACCTCCATTATACAACCCGGGTACTCCCTGCAGTAAGAGGTTTAACATCCAGTATCTAAGAAGGAATGAAAGTACATAAAAGCTGAATAACTTCCCAACCTACGTACTTAATTCCCAACCTCCAACTTGGTAATTATAAACCTTGTGGTTTTACATCATAACAAAGGAGTGTTAATGGACATGAATGCCCTTAATATAAATGGTGCCCTTAAAGTGCACAGAAACAAACAAAAGAGTGTTAATGGACAGGAATGCCCTTAATATAAATGGTGCCCTTAAAGTTGACAGAAACAAACAAAAGAGTGTTAATGGACAGGAATGCCCTTAATATAAATGGTGCCCTTAAAGTTGACAGAAACAAACAAAGGAGTGTTAATGGACAGGAATGCCCTTAATATAAATGGTGCCCTTAAAGTGCACAGAAACAAACAAAAGAGTGTTAATGGACAGGAATGCCCTTAATATAAATGGTGCCCTTAAAGTTGACAGAAATAAACAAAAGAGTGTTAATGGACAGGAATTCCCTTAATATAAAAGGTGCCCTTAAAGTTGACAGAAACAAACAGCGTTCTCACCCCTCTCGTGACGCAGGTTACCTTTCCCGCGTAGGAGCGTTTCCCGCCCACCAGCCAGGCCCGGGCATCGCATTGTGGACCAGTTTTTTTAACCCCCCCACCGGCCGTCCACTCTGTCACTGTCGACGGCAAACAAGTCTTGCCAACGTGGATGTTCTGACTGTGTCACCTCTCACGCAAAGCAGGTGTGCAACATCTTTTCAACTGAGTAAGAGGAGTTGTATACGATTTGATATGAAAAATCCTGTAAACAAAATTGCCATGTACAGCTTTCCAGGTCATTGTTGTCGTTCAATTAAATGGACTTGGTACGGAGGGTTAGAGTGAAAGTATCCACTGCCCTATCTCGCAGTGTATACTGCATCTACCATGAATTTCATAAATGTTGACCACGCTAGGAATACAAATGTGACAGGTCGGATCACAATGGGTACAGTTCGTGTTGCGGTTCGCTATGATGGCGAGTGGATGAATAAGGAAGGAAACTTGATATATGAAGGTGGAAAGACAAAAGGAATTTTATTGGCAAATAATATAGCGTATGAAGAATTACAGGACACTGTATGTCGTGCACTTGATATAAAACGTTCTGATTATGCAATTACGATGAAGTTCAGATATAAAATGAGTGATGCTGCCCCACCCATTGAAGTGTTGAACGATACTGATGTTGACTTCTTTATCGCCGAAGTTAGTGATGTAATGACGAGGAATCTGTTATGCATTTCAGTTGAACGTAAACGTGACTCGATAGGTTGCTTGCCAGTTGGTGACGAAGAATGTCTGAATAATACATTCGTACAATTTGCTGCAGAGAAGTATTTGGACAGTGAAGGGCCGTACAATATTGAACGCACAATGAGTGATGAAGATGTGCGAGGGGATGATAACTATGGAAAGGACATATTCGATCATTTTGGTTCCGAAGTTGCAGATGTCTGTACACCGACAAAAGGTTGTCCGGAAGCATCACCAATTGATAGGGGTGACAATTGGAAAGACAAGAAGTTGAAATCTGAAATGGTTGAGGGGGATTGTCAGGTTGGAACGACATCTTTGATTCATTTGACTGCAGATGGTGGCCGTTCTGCCAGTTTGTTCGACAGTGTGACAGAGGTTCGAAAGGGTGATATTTTCAATAGTAAGGAAGAGCTACAGCTTAATATAAGAATGTTAGCTACTGGTCGACAGTTCAACATAAAAGTGAAGAAGTCCACCAAAGACTTATTGGTTTTAGGTTGTGTGGAGAAAGGTTGCAAGTGGTGGCTTCGTGCAACAAAACTGGCAGGGTCAGAAGCTTTTTGCGTGCGAAAATACCTTCCGGACCACACCTGTTCTCTTGATTCGCTCATTTTGCAACGGGCTAAAGTAACAAGCAAACTGATTGACCATTGTATCAAATGGAAGTATGAGGGTGCTTCTCAGTCTTACCGTCCAAACGACATCGTTCAAGACATGAAGAAAAGTTATGGGATGACTTGTACTTATAATAAAGCATGGAGGGCTAGAGAGGTTGCTCTCACATTAGCAAGGGGATCACCTGAAGAGTCGTACACTATGCTTTCATTTTATTGCGCCTTGTTGGAACGACAAAATCCAGGGACCATAACAGAGATTGAATGTGATGCATCTAATCGCTTCAAGTACTTTTTCATGGCATTAGGAGGTTCACTTCATGGATTTAGATCTTTCATTAGGCCCGTTATAGCTGTTGATGGCACTTTCCTCAAATCGAAGTATAAAGGTACCCTCTTTATTGCGACTTGCATGGATGGAAATAACCAAGTCTATCCATTAGCTTTTGGCGTGGGAGACTCAGAAAATGATAATGCATGGATTTGGTTTATGACAAAGTTGCATGGGTGTATTGGAGATGTTGATGATGTAGTGTTCATTTCAGACCGTAACACAAGTATAGCAACGGCTGTTGCACATTCGTTTCCTGGGGCATTGCATGGAATATGTATGTATCACCTAGGGCAAAACATGAAGGCCAATTGTAAAGGTGGTGATGTGCAGAAGCTGTTTTACAAGGCTGCCAAAGCATACCGTGCTTCAGATTTCAATGCCATCATGTCCCAAATCCATGGACTTAGTGTTCAGGCAGCTGAGTATTTGATTGTTGCGGACCCAACCAAATGGGCCAGATGTGAGTTTGAGGGTAGAAAGATATTCCATTATGACAACAAACATTGCTGAGTGTTTGAATGCCATTTTGAAGGAGGCACGAGAGCTGCCCATCACGAAGTTAATAGAGCATATACGTGGCGTACTTCAAAGATGGTTTTGGCAAAGGCGTGCGGATGCTGCGATAACCCCAACGCCAATGACAAGATGGGTTGAAGAGAAGCTGCGGCACAGGATGAAGAAAGCTGGTCGTTATCCTGTGCGCCCCATTGACATTGATAGGTACCTTGTCATCGATGAATTTTTGAACCCAGTTGTTAACTTGCGGAGTAGAACTTGTGAGTGCAAAAAATTTCAGATCGACCAACTTCCTTGTGCACATGCTTTGGCTGTCTGTAGTCATCGCCATCTATCATGTTATGACTACTGTGCTGCATACTATACCCAAGATTCATTAGCAGCAGCATATGCGGCTTCCATTCATCCGGTTGGTTGTGCGGATGACTGGATTTTGCCTGAAGGTCTTCAAGTTCCTACTGTCCTACCCCCTGTAGGTCGTAAGCCTCGTGGTTGACCTACTACAAAAAGAAAACCTTCCAAAGGTGAAGATAAGAAGAAAGCAAAGTGCAGTAGATGTGGTGGCTTCGGGCACAACCGACAAAGGTGTACCGCACCAATTCCAATATGACAGTACGATGAATGGAATTATAATGTCAGAAATAACACAGTAAGACTCAGCTGCATTCTCCAAGAGAATGCAGTTGAGTGTAAGATGGAGTCTACCAGCTGCGTTCTGTAGATGACATTGACCAGAAGGAAGTATTTTTTGTCTTCTTCCTCCTTTGGGTCTTTTGTACATCAAGTGGAATGTATTTTTTGTACATCATGTAGGTGGTTTTATTAGGCAAATGCATTTTGTATGAAGAATGTTTTAATTGTACATCAGGTAGGTGGTGTGATAAGGGAAAGGCATATACGCGGCAAGCATAAATGTATGAATGCTCATGAAGTTTGTCCACTTGATACCATATTACTGTAAATATATGTATTTCTGCCATGTATGCATATGTTTAATGGGTACACCGTTTGCAGATGCTGCTTTGTGTGAGTCAATGTATTCTCAATTTATAGTTTTAGTCGTCAACCAATGGCTGCCCTGGCAAAACAGGTTTCAGCCGTTAACAGGGACTATGTGTTGCGGAAAAAGGTACATGCATACTCTGAAATTTGTTAAGAGGATTCAACATTGATGTCAATGTTGCTTTACTTACATCTAAATTTAGTATTTGGTTATTCATTGGGTAGAAATGACTCAATGCCGTATACTTTATATAGCCTTACGAAAAATAATCTTGCCTCATTCTGCTAGTGACACAGATATTTGGCCCAGTTGCCTGTCAATTTTACTGAAAATAAGTCTACAATCTTACTATCGTAAAATTTATCTTATAAAGTGAGGTGATTCCTCACTTTATTAAAATGGGAACCTCACTTTCTCAACCATATGGTCTTCCTTACATAAAGATTCCTTTAAACAACAATTTTTATTTATGGATTGACAAGACCAGTAAATAGACTGCCAAATATTATTATGTAGTCCTTGCATCCTCTAACAACATCGTTCTATATTCATTCGGCTGCGAATATGATAAATTATCAGGTGTGCTACACCATACATTTTTCATTCTACTTTCATTTAATTTTATTTATTTGTGTACCAATTCAATGGCAGGTTATATTTTGGTTGGTTTTGTTCCCTATGATAATCGCTTTATGTTTCAAAACCAGTGTAGTTGGTTTTGTTTCCTATGCTAGTCGTTTTATGTTTCAAAAGCAGTGTACTTACTGGAAATTTCAAGAGTAGATGAAGAATCGCACAACTAATTTGCATATAATCATAAGAGTTTTCGGATGTTTACAAGTGCAGAAAAGCTTCAGGTTGCTGCTGAAATTGTGCCTTAGCTGCGTTGAGTTGGGTTTTAAGTTGAGGAGTAGATTTCATTTCAAAATGTAAGGATTGTTGCCTTAAATAAAAAACAGCGACAATTCGGGTAAGGCAACTGAAAACAAGCGATTTTTGACTTTTGCTTGTCAGATGTGACTATCAAATTAATTTTTAGTTTATTTGGAACATTTTCATGGTACTGAAGTTGGTTTAAGTTGCCTAAAATTAGATACTCAAAATTATTAATAACATACATGTACATCATCTGAAACTTATAGTTACACTTATATCAAATATAAATAATAGGACTCCAACAATAAAACCACAACCACGATTCATAACTCCAGCCACAACGACGAAACAAACTTCTTACAATCAATATGACCCATCACAATATTTATTCACAATTAAGAAAGTAGACATTATATTAAATAAATATCTATATATATGCTACATGTGTTGCTTAATCAATTTTGTTTCATAACAAGAAACCAATTCGTCCAGGACTTCAAAATTGAACTACTGTTATAGAATTTCATCCTTTATACATAAAACATGATGCACGTACAAGTTGCACTACCAGGTTGCAGCATCCCTGTTCATTTGGATACCATACTCAAGAGCTCCAACCTACAGCAGTGCTACCATTACCAATTTTATAACTGTACAGTACATAAACATTTCAAGCTTCCAGATGTGGTAGCTCATCGCAATGACATGCGTGGTGTCCCCCAGTGCCACCTGAAGACACTGTGACACAGCTCCACTAGGAAATATGTGGTCCCCTTTGCACTCCAACTACATGGATACTTGTAAGAACTGAACTGCTGCATGAAAGTCCACATCGAGGCATTAGCATGTTACCTTTATACATACAACACATAATGTTTAGCACATTTAGGGATTTTCTTTTCCACATATTTATTTCATTACAAGAACAAAAAAATTATAAATAAAAAGGGCATCATGCCCATAATTTGAGTATGTTGCCAGCAAAACAATAGGGACGCCAACGTTATCCTACCACTCATGGAAATCAGCACCATAATAGTCAAACAGCATTGCTACATACTAAGAAACATCCATACATATCTAATTGATGCAAACAACTCTTTGCATAAGACTTACGAATTCGAATTAACAAGGTGTACCACTCTTTGGTTTTAAGTCCGGCACTGTTCGACCAACTCAAGTATGACCTGCTGCCTTAACCCGTCACAGTTGAAGCAAAGATTGCCCAACATGCAAATTCGTCAAGAACTTCAGCTTCCAAAATGCAAAGAAAAAATAATTGCACAACAAAAAGAATTACAATTTCAAATAATTGGACAAATGGTGAAGAATGAAGACTGCCATGTATGCAACTGTCAAGGATTATCAAAAGCAATTAGTTCTCATTAAAATACTCACACAAACTGATCCGACTCAAATTACTGCTCCAGTTCTGAACAAGAAAAACAACAAAAAATACATCCAACCATTAGCACATACGGACCTACTGTATTGCAATTAGATATACAAACATATTAGTTCATGTCATTCTGTCACATCAACAACATTAGGCTACAAACTATCTCAGTCAGCATCAAATGATTGGCTCTACAGGCAAAAAAACAATATATATACAGGATAACCATGCCGAAAACAACAACTTTATAGATATAGAAAAGATATCTCATATATCACAGGACACTGAAGAAAATTACATAAATTATATATTAAATAAATAAATCAAGCAATTAACCCTCTACCATAAACGGAAATTGATGACAGGATGCATTACAAAGTTAGCTTTCATAAAAATACAACAATACATAATCACATAAATACCTCAAAGTTGGGAACTCAGCCTGTACAGAAGACTCAGTTGCTTCTTGCTGAATCTCAAGATTTCGTCACTTTTGTGGATACCAAGACTGAGGTTGTGTTTCAGGTCGTGTGAATACAGGCGCGGACTGGTCAAATCTCCGAGGAAAAACTGGCCCACCATGCTACAATAACAAAAACTAACTTAACTCACAAGATAATGTAGAAGAAGAACAAACATTGTTTCTATCCGCATTCTCCTCCACCTCCACCGTCCCATCCATTTAGCAGGCACAATGAACTCACATCACATTTATGAGAATCCCATCCTCCACCAATACATAATAAATTTTTGTTCATTACAACAAACCAATTATTCAAGGACTTCCAACTTGATGAAATTTTATAAAATTTCATCAAGTCATTTATACAACATGATGCACGTAAATGTTGCAATTGTATTTGAATAAATTTTTGTTCATAACAACAAACCAATTATTCAAGGACTTCCAACTTGATGAAATTTTATAGAATTTCATCAAGTCATGTATACAACATGATGCACGTAAATGTTGCAATTGTATTTGTAGCATCCAGGTTCAGCTCATGCAACAAAACAACAACAGCTGCATCATGTTGTAGCTGTATTGTCAAGCGGTGATGCCAACCATATACTGCAACGTGTTCTTACCCATGACAGATTTATACTGCAGTATGATATCTTACCCATGCAACCCACACTGCCAAAGTCAACAGTGTACTAGGAATCATATTCAACTTACCCCCAATAACTGCTGCGACCACTTCCACAGGTCGAGCGCTAGCTGCTCCCGGAATCCTGGTATATGGGATTGGTCGAATGAGTTCACTGGCAGACCGTGCGCCATGTGTTCGGCCAACTTGATTACGAACATCCCGCAATCACCACTCCTACATAAAAGAAGACAACGTAACAGGTTAGCGCATGACGTACATATAAATGCTCTTTTGAAACTGCTGCATGTGGTGCAGCTCTGACCCTGGATCTTGTTGTGGCGTGTCGTCGCACCGGGACACGGACCATCCCTCCCTCCTATACCATGCTGCAGTCATGTGCGCCTCTGCTCTGTAGTGATCAGTCTTCTTAAGGAGCTGTGGCAGTATTGTTTGTATGGGAAGCAAAAACTGTTTCCAATTGCGGACGTAGGTGCCCAATGAGTCAAACAGGGTTATTGTTCGTTCCTTGAAGTGTACTTTCACGAGGACCCAATGTGCACCCCTATAATTGAATGGCATGTACAGCTACGGACATGACAAGCACAAGAGAACCAGCAATCAATTTCAGTTTGTAACGTAACAGTTCATATGATATCAAATGCGAAGCAACCAATTAACGAGTATACTGTCGCAAGTCCTGCCCACGGACGACAGGCCACCTCCGATGAACCCTGTCTGCTCCCGGCCACCTCCCCCCTTGCATAGCATACACAAATGTCATCATCAGCCCAAAGAGCTCTCTTCTTGGTAGACGCCTCCCATTTACCTAGCAAGTGTTGCTACAAAAATTCGAACAAACAATGCCATTAGAAACTGAAAAACGTTTCAAGGTTCAGAACTCCATATACTTTTGAAGAAACCTTTTGTTTACCCCAAACAAAATATCTGTCATCGTGAAGGCTTCCATCTTGCTAGTAGGGGACCGCATCGCCTGCCATCGAATGTAACAGAAAGCAGCATCCAGATGCTGAAAAAGTGAAATTGCATACCGTTAGACTGCACAGTCCATATTTATGTCTGACATAGCTACTTGCCATACTTTTTATACGCACCGAATCTCGCAACCACTCACTAGGTTTGCACAACTCCCTAAACCACTACTGATTGCAGTCTCCGGTTGGCAAACACACCATTGTTCTGCAGTGACAACCCCATTGTTGACGATTGGTTAAATAGATACCAAACTAACAGTATGGAAAATAAAACAATGCAGTAAGAAGGTCAGAACCATACAACTCGGTCGGTAAATGGTCATCGCGCCATGCTGTAAATGCTTGCAGATCCGTATCGGAAGGTTGAGGCGTTGGATCGAACTTGGCCCGCTTTCTTGGCATAACTTGCATTTGCTGAAATGGAGACGAAATTTGTGGACCCTTTTTTCTCTTTCTTCTGAAAAATTTTGGTTCAGGTATAATCTTCAAACTTACGTCCGAACCGACCAAAGGCGACCCTACCATTGGTTGCTGGGGCAGGATAGGGTCCAAGATAATTTTCCCCCTTAAACTGTCTGCCCAATGCTGTCTCACTTCTGCACTGCCCTCTGCCCGATTACGCAACAACCTTTATAACCTTTTTAGTGGGCCACCTTCGAACCCTGAAAATGGGCCGGACACCTGTATACCCTTCTCTTCCTTTATGCTCCGACTTTGGGATTGTGGTACAATCTTCACGGATGCATCAGAAGCCCCGGCAGGCGACAGTACCCATGCTTTTGTTGGGACGCTTGGCCTGAACGCCATTAGTTCCCCGAAACTGTCCGCCTCCTCATGAGTACCACGTGCAGACGTCTCGGCGCCAACTGACACTGATCCTTCGACTCCAGTACTGTCTCCATTACCTTCACGCTGTTGCTCGTCACTGTCCTGCGAAGCGAAATTCCAACGACATCAGTACATGTTCATATACGAAACTCAGTTCCTACACTAGGCATATATGGAACGTACATTCGCTGCAGGTGTTTCCTGACGTGGTCGATCAACATTGTTTGTAAACAACAAGTCCATAATCATATCGACCTTCTTGTTTGTTTCGTACAACATATCAAACGTTTCCTGTACCTTCAACTTCATTCCTTCTAAGTTCTTGTTTGTATGTTGCAGTTGTTTCATCATTTCTTTCCCAACCTGCTTCATCTGTTTATGGATGGCTTTTAATTGTTCACTTTGACTATTACTGCTATCCTTCGCAGCCTGTACAAAATTCAGTGGACATGTGAAGTGAGGTGGTTTACTTGCATAATGTGCCTAACAGCACACATCAAAGCAACCAGCGAACGTACCTGAGAATGTGCTCATTTTCCCCCAGTATGTGCCTTCGAAAATGGGACCTGAGTTGCCTTGCCACTCTTGTCCTTCTCCCCAGTGGCAGCACTATCAGAGGCCCCACTATGAGAATCCACCTGGCTGTACCCTTCTCCTTGTTGCGAAAATGTTGCCAATAATCCTCACTTTCCTCAGAATGTGTCGCCTCCAACATACGGGCAGCTTCAAACTAGAAGGTAAGTTGAAAACAAATGTTCAAACCAGTAACTTTAATGTACAATTTCAATTACAGTCAGTAATATATTGACATACGAAACTCGGTAACATATTTACATACATCACAGCGATGAAACAACGTAACAATTTCTCCTGACATTGGGATTGCCGTAAAACTCCAATTGACTATACGGGGCAGCAAATGGCTGGATTTCAGTGCAAATTGTTGTGCAATTATCGGAATTACTTCACAAGCCCATACTTATGAGTGCAGAAAATAAAACCCAATCTTATTGCCAAACGTTGTATACCATTACGAAGCATCATAAACTAAAATAACAACATACATATACCTGAAATGCATATGGGAAACCAGACAGCGAATAGAATGAAGCATCTCTCTTGTTCTTGTTCTTCTGCCCTTTATTTCGGTTTCCAACCTTGCCAGCCATTTTCTTAAAATCCTTTTTCATGCCACGCAACGTCATCTTGTAGCACCATCGACCCCACGGATATTTGTTGAATGTATTGATATCATCCAACAGTCGAATATGCTCCCTTAGAATCTGGTTCTTCGGATCCTTCCCAAGTAACACTGTCTCTAAAAAGTACAGCAATGCAAGTTTTACGATGTCCTCATCATTTTCCGAAGTAGCAGCCCTGAAAGTGATGTCCAAACTTTTGTTCTAAATTTTGCCACTACCGGGAAACATTCGTTGGCTGAAATTCTCAGTCAATGTACATTCATCAACAGACCCATCTTTTGGTGGGTATGGCCCACAATAAAGCCCTGTGATGAGACAAAACTCCTGCATTCCGAACCGAATTACATTGTCATTTGGAAGTGCGAACCACAGCTCCTCCGAATCATCACAATCCACTTGTCGGAGAAGCAAGTTATGCACTAACTGTCCAGCAAACTTCAAGTCCTTCATGTTCAGCAGTTTACCAAAGCATGACCTCCTGAACATCTCCATTTGTGCTTCATTTAACTTTTCCTCAATCACTTTTAAGGCTCCCACCTTCGAAAAGCATGTAACTTTTGAAGAAAAATGCTCGGAGTCCATTATCTTCACCGTAACTTCAGAATTCATCACTGTCAACCTGCAATTACCAAACAACCCATAACAATTTTATTACCAAAACAATAATGCTTAAACTCTAATACACATTATATTGTATTCATATCATATCCATAACCACAACCCTAAGAATGATAAATACCATGCAACCAAAGAGTGGAGGTTGGGGTTTCAACCCAAACCTCTGCATCCTTACCATATGGCTTGGAATCAAATTGCTTCCCAACCTTAAGGTTGGGAGTCCCAACCTCCAGGTTGGGATCCAATCTTGTCCAACAACTAGTACAATAAAAACATCAACTAAATGCAATGTGTTTTTATCGTGAAGGTTTGAAAGTCCTCCCACGTCTCTCACTGACGTTCAACTTGTTGCCTCTTCTTCCTTCGCCTTTTTGCCTCTTCTTCCCTCAACTTCTTCCTTCACCTTTTTGCCTCTTCTTCCCTCAACTTCTTCCTTCTTCTTCCATCCTCTGCTTCTTCTTCTGCTTTCGGTATGTTAGTTTCTTCGACAGAGAGAGTAAATGACCATTGGGTGATGCGGTCTGAAATATGAGGGTTCGAAATGGAGTTTCTTTCACGGCTAAAGACCCAACAATCGGTGGGTGCGTCGGTCGGAACGCGGGTTCGTGCGTCGCCTTTGCCTTGTCGCAATGGGTGTGTCGGTCGGAATGTGGGTTTAGCTCTGCAATGGGTGCTATACGACGGTAAGGAGACGCTTGCTTCTTTTTGAAAGGTTGCTTCGTTTTGAATAACACACAGAGTCAGCGTTTGGTTGAGCGCGCCACACCCGCACACAAACATTGGAGGGCAATTTCGTCCTCAAATTGTCAATGTCTTGAGCTTTAAAAAAAAGGGGTAGTTCCCAAATAGGTCATCCCAAAAAGGTTATTTTTCAATAAAACCCTTAAAAAAAAGGCCTGGTTCAAACTTCGGGCCCACACAATCCAAAAGCTTGATTCAAAAACAGAAGAAAGAGAGAGAGAGAGGGGTTTGAGATGGTGAAGAAAGAGGAAAAGATGAGAGGGGACTCGGTTAAATAACTTGTCTCAGAGCATCAGATGGGTTTGGTGAGCATTATAAGGGTTGTCTCAGAGCATTAAATGACTTGTCTCTCCATTTACGCTTGTACCGTGGCCGTTTTTTAACCCTTAAAGGAATATATGTAAATTTGATTGATTAAAAATTATATATATATTTATATATTTATTTATATTTACATTGATTGTACAGTCAATGCTTTCCAACCTCAAAAAAATTAAGGATAAAAAACCAACCATTAAATCTGAAAAAAAGGGAAATAAATAATATAATTTTTTATTTTTTTATTTTTTTTTATTTTTTTTCATCAATTTAATAAACCGTTGAAATTTTTTTATTTTAATTTTTTTAAAGTTTGGAGACATTGACTGTAGAATCATTATATATATCAGTGTTTTTAAAAGAAAAAACTCACTTACTTTAAAAGTAAGGACAAATTAATCAAATTCATTCATTGCATTTTCTTTCATAAAATAAATTCTATTTCTTATTTAATTTAAATATAATAGATAAATTTGATTGATTGATCATTATTTTTTAAAATAAGGGAGTTTTTATTTTAAAGATACTAATATATATATATATATATAGTCTCAAAAATAGCTAAACATGGATCGATTTTTCGAACCCAAAACTGAACACCCTTATTTTTGTTGCATGAACTAATCTGATCGCCAAAATTCGGTTCAGTTCGAGTTGTTCTAGTCGCTTCATGTTAAATTGCTCACCTTTAGGAGGTGGGGTTGCTTCTTAGATCGAAATTTAGCAATATTCATCCCTTGGCGATTTGGAGCTTATCCTATTTGTAATTAAAAAATGAAAATCTAATTTTTTTGGTATTTTTTAATCCAAAATTTAAATAATTTAATATTTAATTCATGTAAATGATAAAAAGACTTATTTATCCTTCAGACTTAACTACTAACGGTATAGTCAATCAATCAAGGAAATCAGTGTAATTGAGGTAATAGTTTAGGGTTCATTGCAATTATAGATAATGTCAGGGTTTCCTGTTGCAATTTAACCTTGAACATATAGCCAGACGACAATGCCGGGGATAGGCCTATTTGTAATCTCAAATCGAAAGTGCAAAGCTTGCTCTGTAACACCCTAGCTGAAGGTCTCGGCTGAAAAAAGAATGGAAATTGAGGAGGAAGAAATGAGAGGCGAAATCGAAGAGAGGCTGATAAACGAAGAATACAAGATCTGGAAGAAGAACACCCGTTTTTTGTACGATTTAGTCATCACTCACGCACTCGAATGGCCTTCTCTCACCGTCGAGTGGTTACCCGACAGAGAGGAGCCCGCTGGCAAAGACTATTCTGTTCAAAAACTGATTCTTGGCACCCACACTTGCGAGAACGAGCCTAATTATCTAATGCTAGCTCAGCTCCAGCTTCCTCTTCACGACTCCGACAATGATGCCCGCCACTATGATGACGAACGCTCTGACTATGCTGCCTTTGGCTCTGCCACTGGCAAGGTATGGTTTTGTTGTTTCTCTTCAAAAAAATCTTTGTTTTGCGAGATGGGTATTTGTAGTTTTTAATGTTTCCCTGTTTTGATAGGTTCAAATTATTCAGCAAATAAACCATGATGGAGAGGTCAACCGGGCTCGTTATATGCCCCAAAACCCTTTTATTATTGCTACCAAGACTGTTGGTGCTGAAGTATATGTATTTGATTATAGCAAACACCCTTCTAAGCCTCCTTTGGATGGCGCTTGTTGTCCTGATTTGAGGCTCAGAGGTCATACCACCGAAGGGTATGGTTTGTCTTGGAGCAAGTTTAAGCAGGGTCATTTGCTTAGTGGTTCTGATGATGCCCAGATATGTTTGTGGGACATTAATGCAACTGCTAAGAATAAGTCTCTTGAGGCTATGCAAATTTTTAAGGTACAATGCGCAATCTACTTGTGTGTACGATAAACAGTATTTATATCTTAATTTAGCTCCTGATACGTGGAAACCTGCTAGCATTGCTGTGTTAATATTTGGATGTGGTTATGTGATAAAATAGGTGCATGAAGGTGTTGTAGAAGATGTAGCTTGGCATCTGAGGCATGAATACTTGTTTGGTTCTGTTGGGGATGATCAGTACCTACTTATATGGGATCTACGTACGCCATCAGTCAGCAAGCCTGTCCAGTCGGTTGTTGCTCATCAGAGTGAGGTGTGTATCTAGATGCAAACTCTGACGTCCTCTTCAGGATAGAGAAACACCTTACACACAGGCCCAAAAGAGACTTAGAATGTAATTTGCCTCAGCATGAGTGTTGAATTTTAACCATATACTAGCATGAACGAGCACATACTCAATTAAAGACTAGTCCTATTTTAGGGTTGTTTGACCTTTTCTTCAATTTTGATCAGCCTCTCTCATTATTGGTAGCTGCTGTTTAAGAATAAATCGTTTTCAATAATTCACTGATACAAACATACTTCCTGGACCTCTTACATCTTTTTCTACTTTTTAACCACACTTTAACACTTACTTTCGCATGCTTGAGCCCTTGGAAGAGCCTTATTGTAGGAGCTCTTATAGAAGAATTAAATTGGAACTTTGCTTATCATTTTGTCATTCTTTACATGCTGAAGTTTTCAGATATATCATGTTATAAGACTCAACATTCTCCCAAAAAAAAAAAAAAAAAATTTACAAGAATCAATGTTGATTTGAGCATTGAGTACTAAGCTGATTTTAGGTATGTGATATTGTTTCCTTTGAGTGCTAATTTGTGGATACAGTCCATATTAGATAGCATCTTTTCTGCAAGTGTGCTGAAATAATAGTTTATTATTTGTGTAATATGATGTTAATTTTGTTTCCTAATGTGGTGTTAGGTAAACTGCTTAGCATTCAATCCCTTTAATGAATGGATTTTGGCAACTGGGTCTACTGATAAGATGGTTAAGTTATTTGATTTGCGCAAGATTAGCACGGCACTTCACACATTTAGTCACAAGTAAGAACTATACTCCTATAATGATAAGGTGCTATCTTGGGATGTGTTGTTGATATCTTTTATACGTCTTTCTAATTTATTGCTTCTTAAGTTTCTTCTATAGGAAGATCTCACTAGTTAATGTTTATAAGTTCTAATGTTTTTTTTTTTTGGCTGGATTGTATGCAATAGGGAGGAAGTTTTCCAAGTTGGATGGAACCCAAAGAGTGAGACTATTTTAGCATCTTGTTGTCTTGGTAGAAGGTTGAAGGTGTGGGATCTTAGGAGGTTTGTCATGGAGTTGCTTGAATTTGTTTTATAATCTGAATGATGTGCTTGCTTAATTAATTTGAATAATGATACCGTTTTCCTAATGATGTTAACGAAAACAATTGATGGTTAACAAATATTAATGCTGTGAACTTTGATAGTGGACACTAGATTTCATCATAAACTGATTAGTACTTCCCAGATGCGAACTCTCTTATTTTGATTGTCTACTCTTTTTGGTGTGATGGTCGCTAAATTTGTTGCTCCTTTTTTTTTTTTTTTTTTTTTTTTTTTTGGTTTTGTGTGGGCAGGATTGATGAGGAACAGACACTAGAGGATGCTGAAGATGGTCCACCAGAGTTGCTTTTTACTCATGGCGGTCACACGAGTAAAATCTCAGATTTTTCGTGGAACCCATGTGAAGATTGGGTTATTGCTAGCGTAGCAGAAGATAACATTCTTCAAATATGGCAGATGTCAGAGAACATTTACCATGATGAAGATGATTTACCTGGAGATGATGAATCTACTAGAGGTTATTACTTTAGCAGCATGCTAACAACCCATAATAGATTGTTAATTAGTAGTAAGGGGTTATGTAGTCTTCCTTTAGTACGTGGCTTTGCTTTCTTTCAATTGGGTTTTTAAATAGTTTCGGGCAATAATTACTGGGTATCGATGCCTTCATTTTGCTCTTCAAGTTTAATTTTTGCATGTTAGGCACGTGAAATAGGATTAGATTATTTAATGGGATCGAGTTGTATTAAATGAAATTAGTGCTATTGAGTAGCATTTTATAGAATGGGGTTAATACTATCTAGAAACATTATGTAGAATAACGTTAGTACTATTGAATAATGTTATATAGAATAGCCTTAGTACTATTGAAGTGTTAAATTAGTATTATTAAATCAGTTGCGTTATGTTTGTTTGATGTTTATGTAGAATCCAACTAAGAATTGTTTTGTTTTGCTTTTGACACGACAGTCTAGAAATGGAATAGCGTTTTTAGATAGTAATCGCTAATAATTTTTTAAATAGAAGCAAAATAGTTCAGACATTCTGAAACATTCATGATTTCATATTTCACATTTTAAAATATTTAAATAAAAGTATAATATTCTAAGTTTAGGATTAATTGCATCCTTTGTGTTTTCTGGTTCTCATACAATATTCATCTTATGCCTCTAATTACACAGAGACCCTCTACCGTTCTATTAGCCAATACTAGTTACATTTAACCATTGATCTAGTTGAATAATTGAAATATCTAGAATGTTGTTTAACTCTCTAACTATTATTGATGTCATGATGTGAGTGACAGGAAATGTCTTAACACATTTCTTCTTTTAATGTTGTGTTTTTACCCTTGAAATACTTTATAAAAGACAAGCGTCCAATTTTGAAATTGAACTGTTGGTTCAATACTTCAATGTGATTGTTGCACTTGTTATAAGCCATGGCTTTTTTGAAGGCAATTTTTTCATGCTATGCTTCAGGCCCTGTTGTATGGTTAAACTGATTTCCTTCATTTGTTTTTTCTTTTTTCTTTGCAGATATGGAAGCTTCACACACAGCTTAGAGTTGTCAAATGGGCCTGCATCCAATCCCTAAAGTTGGGAGGGTTAGGCTTGACTCTCAAGACTCATGAGCCTGAAGAGCCGAGCGTGAAGGTAGGATCGGTTTAAAAAGTGAAAAAAATTTAAAAGTTTTACTGGAAGCAAGCTAAAAGCTTAGCAAGCTGCCTTAGGGGACTGGTCTCACAAAAACACTTTTAGGCCTGGTACACACTTGGCTCGATCTGTACCAGACCCTACCTGTTCTTGGCCTAACCCGCCCATTTGACACCTCTAACACAACTAGCAATGAAATGAAGAATATCCGAATGCGGTAAGAGAGCAGCCATGGGAATTTCTGAATCGAAGGCAAATTCATATGAAGATGAGTTCAAACACAGTTTATATGAAGATGGCACTTACAGATGAGATGAATTTGTTGTGTTCATGCTTGAAAAATCGCAGCAAGAAGTAATATTTCATGAAGCAAGAGATCAAATTTTGATGTTGTATATTTACTTTGGTATATTTCGTGGCATTTAGACATGAGTGTGTGTGAAGTAATGTTTTAATGTTGTAAAAATGTCTAATAACCTGTCAGTTTTCTTATGATATACTCAATTTGAAAATGATATAAAAATACTATATTATATATATGTCATTGTTTGTGCTTGCGATTGTGTTGGAAGGATTGGAGGTTCTAAATAGTTGAGATATGATATACTTTAGAAGTGTTTGTTCTTTTCATCTAGTGGTACGTAATGAAATTGTTGAAAAATAGTAGTTAATGTTATTGAAATTTTATTAAACCACCCTATGATTAGAGTCAAAAATAGGGTGTATTTTATTTGCACATAATTAGAATGATTTGGAATTGAAATGATATATTAAAATCAGAATAAATTATTTATTTCAATTGTATGATAAGAAGCGAAATCAATAATATTTTCATTGTGATATTTATTTTACTTTGAAATCGAAATAAATTAATTATAAATTATAAAAATGTTCTTGATTAAAATTATGTGTTTTGATGAGTTTTTTTTAATAAGGAGTATAAAAAACTTTTTAACTTATAAAAGAAATGAAAATGAGATTCTCAAATGAGATGAGGAATGGGGTTTACATTCTATAACCTTAAACTCATGTGGGACTCAATATTTCATTTTCATTATGGATTAATTTTAGGGTAAGTAAACACTAACAATCATTATCATTATCATTCTCATTCCAATCTATCAAGTAAACACAATAATAACTTTCAATATGATCACTAGTTTTCTTGGATTTAAGAGAGAAATCCGAGAGGGTCTTGTCTTTGTGTGTGTATGAGTAAAAGAAATAAGATCTCAACAATGAAACAAATAGTAGCTTGCTCACTCTCGGCTATGCACACCTTTTTTTTTTTTTTTTTCTCAAATCTAATTAATTTGTTATAACTTGATCAACAAGGAGTAAATCCTAGCTCTTAAAGCATTTATTAGTCATCAATTAAATAATCACAAGCACTCTAACAATCACATGATAAAACTTCAAAACAAATTGATCAAGATTTTTTAATTTTCAATTTTAAATGCAGGATTAATTAAAGAGATTGTTTTTATGCATGCATTCCAACTAAAGTTTGGTCCTAGACTAAAATCTCAACCCTCAAGCCATGTGACATTCAAATATTTCAACCATCAAATTAATATAAGTCAATTAATAAGCTCATGCCATGTCATCATTAACCGATAACAATCAAGACTTACGTGAGATAAATCTATAAAAATATTTTGCTGTTGTGGGTTTCTCGTTTGTGTTGAAGCGTGAGTTGTTTTGTAAAGGGCTTCGTTGTGTTGTGGAAAAATGTGTTCTTGGTGCATTCGCTTTTGATTGTGGCCTAGAATGAGAGAATTTGACTCACACACAGCTAATAACAAATGGGCATAAATTACCAATATCAAAGAATGAGCATAAATTATGTATAGGAAATTCTAATAATTTTGTTGTGAGTCTGTGTTTACTTGCTGATTATGGGACGCGAGACCAATGGATTTGGTGCACTGTGTTTATCTTCTGTAATTTCATTTCCTTATAGACATTCACATTTTACCAGTTATACTCTGGAATGATCTAGCACATTATGTACAAGTCTTCCAATATTGTAGTAACAAAAATAAGTAACAAGTTGCCCCATGGAAGTATGCATTGGGAGCTTCATAGCTGATTTATTTATATCATATAATCTCATGAGGAATGGTGTCAGTTTGTGGTGGATTGAACTTTTATTTATATCATATAATGGAATCATGTGTTAGGTTTTTGAAATCATTTGCATTATGGAATGAAATGCTTGGATTTTTACGTAATGGAAACATGTGTTAGGTTTTCGGAATCATGTGTTATTTTTTTTGGAAAAAAAAATGCTTGAACTTTATGTAATGGAATTATTTGTATTATGTAATAGAATCATGTGTTAGTTGTTTTATTTGTAACGGTCAAGCCGATCAACCCAATTATTATTGGGTTGGATTGAACCGTTGAAAATTTTTTTAAGATGGGTTGAGTTGAAAAATTTTCAACCCAAACCCTATTGGGTTGAGAGATTTTCAACTCAATCCGAATTCGAAAATGCCCACAAATTTGTCCTATAACTCCTTTCTCTTCGTCTAATTGTTGCTTCTTCTTCCTTTTTTTCTTTTATTTATTTTCATATCCATTATCCTATCGCTTTTTTGTCTTGAATAATTTATAAAAGAAGAGACTGTATAAGATGATAAAAAGCAATATTACTATATTTTAGAATTTTTTTATTCTAAGATTTTATATGGTGTCTTAGTTTTAAATATTATTTTAGAATTATAAATTTAAGTAACGCCTTAAATTTTTAGTTTGCAAATAATTTAATTGGATCTTAAATTTTAACATGTTAAACTTTAATGGTTACAAGTTTATTTGTTATAAAATTTGTTAACTGTCAATTTAGTTTAACTTATAATATATCTTATGTCTTATTTACACAAGAAATATTGTAATCAATTAGTGTCAAAATTTTTTGTTCCAACATAAAATTTATGTCAAAATCTAAAGATTTGAATATTATATAATTATATGCAATAATAGATTATATTTCAAGACTTTATTCAATTTAATTTAAATAAACAAACCAATGATAATTTGTAATGAATAACTTATTTAGTGTCTTTAAAAATAATTTGTTAAATCTTTTCATATTAATTCTACTGTAATAAATGAATAATATTGAAAAAAAAAAAGGTGTAAATTAGAATCAATAAATAGATAAATAACTAGGGCTGCATGAATATTTGAATATATATATAGTGGGTATTTCGTAATTATCCGTAACCATTTGGGTACAATATAACTTCTCTATATATTTGAGAAGTTGATTATCATCTTCTAAAATCTAAACACACTTATTTCACATATATTTGCAGGACGTATTAACCACTTGGTTAGGTGAGCTTGGCAAAACATGACTCATTTAAGCCTCACTTGTTAATATCCATTTAAGTCTTCACTTTATGTTTATTCCGTTATTTTGCTATATTCATCTGTTATTTGTTGTTGCGCTGATTTCTGTTATATCTTCTTATTTAGCAATTTAGTATGATGCGATAGTTGTGTTTAAGCGATCTTGCTTTTAGCAAGCTGTGATATATCTAATTTGCTTTTCCTTTTTTGAGTTGATCTTATTAAACTATCTTGCATCACTATTTGATTGTATATATAAAACTGAAGTGAATGCTATAAGGAGAAAGTTTGTCAAAACGACAACAATAAGACTATGAAATGCCCACTGTGCACATACCTGAGCAACATCTACTAGAAATGTGGAGAAAATGGACTATGCACGCAAACTGTTTGACAAAATGCCTCGTAGAAACTTTGTTTCTCATATTGCAAGAGGTAGTAATAGCTTCTACAAAATCAAAATTTTGTAGAAGCTATTACTACCTCTTGCAATATGAGAATTGTCCAAGAAAGTTTGAATCAGTTTGCATTTTCCAGTGTTATATGGCCCTGTGCGTCTCTCAGGCTTGTTGAGTTTGGGGGGCAAAGGCAAATGCATTGTCTTGCTTTGAAATGTGGCTTTGGTTGTGAATCATTTGTGGGCAGTAGTTTGGTGGATGTGTATTCAAAGTGCGGCGTGATGAGAGATGCTTGTAAGGTTTTTGAAGAGATGGATAGTACAGATGAAGTTTTGTGGACCGCAATGATTGATGGTTATGTGAAGAATGGTGATTTGAGGGAGCTTTGTTGGTTTATAAGGGGATGGTTAATGAGGGAGTTGTGATTGATCACTATGTCCTTTGTAGTATTTTAAATGCTTGTGGGGCTCTTAAAGCTTCTAACTTTGGAAATAGTCTGCATTCAGTTGTGAAATTGGGATATGAATTGGAAATTTCAGTTAAAAATGCCCTTACAGAGATATGTATTGAAAAGTGGGAGTTATGGGAAGTGCTTTTAACATATTTGGGTTTGCTTCTGAGCATACAAATCTTGTGTCTTATACTTCTTTGATTGATGGGTATGTTAAGATGGATTAAATTGAGAGGGCTTTGAGTACTTTTATTAAGTTGCGGAGGCAAGGAATTGAACCTAAGGAGTTCACTTTTTCTAGTTTAATATGGGGTTGTGCTAATCAAGCTGCACTTGACTAAGGGATCCAAAACCCTTTTGTTTCTTCAAGTCTTGGTGATATGTATGGAAAATGAGGGTTGCTTGGTGATTCAATTCAAGTGTTTTATGAAAGTGAGAACCCAATGAAATTGACATGGAATTCATTGATAAGTGTGTATGCACAGCATGGTTTAGGAAAAAAACCATTGGAAACTTTAGATAGGATGATCCATGGAGGAGTGCAACAAAATTTTTTAACATTTGTCAGTCTTTTGACGGGATGTAGCCGTGCTGGACTAATAGATGAATGATTAAAGTATTTTTATTCTATGGAGAAAACTTATGCAATAGTGCCCAGAGCAGAGCATTATTCGTGAGTCATTGATTTACTTGGCCAATCTCTAAGGCTTAAAGAAGCTGAAGAATTTATAAAGAACATGCCTTTTGAGCCAATGTGTTCAGATGGTGTTCTTTTCTTAGGGCCTGCAGAATCCATAATGATAAAGATAGGGGGAAAATTGCTGTGGAAACGCTAATACAGCTTGAGCCGGAAATTGGTGGAGCTCGTATTGCTTTCAAATATATATGCAAAGGAACAACAATGGGAACATGTGAAGAATCTGGGGAACATGATGAGAGATGCCAGTGTGAAAAAATTGCCAGGTTATAATTGGAAAGAAAATTCATATATTTGGAGCTGAAGCTTGGTCTCATCCTCAAAAGAAAGAAAGTTATGAGAAGTTTGATTGTCTCTTGGATAAGTTAAAGGAAGCTGGATATATTCCTTGCAGTGAATTACTTTTACTGAATGTGGACAAACAAACAAAGGAAAAGCTTCTTCATCATCATAGTGAGTGGATAGCCTGGGTCTGTGTGCAGTATATGATAATTTTTTGTATAAATGTGCAATCATGCAGAAAAAGAAATTATTTTTAAATCTGGAAATTTGCTGAAATTAGGGCACAGGCTTGTAGATGGAAAGGTTGACCTAGGTTGGAGAGTGGTGCTCTCCACATTCAAATCAAAGCGTTATCATATCCAGAGAGAAGTAATCTTTCGACTTTCCTGGAATCTTGGTCGGCCTCCTTTATGCAAGAATGACAACGTGCTGTGTGTTCATTTCCTTGTTTGTTTTAGTTTTTGTGTTTCACAGTGATTGGTGACTATCAAGATAGATGTTATAGCTCGATTAAAAAAAAAAAATTAAAAAAAAAATAATATGGAAGTTTCATCCTGCTGGTTGCACTTCTTGTGGTTTACTAGGTTATGTGCTAGACTTGAAACTCGATTAATTCTGGATTTGCTATTCATGATGGCCCATATAGGTTTGAATCTTGAGACAAGAGGTTTTGAACCTGGTAGATCATTAATTGGGTATTCAAGGTTCAAAGTGACTGGATAAGCCTATCGCGTATATATTAAATCTTTAGTTCAAAGTGCAAGAGCGTTACTTTCAGTTTTGAAGTTGTTGTTGCCTTATTTTCTTGTCACAAATGTTTGTTTGTGAATCTGTATGCCATTTGGTGTACTTCATTTCCAAGCACTTAACCAGGATGGTGTCTGGCGACTTTTGGTAGAGTGTGTCTGTGAAAATCACTAACATGATCAGAAACTATACTTTCAAGGTGGTAGTCTTGTCAATGAAATCTTTGCTTGCTTACATTTTGTTGAGTATACTAGTTTATTTGATCATTTGTAGTTGTACATTTAACAGAGCTAATGTTTACTGCTCATTGATGTTTCTAGTTCCCAGTATATTAAGCGAAGAACTGAGATCTCACAGAAAAGGATGCAGAGCGGTGCCTCATCCTATGAAGAAGACAACTTTCGAGTCCGAAAATTGGAGATCTCAGACAGAAGCAAGGGTTTCATAGAGCTACTGCAGCAACTTAGTGTTTGTGATGTGTCTGACAAACAATTTGAAGATAGATTTCAAGAGCTGAGCTCCTGCGGCGATGACCATATTGTTTGTGTGATTGAAGATCATCGGTCTGGGAAAATCATTGCAACTGGGAGCACATTCATCGAGAAAAAGTTTTTGAGGAATTGTGGTAAAGTTGGGCACATTGAAGATGTTGTAGTTGATGCCAATGCTCGAGGGATGCAATTAGGAAAAAAGGTTGTCGAGTTTCTTACTAATCATGCTCAGGCTATGGGATGTTACAAGGTAATACTTGATTGCAGTCTTGACAACACAGGATTCTATGAAAAATGTGGGCTCAAGCAGAAAGGGATTGCAATGGCCCTGTACTTTGATTGAAAAACATTTGTATCACCAATATTTTTGCCTACCGTGCCATTGGGCAAATTTCCTACAATGATAGACTGCTTGGGATAGTTTTCTTGAAAGGAATGGTGAATCTTCCTTGTTGTGAGGTGCAAGCACAATAGTGATCTTAGAACAAGCACTGTGAGATTTATTTATATATGTATGTTTTTTTGAGTTTATTCATATATTATGACGGGTTAACAGTCTTCAGTTGATCTGAAAATGGTTGTCCTAAATATGGACCAAGATGCAATTTTGGCAATGTATATGTACAAGAGAAATGTGCCGTTAAGCACAAATCAATCGTAGATGGTTGTGTTGCTTTCCTATTTGGATATAAGAGTCTGAATAACTTTTGCTTATGAAATCAGTGAAGTGCATGCATTGAGATATGAATCCCAAAATAAGAAAATTTAATAATTCTCCGTTTTAAAAATTAAGAAACTCAATAATTTTCTGTTTCGAATATTAAGAAGTAAGGAAACTCAATTTTGATAGTAGACAAATTTGAGGACACAGTTGATGCATGATTAAAAAAGAAATGTATTAATGGTAATTAATGAGAGGAAGTCTAGAGGTGCTTATATGAAGGTTTTTCCTCTCATTGTTTCAATCATCTCAGAATTAGGAAAAAAAAAGTGGTGTAACTTTTTAAGTGAAAAGCGAAATTCTTTTGAATGTTAAAGAATTATTATTCTCTTGAGTGTAATTGGGATCTTAATTATGAAGATTTGAATGTTTGTAAACATTTGTTATTTTTCTCCCTATAATGAAGATTTGTAGCAGCTCCATGGATATAGCCTATGACTCAAATTTTGTGCATTGTTTTGTTTATTTTTGTTTCGTTATCATTTCATTAATATGATATTTTGGAAAGTTTATTTCCTAACAAAGTTGTGGTTGTAATTTTTCATTTGAGCTGTTTCCTGCTTCTTCATTCACGTAAAGTTCCTACTTTTAGATGTTGTTAACTCTCCGAGCTTGTAATTTTATTTATTTTCTTTCAATAGATTTTGTTAACATGGCTTAGGATTTATTTTTACAAAAGAAATAATAATAATAATAATAATAATAATAGAGTGAAAAGTGCTAGACGATATGATATATCGATATATGTATATGAAAGGGCATAGATAACTCCACCGTATAAATTATGAAGAGCCCATCTCACTGCCCTTTTAATTAGGTTTGTTTAATATGAATTTAATATTAATTAGAACATAAAGGATTTCAAAAGATGTGGTCAATAGTTGTTTCATTATTATAGATTTATTTATATACTATCAATTACCACTAAGTTATAGTTGTTAAAATTAGAATATTAAGAGAGAATTCTTGTTTCATTGTTCCAAACACAGGCCCATGATCCAGGCATTGAATATAGAGGGAAGGGTTGAGGTGGAGATGGTAGGGGATAACGTGCTGGTAACTCATTTTGATCGAGCGTCGGACAGGGAGACGGTTTGGTTGAGGAGGCCATGGCACTTTGATCAGTGTTGGCTGGTGTTGGAAAAATCGAGTGGTGCAGGTGAGCTCTCTGAAATGAAATTTGGGGAAGTCGAGTTATGGATTCAGGTCCATAATGTTCCCTTGACCTGTTCGACAAAAGTAATGGATAGAGTTATTGGAGAGGCGGTGGGAGATGTGGTTAAACCACATTCAGAGAGTAAAGAACGAAGGGGGAGAATCTTACGAGCTAAAGCGAAGCTGGATACTTCCCAATCGCTGAAAGAGGATGAACTAGGAAAATTAATTGTTGTCCCTATTTCTTACGAAAAGCCTCTGGAGTTCTGTTATGGGTGTGGTAAGTTTGGTCATTCATTGAAAGAATGTTTAGTTGAGGAAGTTCGAAATCTGGTTGCAGAAGGCAAGCCTACCAAGGATGGGGCCTGGCTTCGTGCCAATCCTCCAGTACGACAATCTTCTTCAAGAAATAGTGAGGCTGGGAATAAAGAAGTTAACATTGCAGAAGGTAATTCCCAGGTGCGTCCAATGAGATATCCAGAAGGTAGGAAGGAGAGGTTAGCGAAGATGATTAGCGATGAGAGTAAGGGAATAATAATGGACCAAGGAGTTACGTTGATGGAACAGGGGCATGCAAATTGGCTATCGGAAGCAGGGGAGCAGGCGTCTAATCAGGTGACATGTGTAACAGATCTAATCGTGGCCCCCATCAGGATGAGGTGGCAGTGCACATGGAAGTTAATAGGGAACAGAGTCAAAAGATGAAACAGGTGGTGGAAGCTTAGAACAAGGGGAGTATTAGGAATCAATCTTGCCACAAGTGGCTTCTGTTTCATTTTATACAACTTCCACGAGTGAAAGTGAATCTTTTACGAGTAAAACTTTTAAAAATATATTATTAATTATTTAATTATCAATTAAAAATATTTTTTAAATTATAAATTTATTAAATAAAATTAAATAATATTAATAAGATTATATTAAATATTTTAATTTTTTTTTAAAATTAAAAAAAAACCTATTTAAAAAAGTTTTAAATTTGAGTGTTTTTAAGTAGGTTTTTTTTTAAAAAAAATTTTAATTATTTAAAAATTTTATTGGGATGATAATTAATCGATATAAAAAAATTAAATAAAATTTTGAATATTAAAAAAGTATTTTTAATTAATAGATAAGTTGTACACTTTTATATAATAAAAATAAGAAACTGGAAATGGACAGCACGGCAAGGGTCTGGAGCTAAAACTCGAATAGGAACAGAGGCTGGGACATCTGAAGAACCTGGTGAGAAAGCGAGTCAGAAGAGGAAAGAAGGCCTATTTACGGAAGCTGATCTAGGTAACAAGAAACAGAAACCTGTGTTAGCTTCTATTCCATTTCATGTATCAGCAGCGCCTAAGGGTCAGGGCCGCTGGCCGCCATAAATCTCCTTAATAGAATATGCGAGGTATAGGAATCCTTGCATATTCAGGGCCTTTAGACGGGTGATCAAAAGCCATTCCCCACACTTGGTTTTCCTAAGTGAAACCAAGTAATAAGGAAGCAGAAGAGTTAAAGTATATTTTAAGATATGATGGAGGGTTGCATATGAAGGCTGCTGGTAGAAGTGGTGGCCTTCTTCTTTTGTGGAAGGAAGATTGGACAGTTAGTGTACTGTCTTATTCTCCTTTTCATATGGATACTCAAATTAGGACTAGAGAAGGTTTTTTGTGGAGGTTGTAACCCCAACCCAGCTCAAAGAAGATCATTTTGGGAGCTGCTTCGAAGACATAGAACAGTGGATAACTGACCATGGATTTGTGAAGGGGACATGAATGAGTTGCTTTTCTTTGATGGGAAACTTGGAGGATTAGAGGGACTAGAGTATGAGATAATGCAATTTCGACAGATTGTGGACTAGTGTGAATTACAGGATCTGGGTTAGAAGGGCTCAAAGTTCGCTTGGATCGTTTCTTAACGAATGGAAACTGATGTTGCTTTTATCAACAGGCTGCTGTAGACCACCTGGGGTTTTATTTCTCGGATCATTGCCTTACTTCACTATGAATGTGTCGAACCCAAGTTTGTAGCCACAGAGGAATCAGGAATACAGGTTTCGGTTTGAACCTTATTGGATACATGATTCAGAATGCTTCGCCATCATTCAAAAAGCATGGGCTGAGTTGAGTCATTGCGGTCCTTTAGATAACATGAGTAACACGTTAAAATGGTGTGCAGTGCAGCTCAGTTCTTGGAATCATAGGAAATTTAGGTCGTTGGGAAGATCAATAGTAGCAAACCAGCAAGAGCTGGATAAGATTATCCACGATCAAAAACAAAGTCTTGGCAATGGAAGGCTGTAGAAGGTGGAGGGAGAATTGGAGGCTTTAATGGACAAGGAAGAAGTATATTGGATACAACGGTCAAGGGTGGATTGGTTAAAGGTAGGGGAGAGGAACTGGTAGGGGAGAGGAACTCCAAATTTTTCATCACAGGTCTTACAACAACAGTCTTTGATTATTTCGAAAAGATATTCACCTCTGAATGCCCCTCACAGCTAGCATTGGATAGAGTTTTAGGAGTTTCAGTTAAACTGGATGCAAATCAGTGGCAATATTATCTCATCCTTTCACAGCTCAAGAGGTGAAGCCAGCAGTTTTCGATCTTGGGTCCTTTAAAGCACCTGGACCGGACGGTTTTCGAGCCATCTTCTGTAAAAAATATTGGAATATCGTGGGGAAAGAAGTTACAACCATGTGCCTTAATATCCTGAATAGAGGTGCCTCTCTCAGAAATTTCGGTCAGACTCATATTGTGCTAATACCAAAGAAAGTTGAACTGCAATATGTGTAAGACAATCGTCCAATAAGCCTCTGCTATGTTCTGTACAAGATTGTTTCCAAGGCCATGACATATTGTCTCAAATTAGTCTTACCAGGTATCGTTTCTTTTACTCAGTGTGTGTTTGGCCGTGGACATTCAATTGTAGATAATATATAACTGCTTTTGAGCTTCTACATTCACTTATTAAACGATGCAAAGGAAAGATCGGTTTTATGGCAATGAAACTTGATATGGGTAAAGCATATGACCATGTAGAATGGTTGCTTTTGATCAAAATCCTTGCAAGATGAATTTCTCAAGTCATTGGATTCAATTAGTGATAGAATGCATCTCGACTGCTGAAGTAGCGTTCATTATTAACGGCAAGTTACAGGGAAGGTGATCCCTTCAAGGGGTATTCGGCAAGATTGTTCCTTGTCTTCGTACCTATTTTTCTTGTGTAGTGACGCTTTTTCAAGCCTTCTCAGACAGGCAGAATCTAAAAATGAGTTACTGAGGTTTAGATGTTGTTGTGGGAGTCCGGTGGTGAGCCACTTGTAGTTTGCGGATGACAGTCTGGTGTTTAGTAAAGCTTCGAAGGAGAATTCTAGGAGTTGAAGAGAATTCTGCAGAGTTAAGAGGAGGGTTCGGGGCAAAAAAATAAATCTTCAGAAATCCTGTATTACGGTCAGTCCTAATGTGCAGGTTCTAACAACACTAGAAATCAGAAGACTGCTCAGGTTGCAAGATAGTACCTCTCACGACTGGACAACTGAAGTGAAGAATGTTTAATGAGATCAAGGATCAGATATGGAAGCGAATTCAAGGGTGCAAGGGAAATGTTTTCTCAATGGAGGGTAAGGAAGTGCTGCTCAAAGCGGTAGTTCAAGCGATACCAGCTTATACAATGAGCATCTTTATGCTTCCCAAGACTCTATGCGAGGAACTGGGTGTTCTTATGTCCAAGTTCTGGTGGGGAGTGAAGAATGGGAAACTGAAAATAAGCTGGGCATCTTGGGGAAAATTATGCATTCCAAAAGAAAGTGGTAGCTTAGGATTTCGTCATTTATCACTATTCAATCAAACACTGCTGGCTAAACAAATGTGGAATTTGCTGATTAACCTAAACTCCTTGATGTTTCAGGTTTTAAGAGCCAAATACTTTAAGAAAATCTCTCTGCTATAGGCTAAAGTTAAACCAGGTGCCTCCTATGTCTGGCGTAGCTTGGTGTGGAGTAAAGAGTAGCTGCTTAAAAGGATACGATGGAGGGTGGGAGATGGCAAGGATATTAGGGTGTTTAAAGATAAGTGGCTGCATAATAAGTGGCTGCCTTGTCCAAGGTCTTTTCAACCAATGACACAGTGTTTTGATGAAGCACTCATAATGAGCTCCTTATTTGTATCCAATGAAAGTGAATGGGATGTAGAAAAGATTAGGAGATCTGTCCTGGAGATCGATGCTAGCAGGATATTGTCTATTCCGCTCAGTCAGGTTGCAAGTCCGGACTCTCTAATGTGGTATTATGAGAAAAAGGAAACTATGAGGTGAGAAGTGGATATAAGTTGGCATTGCAAGAACGGGTCCTATAGGCCAGCTCTGATTCGAATCCTACAGCTTCTTCGTGGAAATGAATGTGGGGGCTGGGAATCCCTCTTAAAATCAAGGTGTTTGTGTGGAGAGCCTGCAATGAGGCTATTCCAACCTTAGCCAATCTCTACAAGCGTTCGGTTCCGGTAAGGCCAATTTGTCTGTTGTGTGGAGAAGAAGAAGAACAGCTCAAACATGCACTTTTGTGGTGTCATGTTGTATTGGAAGTGTGGGAACAGTCCCCTATTTGGGCAGTGATAGAATAAAAAAGGAATCAACCAATACTAACGGTGGCAAGTGGAGTGGCAATGGAAGGATCGAAAACTGATTTTGAACTATTTTGTATGATCTTGTGGGGCATTTGGGTAAATAGAAGCAATGCATTGCATTATCATAAGTTCAGGAAGCCAGAGGACCTTTTGGAATGGGTTAAAAACCTTCAACAGGAATTCACCAATGTAGTAAACTCCGTTTCTTTGCAGGAGGAACAAGAAGCCACTCAGGGAAGTGTAACTGATCCAGAATTGCAGAGTGGATGCTTCACAATCCAGACAGATGTAGCTGTCAAATATGGGAAGGATTTGGTTGGTCTGTGTTTAGAAATTGTAACCATAGAGTAGCAGCAGCACTAGCAGTTCCTTTTAGTGATGTTGTTGCCCCTAAGTAGGGGAATTTTTGGCAGTTAGATTTGGACTTAGTTGTAATGCCCAACCCAAGTGGAGTTATGATTGATGAATAAAGAGTCACCAAAGTTGGTTGAAGAAAAGAATAGAAATAATATAATTATAAGGTGAATTAGTATAAGCATGAAGGAAATGTGTCCCATGCTTAACATAGTAAAGAAAAGGATAGCAACATTAAATTTGAGGAAAAAAAAATCGTGACTAATATTTTATTTATAAAATGGAAAAATGTTAAAAATGAAAGTGTGGTACGTAAGATAGTGACATATTTTTTTTAAGAAATTACAAGTGTCAAGAACATCAATTTATTAAATAAGATGGTGACAATTATCTTATTAATTAGAGATCAATAATGATAAATGATGTGAGGAGGTATAATTATATATAGTGGTAGTGATAATTTCTTATAAAAGCAATAGACAAACAAAAGCTAACATAAAGTTGAGAAGAGGCATGATTGCCAATATTTTATGGACAAATGTTGTGCCAAATTGAAAGTAAAAGAGAGTGGGTGTATGGGAGTAAAAGCAAAAGAGAGGTAGTGAAGTGTTATTACATTAGTTGAGAAATTTTTAATGGAAATAATTGAGGTGGAGCTATATGTACATATAATGGTCGTTATAATGATCAACACATGAGAAAACTATAAGTAAAATGAGAAGGAATTAAGTTGTGTGTTGGCCATATATATGTATATAGGAATAAAATTAAGAGACATGTGTTAGTTGGGAATCATGCAAGTGCATGATAAGGCAAGAAATAAAAATAAAGGATAAAAGTTTGTGACAAACAAAGAAAGTAGAAATGGTTTTGTTTTCTTTATAAGTTAGTGGCAAACAAAGAAAGTGGGAGTGGTTTTGGTGTTTAATATATAGAAGACAATATCATGAGAGGGTGCATGACAATCAAATGGTAGCAAAATTATTTTGGAAAAAGTGTCATTCATAAATGTGATAAGCCAAATATATATATATATATATATATATATGTTAATTCATGCTTGAAAGGAGATTAAAGCTGGCCACTATACACCTATATACATTTCTAAACAAGCAATTAGGAGCACAACACACATACAAGGTCACCGATGAGAAAAGAAGAAAAGAAGAAGAGAGAAGAAAAATATGAGAGAAATTTTGCAAGGGTATGTTGGTTGAATTTTAGGACTCAGATAACATCTAAGATAAGAACATGTTTTTACTAGATTATTCTCAATGAGAAATTATGAAATTCTACGTGTAATTAGGTTTATATGTCTATTGTTCATATATTAAATTTTGTAATTATCTGATGAAAGAATTAAGTGATATAAATTTAGGATTGGATGGTGATCAGAACCAAAATCTACAGGATAGATTTATTGTTCTTGAATTCTTGAAGTCTTGACGGTTTTGAGCATACTATAGATTGTGGAATAATCTAAATTTTTTTTTGTAGGTTATCTTATATGTTGTCTGTTGGTATATAAGATTTTATGATCTTTCAATAACTATAGGATTTATTAGAATTCATACACTGTGGTCAGAAAAAATATTTTTTGGATAGATTTCATTAGGTTAAAACGAATGAATGTTTATCCATGTTAGCAGCCATGGTTTTAGTTGAAATATTTATTGGAGGTTGTTTAATGTGTCTAGAATGTCTATGTAAGATTTTGAATTGATTGGAGATCTAGAGAGTTAACTAGACAATGTTTAGTACAATAGTATTAGGGCTGAAAATTTGACGCAAAAAGGATAGGACTTCCGATTTATTATAATAAGATTAAATTTGTGCAAGCAAAATTATTATGGTGATAAAATTGTAATTATATTCATTCTGTAATTGTATAGGTTTGTGCGATCGTTGAGCCTATTTTATGAATTTATGTTTATTCAAGATAAGTAAATTCATTCATTATGTATGTATGTCGATTATATAAATTTTGGATATTCTAAAAACTATATTTATGCTTAACATTAGTTGTAACAAAATAATTTTTATAAAGTTGTTTGTATAGCAATAAAATAATTTTTAGCAACGGTTTTCAAATTATTTACTTCTAAAATTTATATTTTCATTTGATTTAAAAAGAAAACCTATAATTTAAGCATAGCTCAAAAAGTTTACAAAAAAATTTATATATTAAATTCAAGACTTATTCTTTTTGAAAATTTATTGATAATTATTAAAATATTTTACCATGTGGTTTTGAGAATATCATTTCATTAAAATTATGAAAAAAAAAAAAAATTGTTTCTGCATATTGTCGATAGTCATTGTTTTGATATTGGTTCAACTGAATTTTTGTGCACACATATTTTGTTATCTTAGCGTGTCACACAGGTACTTGTGACACTATAAGACATGAGCCTACTATTATTTACATTATGTGAATATATGTTTTAATATGATATTTTGTCCTGTTTATTGTTCTATACTACATGGTATCTTTAGCTAATAGAAAGATTGATTATATTTTCGATTTCGATTATTGGTTTTGAGCTACATAGTATCTTTTGTAAATTTAAAGATTGATTATATTTTCAATTTTGATTATTGATTATGAGCTACATAATATCTTCTACAAATTTAAAGATTGATTATATTTTTTATTTTGATTATATGTTTTGAACCACATAGTAACTTTTGCAAATTTAAAGATTGATTATATTAAGCAATGATTTTGATATATGTTTATATATATTGAAGTTTTATATTTGATTTATAAAAGTATCTATTATGATATTAAAATTATACATGAATTTACTTATCGAGTTGACGACTCACCCTTAGTCTTCACCATTTTGTAGAGTGGGAATAAATTTATGGATGTTGAGTGTTAGAGCTTGGAGTTCACTTGAACGTGAGGCTTTGGTGATAGTTGATAAAATTCATTGTATTTGGTTTCAAATTTTATAAGGATTAGAAATTTAGCAAGGACATATTTTGTTTCAATATTTAATTATTGAGATTTTATTTTGGAGGTTATGCTTGGATATTTTTATTGATTACTTTCAAGGTTCAGAATAAAATTTCTATTTGGAGTTTGTTTTTAAAATCTAGTTTGACCGTAACATCCTACTTCCTTGATATTGGATTTGGGGTGTTACATTAGTTTTGCTAAGTTTTTACATTTGCATGTTCAACAAATGGAGGTTAATGCTCCAATGTTGTGGCAACGCTAAATTCATAAACAGTTTGGCTTCAGATGTGGGAACGATGATCAATGATATAACGATCTTATTTTAGGAAGTTGGGGTTCAAATATATCATGGAATTTCGAGACAAAGAAATTGCATGGCTCATAACCTTGTTTCATAGGCACTTCAGAATAAAAGTAAAGGATGTTGAAATGCAGTAGATTATATTACTTTGGGTTTGTGTAACTAGGTTTGCTATGTCTATGCTTGTATATGTAACTTTGTTTCAAAAAAAAAGGAAAAAAAAAAAAATAGGCCCATGATGATACGAGTTTAATAACTTGAAAAAAATATATAACATTTTGTAAATTTCATAATTTAGAGAATTAGATACTTTAATTCTATTGTTTCATTTAGGATACAACTTATAAGAAAAATTTGCATGAAAAAATCACAGTAGTTTTCCTTTCTCAAAGTATGCAAGGTAGCCCTAAAAATTGAATGACATATATACATTGTTTGTAAAGCTTCAACCATTTATGTGAACATTTTCATGGTAGTTTCAAAAGTAAATTTAACATATTCGTAAGCGTAGGATTTGTCTTTTGATGAAATTTTTCCTCTGCAATTTCAGATACCATTGGAAATTTATTGAGCTCAAGTAAGAGGTGAAGATCAAAATGGTAGAGATTACAGTGAACCTTCTAATTCACAAGCTAGCTCAATTGCTTGTCTAAAAGTCAAATTGCTGAGTGGTGTACATAAAAAAATTGAAGACATAAAAATCAAACTGGAGAGCATAAGATAGTTTCTCAATGATGCAAAAGCAAAAGCAGCAAGTCAAAAGTTGTAAGGAAATAGCATTGACGGTGTCCAACTATGCGTGTCTTAAGTCAAAGAAGTGGCTTATTGCATTGAAGATGTTATTGATGAGTTCGCATTCATTGTTGCCCAACTTCGTCACGGTAAAGACCTAGTTCGTGTTCTTTAGAAAATTTATTGCTCCATAAAGAAGTTGAAATTGCACTGTAATATTGTTAATGATATTCCAAAAATCAAATCACTACTGAAAGTATAGTTAAGTGGAACAAAAAAAAAAAAAAAAACCTTTACAATTGATATTTTATAATCAAGCAATGCAATAAGACACGACAATCATATTGCTTCATATTGCCATGAATCCATAAAAAAAGAACTCTATGATTTGTTGGCAAACAAAACAAGCTAACATAAAGTCATTGCATTGGTAGAAACAAGAGGATTAGAGGATTGGGCAAGACAACTCTTGATGCAAATGTTTACAAGAACAATGATGTGAAAAGCCAATTCAACATTTAATTAGTAGGATTTTTTTTTTTTAGAGGTTATGCATGGATATTTTTATTGATTACTTTCAAGGTTTAGAATAAAATTTCTATTTGGAGTTTGTTTTTAAGATATAGTTTGACCGTAACATCCTATTTCCTTGCTATTGGATTTGGGGTGTTACATTAGTTTTGCTAAGCTTTTATATTTGCATGTTCAACAAATGGAGGTTAATGCTCCAATGTTGTGGCAACGTTAAATTCGGAACTTGTTGGGCTTCACAGGTGGGAATAGTGATCAATGATATAACGATCTTATTTTAGGAAGTTGAGGTCATGTCATGGAATTTCGAGACAAAGAAATTGCATGGCTCATAATTTTGCTTCATATGCACTTCAGAACAAAAGTGAAGGATGTTGAAATGCAGTAGATTATATTACTTTGGGTTTGTGTAACTGGGTTTGCTATGTCTATGTTTGTATATGTAACATTGTTTCAAAAAAAAAAAAACAAGCCTATGATGATACGAGTTTAATAACCTAAAAAAGAAAATATGACATTTTGTAAATTTCATAATTTAGAGAATTAGATACTTTAATTCTATTGCTTCATTTAGGATACAACTTATAAGAAAAATTCGAATGAAAAAATCACAGTAGTTTCCTCTCTCAAAGTGTATAAGGTAGCCTTGAAAATTGAATAACATATATACATTGTTTGTAAAGCTTCACCCATTTATGTAAACATTTTCATAGTAGTTTTAAAAGTAAATTTAACATATTCATAAGCCTAGAATTTGTCTTTTGATGAAATTCTTTCTCTGTAATTTTTGGATACCATTGGAAATTTACTGAGCTCAAGTAAGAGGTGAAGATCAAAATGGTAGAAATTACAATGAACCTTCTAATTCGCAAGCTAGCTCCGTTACTTGTTTAAAAGTCAAACTGCTGAGTTGTGTACATAAAGAAATTGAAGACATAAACATCGGACTGGAGAGCATAAGATAGTTTCTCAATGATGCAAAAGCAAAGGCAGCAGGTTCAAAGTTACAAGGAAATAGCAATCACGGTGTCCAACTATAGGTGTGTTAAGTCAGAGAAGTGGCTTATTGCATTTAACATATTATTACTAAGCTCGCATTCATTGTTGCCCAACTACCTCACTGTAGAGGCCTAATTCGTGTTCCGTAGAAAATATATTGCTTTATAAAGAAGTTAAAATTGCATTGTAATATTGCTAATGATATTCGAAAAATCAAATCATCATTGAAAGTATAGTTGAGCGGAAAAAAAAAAAAAAAAAAAAAAAAAAACCTTTACAATTTAAATTTTTATAGTCAAGCAATGCAATGAGACATGATAATCATATTGCTTCATATTACTTAAAACCTAACCAAGTTGTAGGCCATGAATCCACAAAAAAGAACTCAATGATTTGTTGCCAAACAAAACAAGCTAACATAAAGTCATTGCATTGGTAGGAGTAGGATGATTGGGCAGGACAATTCTTGATACAAATGTTTACAAGAACAATGATGTGAAAAGCCAATTTGAATTTTTAATTATTAGAATTTTTTTTTTTTTGGAGGTTATACTTAGATATTTTTATTGATTACTTTCAAGGTTTAGAATAAAATTTCTATTTGGAGTTTGTTTTTAAGATCTAGTTTGACCGTAACATCCTATTTCCTTGCTATCAGATTTGGGGTGTTACATTAGTTTTGCTAAGCTTTTACATTTGCATGTTCAACAAATAGAGGTTAATGCTTCAATGTTGTGGCAACGTCAAATTCGAAAATTGTTTGGCTTCAGAGGTGGGAATAGTGATAAATGATATAACGATCTTATTTTAGGAAGTTAGGGTCATGTCATGGAATTTCGAGACAAATAAATTGCATGGCTCATAACCTTGCTTCATAGGCACTTCAGAATAAGAGTGAAGGATGTTGAAATGCAGTAGCTTATATTACTTTTGGTTTGTATAACTGGGTTTGCTATGTCTATGTCTGTATATGTAACTTTGTTTCAAAAAAAAAAGAATAAAAAAAAAGAGACAAGCCCATGATGATAGTAGTTTAATAACCTGAAAAAATATATAACACTTTGTAAATTTCATAATTTAGAGAATTAGATACTTTAATTCTACTGTTTCATTTAGGATACAACTTCTAAGAAAAATTCGAATGAAAAAATCACAGTAGTTTTCATTTCTTAAAGTATACAAAGTAGCCTTGAAAATTGAATGACATTTATATATTGTTTGTAAAGCTTCAGCCATTTATGTGAACATTTTCATAGTAGTTTTAAAAGTAAATTTAACATATTCATAAGCGTAGGATTTGTCTTTTGCTGAAATTCTTCCTCTGCAATTTTAGATACCATTGGAAATTTACAGAACTCAAGTAAGAGGTAAAGATCAAAATGGTAGAGATTGCAGTGAACCTTCTAATTCACAAGCTGGCTCTACTACTTGTCTAAAAGTCAAATTGTTGAGTGGTGTACATAAAGAAATTGAAGACAAAAAAATCAAATAAGAGAGCATAAGATAGTTTATCAAGGACGTAAAAGCAAAGGCAGCCAGTCAAAAGTTACAAGGAAATAGCAGTGACGGTGTCCAACTATGGGTGTGTTAAGTCAGAGAAATGGCTTATTACATTGAACATGTTATTGATGAGCTCGCATTCATTGTTGTCCAAATACCTCACGGTAGAGGCCTAATTCGTATTCCTTAGAAAATCTATTGCTCCATAAAGAAGTTGAAATTACACTGTAATATTGCTAATGATATTCGAAAAATGAAATCATCAGCGAAAGTATAGTTGAGCAAAAAAAAAAACCTTTACAATTTAAATTTTTATAGTGAAGCAATGCGATGAGGCATGACAATCATATTGCTTCATATTACTTTATATTACTTAAAACCTGACCAAGTTGTAGGCCATGAATCCATAAGAAAAGAATTCTATGATTTGTTAGCAAATAAAACAAGCTAATATAAAGTCATTGCATTGGTAGGAGCAGGATAATTGGGCAGGATAATTCCTGATGCGAATGTTTACAATAACAATGATGTGAAAAGTCAATTCAATATTTAATTGTTAGGATTTTTTTTTTGGAGGTTATGCTTGGATATTTTTATTGATTACTTTCAAGGTTGAGAATAAAATTTTTCTTTGGAGTTTGTTTTTAAAATCTAGTTTGACCGTAACATCCTATTTCCTTACTATTGGATTTGGGGTGTTAAATTAGTTTTGCTAAGCTTTTACATTTACATGTTCAATAAATGGAGGTTAATGCTCCAATATTGTGGCAACGCTAAATTCGAAAATAGTTTGGCTTCAGAGGTGGGAATAGTGATAAATGATATAACAATCTTATTTTAGGAAGTTGGGGTTCAAACATGTCATGAAATTTCGAGACAAAGAAATTGTATGGCTCATAACCTTGCTTCATAGACACTTTAGAATAAGAGTGAAGGATGTTGAAATGCAATAGATTATATTATTTTGGGTTTGTGTAACTAGGTTCACTATGTCTGTATGTGTATATGTAACATTGTTTCAAAAAAAAAGAAAAAAAAAAAGATAGGCCCATGATGAAACGAGTTTAATAATTTAAAAAATATATATAACATTTTGTAAATTTCATAATTTAGAGAATTAGATACTTTAATTCTATTGTTTTATTTAGGAAACAACTTCTAAGAAAAATTCGAATAAGAAAATCACTGTAGTTTTCCTCTCTCAAAGTGTACAAGGTAGCCTTGAAAATTGAATAACATATATACATTGTTTGTAAAGCTTCACCCATTTATGTGAATATTTTCATAGTAGTTTTAAAAGTAAATTTAACATATTCCTAAGCCTAGGATTTGTCTTTTGATGAAATTCTTCCTCTACAATTTTTGGATGCCAATGGAAATTTACAGAGCTTAAGTAAGAGGTGAAGATCAAAATGGTAGAGATTGCAATGAACCTTCTAATTCCCAAGCTGGCTCCGTTGCTTGTCTAAAAGTCAAATTGCTGAGTAGTGTACATAAAGAAATTGAAGACATAAAAATCGAATTGGAGAGCATAAGATAGTTTCTCAAGGATGCAAAAGCAAAGGCAGCAGGTCCAAAGTTACAAGGAAATAGCAGTGACGGTGTCCAACTATGGGTGTGTTAAATCAGAGAAGTGGCTTATTGCATTGAACATGTTATTGATGAGCTCACATTTATTGTTGCTCAACTACCTCACGGTAGAGGCCTAGTTCGTGTTCCTTAGAAAATCTATTGCTCCATAAAGAAGTTGAAATTGCACTGTAATATTACTAATGATATTCGAAAAATCAAATCATCATTGAAAGTATAGTTGAGCGGAAAAAAAAAAAAAAAAAAAAAAAAAAAAAAAAAAAAAAAAAAACCTTTACAATTTAAATTTTTATAATGAAGCAATTCGATGAGACATGACAATCATATTGCTTCATATTACTTCATATTATTTAAAACCTTACCAAGTTGTAGGCCATGAATCCACAGGAAAAGAACTCTATGATTTGTTGGCAAATAAAACAAGCTAATATAAAGTCATTGCATTGATAGGAGCAGAAGGATTGGGCAGGACAATTTCTGATGCGAATGTTTATAAGAACAATGATGTGAAAAGCCAATTCAATATTTAATTGTGATGATTTTTTTTTTTTTCGGAGGTTATGCTTGGATATTTTTATTGATTACTTTCAAGGTTGAGAATAAAATTTCTATTTGAAGTTTGTTTTTAAGATCTAGTTTGACCGTAACATCTTATTTCCTTGCTATTGGATTTGGGGTGTTACATTAGTTTTGCTAAGCTTTTACATTTTCATGTTCAACAAATAATGCTCTAATGTTATAACAACACTAAATTCGGAAATAGTTTGGCTTCAGAGTTGAGAATAGTGATCAATGATATAACAATCTTATTTTAGGAAGTTGGGGTTCAAACATGTCATGGAATTTCGAGACAAAGAAATTACACCGTTCATAACCTTGCTTCATAGGCACTTCAGAATAAGAGTGAAGAATGTTGAAATGTAGTAGCTTATATTACTTTGGTTTGTGTAACTGGATTTACTATGTCTATGTTTGTATATGCAACTTTGTTTCAAGAAAAAAAGAAAAAAAAAGACAGACCCATGATGATACGAGTTTAATAACTTGAAAAAATATATATATATATAACATTTTGTAAATTTCATAATTTAGAGAATTACATACTATAATTCTATTATTTCATTTAAGATACAACTTCCAAGAAAAATTAGAATAAAAAATCACAATAGTTTTCCTCTCTCAAAGTGTACAAGGTAGCCTTGAAAATTGAATAACATATATACATTGTTTGTAAAGCTTCATCCATTTGTGTGAACATTTTCATAGTAGTTTCAAAAGTAAATTTAACATAATCATAAGCCTAGGATTTGTCTTTTGATGAAATTCTTTCTCTGCAATTTTTGGATACCATTGGAAATTTACGGAGTTCAAGTAAGAGGTGAAGATCAAAATGGTAGAAATTGCAATGAACCTTCTAATTCGCAAGCTGGCTCAATTGCTTGTGTAAAAGTCAAATTGCTGAGTGGTGTACATAAAGAAATTGAAGACATAAAAATCGAACTGGAGAGGATAAGATAGTTTCTCAAGGATGCAAAAGTAAAGGCAGTAGGTCAATAATTACAAGGAAATAACAGTGACGGTGTCCAACTATGGGTGTCTTAAATCAAAGAAGTGGCTTATTGCATTGATGATGTTATTGATGAGTTCGCATTTGTTGTTGCCCAAGTACCTCACGGTAGAGGCCTAGTTCGTGTTCTTTAGAAAATTTATTCCTCCTTAAAGAAGTTGAAATTGTGCTGTAATATTGCTAATGATATTCGAAAAATCAAATCATCACTGAAAGTTATAGTTGAGTGGAAAAAAAAAAAAAAAAAAAAAAAGACCTTTACAATTTAAATTTTACAGTCAAACAATGCAATACGACATGACAATCATATTGCATCATATTACTTAAAAGCTAACCAAGTTGTAGGCTATGAATCCACAAGAAAAGAACCCTATAATTTGTTGGCAAACAAAACAAGCTAACATAAAGTCATTGCATTGGTAGGAGCAGGAGGATTGGGCAAGACAACTCTTGATGCAAATGTTTTCAAGAACAATGATACGAAAAACTAATTCAATATTTAATTATTAGGATTTTTTCTTTGAGGTTATGCTTGGATATTTTTATTGATTACTTTCAAGGTTCAGAATAAAATTTCTATTTGGAGTTTATTTTTAGGATCTAGTTTGACCGTAACATTCTATTTCCTTGCTATTGGATTTAGAGTGTTACATTAGTTTTGCTAGCTTTTACATTTGCATGTTCAACAAATGAAGGTTAATGCTCCAATGTTGTGGCAACACTAAATTCGAAAACAGTTTGGCTTCAGAGGTGGGAACAGTGATCAATGATATAGCAATCTTATTTTTGGAAGTTGAGGTTCAAAAATGTCATGGAATTTTGAGACAAAGAAATTGCATGGCTCATAAGCATGCTTCATAGGTACTTCAGAATAGGAGTGAAGGGTGTTGAAATGCAGTAGCTTATATTACTTTGGGTTTATGTAACTAGGTTTGCTATTTCTATGTTTGTATATGTAACTTTGTTTCAAAAAAAAAAAAAAAACAGTCTCATGATGATACGAGTTTAATAACCTGAAAAAAAAAATGTAAAATTTTGTAAAATTCATAATTTAGAGAACTACATACTTTAATTCTATTGTTTCATTTAGGATACAACTTCTAAGAAAAATTCAAATGAGAAAATCACAGTAGTTTTCCTCTCTCAAAGTATACAAGGTAGCCTTGAAAATTGAATGATATATGTACATTATTTGTAAAGCTTCAACCATTTATGTAAATATTTTCATAATTGTTTCAAAAGTAAATTTAACAAATTCGTAACCGTAGAATTTGTCTTTTGATGAAATTCTTCTTCTATAATTTTATATATCAATGGAATTTACAGAGCTCAAGTAAGAGGTGTAGATAAAAAATGTAGAGATTGTAATGAACCTTCTAATTCACAAGCTAGCTCTGTTGCTTGTCTAAAAGTCAAATTGTTGAGTGGTGTACATAAAGAAATTGAAGACATAAAAATCAAACTGGAGAGCATAAGATAGTTTCTCAAGGATGCAAAAGCAAAGGCAGCAGGTCCAAAATTACAAGGAAATAGCAGTGACGGTGTCCAATATGGGTGTCTTAAGTCAAAGAAATGGCTTATTGCATTGATGATGTTATTGATGAGTTCGCATTCATTGTTGCCCAAGTACCTCACGGTAGAGGCCTAGTTCGTGTTCTTTAGAAAATCTATTCCTCCTTAAAGAAGTTGAAATTGTGCTGTAATATTGCTAATGATATTCAAAAAATCAAATCATCACTGAAAGTATAGTTGAGCGGAAAAAAAAAAACCTTTACAACTTAAATTTTACAATCAAGTCATGCAATGAGGCATGACAATTATATTGCTTCATATTACTTCATATTACTTCATGTTACTTAAAAGCTGACCAAGTTGTAGGCTATGAATCCACAAGAAAAGAACCCTATGATTTGTTGGCAAACAAAACAAGCTAACATAAAGTCATTGCATTGGTAGGAGCAGGAGGATTGGGCAAGACAATTCTTGATGCAAATGTTTACAAGAACAATACTGTGAAAAGCTAATTCAATATTTAATTATTAGGATTTTTTCTTTGAGGTTATGCTTGGATATTTTTATTGATTACTTTCAAGGTTCAAAATAAATTTTCTATTTGGAGTTTATTTTTAGGATCTAGTTTGACCGTAACATCCTATTTCCTTGCTATTGGATTTAGAGTGTTACATTAGTTTTGCTAAGCTTTTACATTTACATGTTCAACAAATGAAGGTTAATGCTCCAATGTTGCGGTAACACTAAATTCAGAAACAGTTTGGCTTCAGAGGTGGGAATAGTGATAAATGATATAGCAATCTTATTTTTGGAAGTTGAGGTTCAAAAATGTTATGGAATTTCGAGACAAAGAAATTGCATGGCTTGTATCCTTGCTTCATAGGCACTTCAGAATAGGAGTGAAGGGTGTTGAAATGCAGTAGCTTATATTACTTTGGGTTTGTGTAACAGAGTTTGCTATTTCTATGTTTGTTTATGTAACTTTGTATCAAAAAAAAAAAAAACAAAGACAGGCCCATGATGATATGAGTTTAATAACCTGAAAAAAAAAGTAACATTTTGTAAAATTCATAATTTAGAGAACTACATACTTTAATTCTAATGTTTCATTTAGGAAATAACTTCTAAAAAAAATTCGAATGAGAAAATCACAGTAGTTTTCCTCTCTCAAAGTATACAAGGTAGCCTTGAAAATTGAATGACATATGTACATTGTTTATAAAGCTTCAACCATTTATGTGAAAATTTTCATAGTTGTTTCAAAAGTAAATTTAACAAATTCTTTCTCTACAATTTTAGATACCATTGGAAATTTACTGAGCTCAAGTAAAATGTGAAGATCAAAATGGTAGAGATTGTAGTGAACCTTCTAATTCACAAGCTGCCTTAGTTGCTTGTCTAAAAGTCAAATTGCTGAGTGGTGTACATAAAGAAATTGAAAACACAAAAATTGAACTGGAGAGCATAAGATAGTTTCTCAAGGATGCAAAAGCAAAGGCAGCAGGTCCAAAATTACAAAGAAATAGCAGTGACGGTGTCCAACTATGGTTGTCTTAAGTCAAAGAAATGGCTTATTGCATTGATGATGTTATTGATGAGTTCGCATTCATTGTTGCCCAAGTACCTCACGGTAGAGGCCTAGTTCGTGTTCTTTAGAAAATCTATTCCTCCTTAAAGAAGTTGAAATTGTGCTGTAATATTGCTAATGATATTCGAAAAATCAAATCACCATTGAAAGTATAGTTGAGCGGTAAAAAAAAAAAAAAAAAAAAAAAAAAAACCTTTACAATTTAAATTTTACAGTCAAGTCGTGCAATGAGGCCCGACAATCATATTGCTTCATATTACTTCATATTACTTCATGTTACTTAAAAGCTGACCAAGTTGTAGGCTATGAATCCACAAGAAAAGAACCCTATGATTTGTTGGCAAACAAAACAAGCTAACATAAAGTCATTGCATTGGTAGGAGCAGGAGGATTGGGCAAGACAACTTTTGATGCAAATGATTACAAGAACAATGATACGAAAAGCTAATTCAATATTTAATTATTAAGATTTTTTCTTTGAGGTTATGCTTGGATATTTTTATTGATTACTTTCAAGGTTCAGAATAAAATTTCTATTTGGAGTTTATTTTTAGGATTTAGTTTGACCGTAGCATCCTATTTCCTTGCTATTGGATTTAGAGTGTTACATTAGTTTTGCTAAGCTTTTACATTTGCATGTTCAACAAATGAAGGTTAATGCTCCAATGTTGCGGCAACACTAAATTCAGAAATAGTTTGGCTGCAGATGTGGGACTTAGTGATCAATGATATAGCAATCTTATTTTTGGAAGTTGAGGTTCAAAAATGTTATGGAATTTCGAGACAAAGAAATTGCATGGCTCGTAACCTTACTTTATAGGCACTTCAGAATAGGAGTGAAGGGTGTTGAAATGCAGTAGCTTATATTACTTTGGGTTTGTGTAACTGGGTTTGCTATTTCTATGTTTTTATATGTAACTTTGATTCAAAAAAAAAAGACAGGCCCATGATGATACGAGTTTAATAACCTGAAAAAAAAAATATAACATTTTGTAAAATTCATAATTTAGAGAACTACATACTTTAATTCTATTGTTTCACTTAGCATACAACTTCTAAAAAAAATTCGACTGAGAAAATCACAGTAGTTTTCCTCTCTCAAAGTATACTAGGTAACCTTGAAAATTGAATGACGTATGTACATTGTTTGTAAAGTTTCAACCATTTATGTGAACATTTTCATGGTAGTTTCAAAAGTAAATTTAACAAATTCGTAAGCGTAGGATTTGTCTTTTGAAGAAATTCTTTCTCTACAATTTTAGATACCAATGGAAATTTACAGAGCTCAAGTAAAAGATGAAGATCAAAATGGTAGAGATTGTAGTGAACCTTCTAATTCACAAGTTGGCTCAGTTACTTGTGTAAAAGTCAAATTGCTGAGTGGTGTACATAAAGAAATTGAAGACATAGAAATCGAACTGGAGAGCATAAGATAGTTTCTCAAGGATGCAAAAGCAAAGCCAGCAGGTCCAAAGTTTTAAGGAAATAACTGTGACGGTGTCCAACTATGGGTGTCTTAAGTCAGAGAAGTGGCTTACTGCATTGAAGATGTTATTGATGAGTTCGCATTCATTGTTGCCCAATTTCCTAATTGTAAAGGCCTAGTTCATGTTCCTTAGAAAATCTATTGCTCCATAAATAAGTTGAAATTGCATTGTAATATTGCTAATGATATTCGAAAAATCAAATCACCACTGAAAGTATAGTTCAACAAGAAAAAAAAAAAAAAAAAAAACCTTTACAATTTAAATTTTTATGGTCAAGCGATGGAATGAGAAATGACAATCATATTGCTTCATATTACTTCATATTACTTAAAACCTAACCAATTTGTAGGCCATGAATCCACAAGAAAAGAACGTTATGATTTGTTGGCAAACAAAACAAGCTAACATAAAGTCATTGCATTGGTAGGAGCAGGAGGATTGGGCACGACAACTTTTGATGCAAATGTTTACAAGAACAATTATGTGAAAAGCCAATTCAATATTTAATTATTAGGATTTTCCTTTTGGAGGTTAAGCATGGATATTTTTATTGATTCATTTCAAGGTTTATAATAAAATTTCTATTTGAAGTTTGTTTTTAAGATCTAGTTTGACCGTAAAATCTTATTTCCTTGCTATTGGATTTTAGGTATTACATTAGTTTTGCTAAGCTTTTACGTTTGCATGTTCAACAAATGGAGGTTAATGCTCTAATGTTACGGCAACGTTAAATTCGAAAACAGTTTGGCTTCAAAAGTGGGAACAATGATCAATGATATAGTAATCTTATTTTAGGAAGTTAAGGTTCAAACATGTCATGGAATTTCGATACAAAGAAATTGCATGGCTCATAACCTTGTTTCATAGGCACTTCAGAATAAGAGAGAAGGATGTTGAAATGCAATATATTATATTACTTTGGGTTTGTGTAACTGAGTTTGCTATGTCTATGTTTGTATATGTAACTTTGTTTCAAAAAAAAAAATGTAAAAAAAAAAAAGACAGGCTCATGATGAGACGTGTTTAATAACTTTAAAAAAATATATAACATTTTGTAAATTTCATAATTTAGAAAATTAGATACTTTAATTCTATTGTTTTCATTTAGGATACGACTTCTAAGAAAAATTCGAATGAAAAAATCACAATAGTTTCCCTCTCTCGAAGTATGCAAGATAGCCTTAAAAATTGAATGTCACATATATATTGTTTGTAAAGCTTCAACTATTCGTGTGAACATTTTCATAGTAGTTTCAAAAGTAAATTTAACAGATTCATAAGCATAGGATTTGTCTTTTGATAAAATTCTTCCTCTGCAATTTTAGATATCATTGGAAATTTACAGACCTCAAGTAAGAGGTGAAGATCAAAATGGTAGAGATTGTAGTGAACCTTCTAATTCACAAGCTGGCTCTGTTGCTTGTCTAAAAGTCAAATTGCTGAGTGGTGTACATAAAGAAATTGAAGACATAAAAATCAAATTGGAGAGCATAAGATAGTTTCTCAAGGATGCAAAAGCAAAGGCAACACGGCAAAAGTTACAAGAAAATAGCAGTGATGGTGTCCAACTATGGGTGTGTTAAGTCAAAGAAGTGACTTATTGCATTGGACATGTTATTGATCAGGTCGCATTCATTGTTGCCCAACTACCTCACTGTAGAGGCCTAGTTCATGTTCCTTAGAAAATCTATTGCTTTATAGAGAAGTTGAAATTGCACTGTAATATTGCTAATGATATTTGAAAAATCAAATCATCACTGAAAATATAGCTCAGCGGGAAAAAAAAAAAAAAAACCCTTTACAATTTAAATTTTTATAGCCAGCCAATGCAATGAGACATGACAATCATATTGCTTCATATTACTTCATGTTATTTAAAACCTAACCAAGTTATGGGCCATGAATCCACAAGAAAAAAACTATATCATTTGTTAGTAAACAAAACAAGCTACCATAAAGTCATTGCATTTGTAGGAGTTGAAGGATCGAGCGGGACAACTCTTGATGCAAATATTTACAAGAACAATGATGTGAAATGCCAATTCAATATTTAATTATTAGCACTTTTTTTTTTGGGGGGAGGTTATGTATGGATATTTTTATTAATTACTTTCAAGGTTTAGAATAAAATTTCTATTTGGAGTTTGTTTTTAAGATCTAGTTTGACCATCACATCCTATTTTCTTGCTATTGGATTTGGGGTGTTACATTGGTTTTGCTAAGCTTTTACATTTGAATGTTCAACAAATGGAGGTTAATGCTCCAATATTCTGGCAACGCAAAATTCAAAAACAGTTTGATATCAGAGGTGGGAACACTAATCAACGATATCACGATCTTATTTTAGGAAGTTGGGGTTCAAACATGTCATGGAATTTCGACACAAAGAAATTGCATGGCTCATAACCTTGTTTCATAGATACTTCAGAATAAGAGTGAAGGATGTTGAAATGCAATCGATTATATTACTTTGGGTTTGTGTAACTGGGTTTGCTATGCCTGTGTGTGTGTATGTAACTTTGTTTCAAAAAAAAAAAAGAAAAAAAAAGATAGACCCATGATGATACGAGTTTAATAACTTAAAAAATATATATAATATTTTGTAAATTTCATAATTTAGAAAATTAGATACTTTAATTCTACTGTTTCATTTAGGATACAACTTCTAAGAAAAATTTCGAAAGAAAAAATCATAGTAGTTTTCCTCTCTCGAAGTATACAAGATAGCCTTAAAAATTGAATGACATATATATATCGTTTGTAAAGCTTCAACCATTGATGTGAACATTTTCATAGTAGTTTTAAAAGTAAATTTAACAAATTTGTAATCGTAGGATTTGTCTTTTGATGAAATTCTTCCTCTGTAATTTTAGATACCATTGGAAATTTACAGAGTTCAAGTAAAAGGTGAAGATCAAAATGGTAGAGATTGCAGTGAACCTTCTAATTCACAAGGTGGCCCTGTTGCTTGTCTAAAAGTCAAATTGCTGAGTGGTGTACATAAAGAAATTGAAGACATAAAAATCGAACTGGAGAGCATAAGATAGTTTCTCAAGGATGCAAAAGCAAAGGCGGCAGTTCCAAAATTACAAGGAAATAGCAGTGACGATGTCTTTCTATGAGTGTCTTAAGTTAGAGAAGTGGCTTATTGCATTGAAGATGTTATTGATGAGTTCGCATTCATTATTGCCCAACTTCCTAACGGTAGAGGCCTAGTTCGTGTTCCTTAGAAAATCTATTCCTCCATAAAGAAGTTGAAATTGTACTGTAATAGTGCTAATGATATTCGAAAAATAAAATCATCACTAAAAGTATAGTTGAAAAAAAAAAAAAAAAAAAAAAAAAAAGACCTTTGCAATTTAAATTTTACAGTCAAGCAATGAATGAGACATGACAATCATATTGCTTCATATTACTTAAGACCTGACAAAGTTGTAGGCCATTAATCCACAAGAAAAGAACTCTATGATTTGTTGGCAAACAAAACAAGCTAACATAAAGTCATTGCATTGGTAAGAGCAAAAGGATTGGGTAGGACAACTCTTGATGCAAATGTTTACAAGCATAATGATGTGAAAAGCCAATTCAATATTTAATTATTAGGATTTTTTTTTTTGAGGTTATGCTTGGATATTTTATTGATTACTTTCGAGGTTCAGAATAAAATTTCTATTTTGAGTTTGTTTTTAAGATCTAATTTGACCGTAACATCATATTTCCTTGCTACTGGATTTGGGGTGTTACATTAGTTTTGCTAGGCTTTTACATTTGCATGTTCAACAAATGGAGGTTAATGTTCCAATGTTGTGGCAAAGCTAAATTCGAAAACAGTTTGGCTTCAGATGTTGCAACAGTGATCAATGATATAACGATCTTATTTTAGAAAGTTGGGGTTCAAACATGTCATGAAATTTCAAGACAAAGAAATTGCATGGCTTATAACCTTGCTTCATAGGCACTTCAAAATGAGAGTGAAGGATGTTGAAATGCGGTAGATTATATTAATTTGGGTTTGTGTAACTGGGTTTGTTATGTTTATGTTTGTATATGTAACTTTGTTTCAAAAAAAAAAAAAAAAAAAAAAAAGACAGGCCCATGATGGTATGAGTTTAATAACTTGAAAAAATATATATAACATTTTGTAAATTTGATAATTTAGAGAGTTACATACTTTAATTCTATTGTTTCATTTAGGATACAACTTATAAAAAAATTTTGAATAAACAAATCGCAGTAGTTTTCCTCTCTCAAAGTATACAAGATAGCCTTGAAAATTGAATGACATATATACATTGTTTGTGTAGCTTCAACCATTTATGTGAACATTTTTATAGCAGGATCAAAAGTAAATTTAACAAATTCGTAAGCGTAGGATTTGTCTTTTGATGAAATTCTTCCTCTACAATTTTAGATACCATTGGAAATTTACAGACCTCAAGTAAGAGATGAAGATCAAAATGGTAGATATTACAGTGAACCTTCTAATTCACAACCTGGCTCTGTTGCTTGTCTAAAAGTCAAATTGCTGAGTGGTGTACATAAAGAAATTGAAGACATAAAAATCGAACTGGAGAGCATAAGATAGTTTCTCAAGGATGCAAAAGCAAAGACAACAAGTCCAAAGTTACAAAGAAATAGCAATGACAGTGTCCAACTATGATTGTCTTAAGTTAGAGAAGTGGCTTATTGCGTTGAAGATGTTATTGATGAGTTCACATTCATTGTTGCCCAAGTACCTCACGGTAGAAGCCTAGTTCGTGTTTGTTAGAAAATCTATTACTCCATAAAGAAGTTGAAATTGCACTGTAATATTGCTAATGATATTCGAAAAATCAAATCACTACTGAAAGTATAGTTGAGCGGAAAAAAAAAATAAAAAAACCCTTTATAATTTAAATTTTACAGTCAAGCAATGCAATGAGACATGACAATCATATTGCTTCATATTACTTCATATTACTTAAAACCTAACCAAGTTATAGGCCATGAATCCACAAGAAAAGAACTCTATGATTTGTTGGTAAACAAAACAAGCTACCATAAAGTCATTGCTTTGGTAAGAGCAGGAGGATTGGGCAAGACAACTTTTAATGCAATTGTTTACAAAAACATTGATGTAAAAAGCCAATTCAATATTTAATTATTTGCATTTTTTTTTTGAGATTATGCTTGGATATTTTTATTGATTACTTTCAAGGTTCGGACTAAAATTTCTATTTGGGTTTGTTTTTAAGATCTAGTTTGACCGTGACATCATATTTCCTTGCTATTGGATTTGGGGTGTTATATTAGTTTTGCTAAGCTTTTACATTTGCATGTTCAACAAATGGATGTTAATGCTCTAATGTTGTGGCAACGCTAAATTCGTAAACATTTTGGCTTCAAAGGTAGGAACAATGATCAATGATGTAACGATCTTATATTAGGAAGTTAGGGCTCAAACATGTCATGGAATTTCGAGAAAAAGAAATTGTATAACTCATAACCTTGCTTTATAGGCACTTCAAAATAAGAGTGAAGGATGTTGAAATGCAGTAAATTATATTACTTTGGGTTTGTGTAACTGGGTTTGCTATGTCTATGTTTGTATATGTAACTTTGTTTCAAAAAAAAAAAAAAAAAAAAAACAGGCCCAGGATGATACGAGTTTAATAACTTGAAAAAAATATGACATTTTGTAAATTTCATAATTTAGAGAATTAGATACTTTAATTCTATTGTTTCATTTAGGATACAACTTCTAAGAGAAATTTCGAATGAAAAAATCACAGTAGTTTTCCTCTCTCGAAGTATACAAGATAGCCTTGAAATTTTAATAACATATATACATTGTTTGTAAAGCTTCAACCATTTATGTGAACATTTTCGTAGTGGTTTTAAAAGTAAATTTAACTTATTCGTAAGTGTAGGATTTGTCTTTTGATGAAATTCTTCCTCTGCAATTTTAGATAACATTGGAAATTTACAAAGTTCAAGTAAAAGGTGAAGATCAAAATGGTAGAGATTGCAGTGAACCTTCTAATTCACAAGTTGGCTCAGTTGCTTGTGTAAAAGTCAAATTGCTGAGTGGTGTGCATAAAGAAATTGAAGACATAGAAATCGAACTGGAGAGCATAAGATAGTTTCTCAAGGATGCAAAAGCAAAAGCAACGGGTCCAAAGTTACAAGAAAATAGCAATGACGATGTCTTACTGTAGGTGTCTTAAGTCAGAGAAGTGGCTTATTGCATTGAAGATGTTATTGATGAGTTTGCATTCATTGTTGCCCAACTTTCTAACTGTAGAGCCCTAGTTCGTGTTCCTTAGAAAATCTATTCCTCCATAAAAAAGTTGAAATTGCACTATAATATTGCTGATGATATTCGAAAAATCAAATCATCACTGAAAGTATAATTGAACCAAAAAAAATAAAAATAAAAAACCTTTACAATTTAAATTTTACAGTCAAGCAATGCAATGAGAAATGATAATCATATTGCTTCATATTACTTCATATTACTTAAAACCTGACCAAGTTGTAGGCCATGAATCCACAAGAAAATAACTCTATGATTTGTTGGCAAACAAAACAAGCTAACATAAAGTCATTGCATTGGTAGGAGCAAGAAGATTGGGCAAGACAACTCTTAATGCAAATGTTTACAAAAATAATGATGTGAAAATCCAATTCAATTGCCACTCTTGGATCACGATAGGGCAATCATACATCAAGGAAAATCTATTGAGGAAAATGATGTGAAAATTTTTACAGTTCTATGGAGGAATCTCCTCCCAGCAACTTAGAAACAATGGATACTATGGAACATATTGACATTTTGAGGAGATACTTGAACGAAAAAGCTTACATGATTGTGTTCAATGATGTTTGGAAAGTTGAGTTTTGGAAAGATGTAGAGCATGCTTTACTTGACAATAACAAAAGCAATAGGATAATCATCATAACGCAAAACAAGGATGTTGTTGATTTCATACTTGTCTCAATTATTTATATCTCCTTGATCCAAACATTGCCTTCAAATAAAGCATGGGAACTTTTTTGCAAGAAAAGTTTTCCCTCTGATAGATTTTGCCCAGTGTAGTTAGAGGAACTATCATATAAAATCCTTAAAAATTGTGGGCATTTATCACTAGTAATTATAGCCATTGGTGGTGTTCTATCAAATAAAAACAAGATTGCTATTGAATAGGAAAAGTTGCTCAATAACTTGGGTTCAAAGTTGATAAACAATCCCTAATTACAAAGTTGCAACCACTGCAAGAAATCAGTAATATGACAACATGTAGAATGTGTTGCTAAAACCTTTCGCAATATGCACTCTTATGTACCGAATGAGCATGTTGCCAAAGAGTATACCCCTTTAGCAATATTAATCTCATGTTGCTTTATACTATTAACAACATCACGTTGTACATTACCATAAAAATTATAGCAACATGCATTGCACGTTGCAATATAAACTTTAATTTTTCATGATTGGTTATAGCATAATGACTATAGCTATATATCTATAACAACTTTAATTGTATGTTGTTGTGGAGGTATAACGCAACATGCAAAATATGTTGCAAAATCTTTTTTTTTTTTGTTGAAATAAATGATTAAGCTACTGTATATATTTTTTGGAATGGATTAATAGGGTGCTACATGTATATATCATATTGATTACAATAGTATTAATTTCAATTTGTAAAGAAATTAATGTATTTATTAATTTCATAGTTCATCGCCAACATTAAATATAATTCCATAAAATTACTTACATAACAAAGACTACACAAAATCCCATCATGTTATGTGATATACATATTTATATGCATATAATTGTAGGTACATATATATATGTACATATATCACATAATCACAAAAACATATGGTCACTATACTACGTATGAATCTAGAATCCCAACAATTTCTACATCCATCTAGCTCCATAAGTTTGCTAAGCCACCAAAAAAGTAAGTTTTTTTTTTTTTTTCCCTACAAGCATGTGCATTGCTAGAAGCCATGTCACTATCTTGTAAACCCAAAAAACATCCAATGAAATAATTTGATGTATTTTTCAAAATACTACCATTTACCTTTTAAAATACCAACAAAAGACCCAAAAAGTTTTTTGCAAAATACTATCATTTACCTTGTTTCTACAACAATTTGAATTAATCCTTTAGTCATGCAACAGTTGTTCCCATAGCTTCATTAAGAGTTTCATACTCATCTATCGGCCTACACACTTTTATATCCTCTTCTAATGCATCACCCCAAACTTTCTAGTAACTTCTTCCAAGTGGCATGTGGTGCACTAAGGCCTTAGGATTCGTTAATGAAATTCTTCCTTCCGCAACAACTTGATCTTCTACATTATTTTTTGGATACCAATGTATTAATCGACATCGTGCATTTTCAAGTTATGCACTTCCTTGCGTTAGAGGAGCACTCTCATGTTGTGACTACAGGAAACAAGAAAAAAAAGGTCAATAACATAAACACTATTTATTTTTAAAAAAATGAAAAGTAATATTATGAGACAAATTTTAACTTGAGGAGTGTATGCATGAGATGGAGTACATATATGAGAAGCTACTACATCTTCCACTCCGCATCTATTTAGTGACTTAAGAACAAAAATAAATTTTTTTTGTGAAAAAATAACAATAGAAGTATACTATTTAATGAAATGAAAAAAAAAAAAAAAACAATCATATTATCAAGTCATTTTGTTTCATTACTGAAACCATAAACTCTAGAAGCTTTGCTAACTCATCTTTTGTTTATTTCAACTTTACCTCAAGCATTTTCACCTTTTTTCTAGGTTGAAATTGAGCATCTACCCGTGATGATGTTGCTTCATACCTAAGGCCTTACATGACCATGTTTGTCTCGTCCTAAAACCCTAGCAATGGCATCTTCATGTATATTGTCATCATTTGAAGATTTTTGTGATGGACATAACTCATCAATTTCATTCTAAAAATATGGGCGAAATAAGTTATTGAGTTCTAAACGAGAAGGGAAAAAATTTTAAATTGAATATAATTTATCCTTACAATGATATTTTCCACATCTTGACTCATAGATAGACCATTCTTTCTTTTATGTCCTTTAATCCATACATCAAACCTGGTAATGGATTCAAGATCTTTTCCTTTAGCTCGAGCTTCCTTTTTCTAATGGAAAAAATTATAATTATAATATCTTCTTTACAATGTAAACGTTGTAATACTTTAAACAAGTAAAAATATTTTAGAATGTAAAGATCTAATCGTGAGATGTTGTAAGTGGGCAATGCCCCTTCGACCAATTGTGTGGTGGATGTATTGAATATTTCTCATATCTCGAAACTTCTTGTTTCTTGCCCAAAACAAGCCAATATTATTATTTGGAAGACAAAATAATAAAATAATAGTTGACTAATTATAATATAATCATGTATTAGTAATAGTTGATAATGTTGCTCACTTCTAAAGTAAAAGATATTCTATGCTTAACAAAACCTGTCCATTCTTCTTCATTCGTCACATTTGCTAGCTTGATTCTTCGAAATGCACGCTTTCTTCCCTTCTTTTTGTTTGCTTTAATAAACGTTTTTGTTATAGTCGATTTATATTGCCTCCAACGACTCCCCATCTTCTTAAAGATATACTCCTTACTAGAGTTTGCTAATTTGAAATATTGCTGAGTCGTTTACAAAGGAGCAAAAAAATATTTACTTGATAAGTATTGTTATGAAAGAAATTTAAAAAGAAAACAAGTAGAAATTAATATTTGTGTAGAATTAAGCACATACCAATAGACATGACCACAACATATCTTTCTTGGAGTGCTCAAGTTTCTTCCAACTTTTAAGTGTTACTGATACATGTTCTTGTGCAATAGTGCCAATATATGATGCAAGAGAAATTGAATTTCCATCAAGTACTTGACAAAGCATATTCACATCAACTTCAACTAGTTCTTTCCCTTTCAACAATGTCATTCGAGTGGGTCTATGGGGCTTTCTTTTCTTTGCATTATTAGTGGCATCGGTATCTTGTATATTTTGTTCACTTGGAGTATTTGTCTCACTTGGGACTTCATTCCCCTCACTTGGCTCTTCATTGGTGATGCTTATCCCATGGTTTCTATTTTCAAGCATAGTAGCAAATATAGTTTGGCATAGCTTTTTAGCTCTCTTTTCAGCTGATTTAGAAGACAACAAAGAAAAATCAAAGCAAATATCAAGAAATAACTATATGTCAATGGTTAAAGTAAAAACCAAGTAATTTCTTCATCTCATCCATTCTTGTCTTTCTTGTCTTGTACCATCAAATATAAACAAAATGATGTGGTCACTTACCTCTGCCATTCTTGTCTTTTACTATCTATGGACTTGGTTGAAGAAATAATGAATTCCTTAAGAAAGACTGCACCAAGAAGACCACCAATATATTATGACCAACTAATCTAATAAAAGTTTATATATAACAAAGTAAATTATAGAATTAAACAACATGTAACATCATAATTTATAACACCAAATCTACTATTAACAATCAACCCCCAAAAACGAAAAACAACTTAATTTAATAAAAATTAATGCCCAAACAATGCTGCATATATAATAAAACACATTATCCAAACAACTTATCATCAAAGATCACAACAAAGTAAAAATGGGTGTGACACTAAACTATGTGTCACATAACATGCCTTCTACATCAACCCTTGTATAATCTTCATTCTCATCATTCACATTTGTTTCAAGATCTTCTATAGGACTTGGCATCGATGACATATTCAAACCCTCATCATAATTTTCCAACTCATGATAACCTCTTATTGGAGTTTTTCCAATAACATACTAACATGAAGTTTCACTCTCCCTATAATAAAAAAACTTGCCTAGCGTGTAAAGCGAAAATGAATGGATCTTTTTCAAATTGGCTCTTTCCTTCATGGAGGTTAACCAAAACAAAACCATCTTCAATCTTAACACCATTGGCAACATTTGCCTAATCACATTTAAATATAAGCACTTGAAAGACATGATAATCAAGCCTTATAATATCTTGAAGAACTCTATAATAGGCAACTTGTCCAACGATTTGTGTATGATCTCTTGCACTAGATCTACACATTGTGGTTGCTTCAATTGAACCTCCACTATTTTGTTGACTCTTCTCTACTACTTTGGTGTGAAATCGAATGTCATTTATAATATACCCACTATATGACATAGCATGACATAGCAATATCTCTAGGGCCATACGCAAGCCATTTCAAAGTAGTGGATATGCATGTGTCATTGCATTTTGTTTGAGCAGTGATCTGCCAAAATTTATATAATAGCATAAGAAAATTTACCTGCAAAAAGTATACAGAAATTTATAGCACTATTGAGTTAATATTGGTACAACCTTCTCTTGTAATCATGCATGAAATGTGTCATTGTTTGTTTTTGTAATCGATTATTATTCCTTGCAAGTCATCTATCCAAGTTCTTCAATTCTTGTAAGTGCATTCTAATATTTTCATAAGACACAAGATTAATAAATGACAATGTTATATAAATTTAAATAATAAAATATGCAATAATTAGTTGTCTTACTTCATATAAAGTTGAACTTATGAACAATTAAACAAAATGTAGCAATGAGCAATTTGTAGCATATCAAATGTGAGAATTATTGGCTTTCTCGCTACTATTGGACACCCTCCAAATAATGTGTCATCCTTTAACTCTTGATTTCGACCATGTTGGGGTTCCTATGTCAGAGGCTTCTTCGTAGTTGCTACAAAAGAGTGTGTACTCTTCAACAATGTATCACTCAGCTATACAACCTTTTGGTCTTGCACGATTTCTAACATACCCCTTTAATATTTTCATGAATCTAAAATAAAATAGCAAAGATAGTCATTGTCACTTCAAATGAATGCAACATACTGCAAAAGTAATAAAAGTGATGAATGTGACTCGCCTTTCAAATGGGTACATCTAACGAAATTGTACCAGCCCACAAAGTCATGCTTCTTGTCCTAGATGAATTGTGAGATGAACCATGATATCGAAAAATGACGGTGCGAAAAACCTTTCAAACATGCACAAAGTCTCAATCATATCTTCCTCCAATTGAGAAATTTTATTTCTGTCTATGACTCTATTATATAACTCATTGAAGAATGAACACAATCGAAAAATTACTATTCTTAGACCCCTTTGGTAAGATTCCTCTTAAAGCATTTGATAAAAGTTGTTACATTAGAATGTGGCAATCATGAGATTTGAGGCCCATTATCTTACAATCATTCATGGAAACGCAAGCCTCAATGTTTAAACCATAACCATCCGACAATTTTATATTAGCAAGCCTTTTATAAAAAAAAGTTGTTTCTTTGCGTTTGAAAGTGTGTGTGATGCAGTCAGTAAATAAAATGTATTACCTTTAGTTTGAGCTTGCAATTCCTTTCTAATATGCATGTTTTCCAAGTCCTAACGAGAATTAAGACCATCTTTAGATTTGCCTTGGATATCCAAAGTGTACTAGTTATGCTATCACAAATATTTTCTTCAATGTGTATCATATCTAAATTGTGATGAACAAGCATAACCTACACAAGAAATATTAAGAAAGATGATTAGCAAAAGTTTATTGAAAATAGAAAATAGTTACTACTGTACTAGTTATTACGTTCCAGTATGGTAAGTCGAAGAATATTGACTTATATTTCCATAATTCCACATTTTTGGACTGCTTTCCTATTGGTTTCTCTGTCCTTTTCCCCTAATAATTGACAACTTAATCAACTTCTTTGTAGAACTCTTCACCAATAGATAACTTAGGCTTGCGCCCTTATTCATGTTTTTCATTGAACCATGCTCGTTTCCTTCGAAATGGATGATCCATAGCAAGAAATCGTCTATGACCTATGTATGAAAATTTTTTATTATGTTTTAGCCATTTTGAACAAGTATTA